>CM028245.1:53323799-53793145 GCA_016432835.1 Brassica nigra
GAACAACAAACGTTCTAACCTCTTTGATCATCATAATATGTAAGTGGAGGATGCAATTATGCAATAAAACAATATTGTCATATTTTTGAATTTCTCTCAAAATTTGTAGGTTAACCCTACGAAAATATTGAGTTTTTCATTAAATGCTCTATATACATAATCTTATACTCTTTAGTGTTGTTTAAAATTATTTAACCACATTCTACATTTGTATTATTGTATTAAACTATCTTTCAAGGTACATGTACATCATTCTAATTTTAACAATTAATTTAGTTTAAATTCATATCTTGCTTAAATAAGTAGACTAACCACTATAAAATCACTATTATCTAGAGAAACAGAGACAACAAGTTCCTAACCTCTTTGATCATCATAATATGTAAGTGGAGGATGCAATTATGCAATAAAACAATATTGTCATATTTTTTGAATTTCTCTCAAATTTGTAGGTTAACCCTCTGAAAATATTGAGTTTTTTAGATTAATCTCTATATACATAATCTTATACTCTTTAGTGTTGTTTAAAATTATTTAACCACATTCTACATTTGTATTAAAGGTTTCTAAACTATCTTTCAAGGTACATGTACATCATTCTAATTTTTAACAATTAATTTAGTTGAAATTCATATCTTGCTTAAATAAGTAGACTAACCACTATAAAATCACTATTATCTAGAAACAGAGACAACAAACGTTCCTAACCTCTTTGATCATCATAATATGTAAGTGGAGGATGCAATTATGCAATAAAACAATATTGTCATATTTTTTGAATTTCTCAAAATTTGTAGGTTAACCCCTAGAAAATATTGATTTTCGTTAAATGCTCTATATACATAATCTTATACTCTTTAGTGTTGTTTAAAATTATTTAACCACATTATACATTTGTATTAATGTATTCTAAACTATCTTTCAAGGTACATGTACATCATTCTAATTTTTAACAATTAATTTAGTTTAAATTCATATCTTGCTTAAATAAGTAGACTAACCACTATAAAATCACTATTATCTAGAGAAACGGAGACAACAAACGTTCTTAACCTCTTTGATCATCATAATATGTAAGTGGAGGATGCAATTATGCAATAAAACAATATTGTCATATTTTTGAATTTCTCTCAAAATTTGTAGGTTAACCCTACTGAAAATATTGAGTTTTAGTTAAATGCTCTATATACATAATCTTATACTCTTTAGTGTTGTTTAAAATTATTTAACCACATTCTACATTTGTATTAATGTATTTCTAAACTATCTTTCAAGGTACATGTACATCATTCTAATTTTTAACAATTAATTTAGTTTAAATTCATATCTGCTTAAATAAGTAGACTAACCACTATAAAATCACTATTATCTAGAGAAACGGAGACAACAAACGTTCCTAACCTCTTTGACCATCATAATATGTAAGTGGAGGATGCAATTATGCAATAAAACAATATTGTCATATTTTTGAATTTCTCTCAAAATTTGTAGGTTAACCCTACGAAAATATTGAGTTTTCGTTAAATGCTCTATATACATAATCTTATACTCTTTAGTGTTGTTTAAAATTATTTAACCACATTCTACATTTGTATTAATGTATTCTAAACTATCTTTCAAGGTACATGTACATCATTCTAATTTTTAACAATTAATTTAGTTTAAATTCATATCTTAAATAAGTAGACTAACCACTATAAAATCACTATTATCTAGAGAAAGGAGACAACAAACGTTCCTAACCTCTTTGATCATCATAATATGTAAGTGGAGGATGCAATTATGCAATAAAACAATATGTCATATTTTTGAATTTCTCTCAAAATTTGTAGGTTAACTACAGAAAATATTGAGTTTTCATTAAATGCTCTATATACATAATCTTATACTCTTTAGTGTTGTTTAAAATTATTTAACCACATTCTACATTTGTATTAATGTATTCTAAACTATCTTTCAAGGTACATGTACATCATTCTAATTTTTAACAATTAATTTAGTTTAAATTCATATCTTGTAAATAAGTAGACTAACCACTATAAAATCACTATTATCTAGAAAAAGGAGACAACAAAGTTCCTAACCTCTTTGATCATCATAATATGTAAGTGGAGGATGCAATTATGCAATAAAACAATATTGTCATATTTTTGAATTTCTCTCAAATTTGTAGAGTTAACCCTACGAAAATATTGAGTTTTTTAAGTTAAATATATATATCTTATACTCTTTAGTGTTGTTTAAAATTATTTAACCATTCTACATTTGTATTAATGGTTTCTAAACTATCTTTCAAGGTACATGTACATCATTCTAATTTTTAACAATTAATTTAGTTTAAATTCATATACTGCTTAAATAAGTAGACTAACCACTATAAAATCACTATTATCTAGAGCAGAGACAACAAACGTTCTAACCTCTTTGATCATCATAATATGTAAGTGGAGGATGCAATTATGCAATAAAACAATATTGTCATATTTTTGAATTTCTCTCAAAATTTGTAGGTTAACCCTCTGAAAATATTGAGTTTTCGTTAAATGCTCTATATACATAATCTTATACTCTTTAGTGTTGTTAAAATTATTTAACCACATTATACATTTGTATTAATGTATTCTAAACTATCTTTCAAGGTACATGTACATCATTCTAATTTTTAACAATTAATTTAGTTTAAATTATACTGCTTAAATAAGTAGACTAACCACTATAAAATCACTATTATCTAGAGAAAGGAGACAACAAACGTTCTAACCTCTTTGTCATCATAATGTAAGTGGAGGATGCAATTATGCAATAAAACAATATTGTCATATTTTTTTGAATTTCTCTCAAAATTTGTAGGTTAACCCTAGAAAATATTGAGTTTTCATTAAATGCTCTATATACATAATCTTATACTCTTAGTGTGTTTTTAAAATTATTTAACCACATTCTACATTTGTATGTATTCTAAACTATCTTTCAAGGTACATGTACATCATTCTAATTTTTAACAATTAATTTAGTTTAAATTCATATACTGCTTAAATAAGTAGACTAACCACTATAAATCACTATTATCTAGAAAAGCGGAGACAACAACGTTCCTAACCTCTTTGATCATCATAATATGTAAGTGGAGGATGCAATTATGCAATAAAACAATATTGTCATATTTTGAATTTCTCTCAAAATTTGTGGTTTAACCCAAAAAGTTTTAGTTTAAATGCTCTATATACATAATCTTATGCTCTTTAGTGTTGTTTAAAATTATTTAACCACATTCTACATTTGTATTAATGTTTCTAAACTATCTTTCAAGGTACATGTACATCATTCTAATTTTTAACAATTAATTTAGTTGAAATTCATATCTTGCTTAAATAAGTAGACTAACCACTATAAAATCACTATTATCTAGAGAAACAGAGACAACAAGCGTTCCTAACCTCTTTGATCATCATAATATGTAAGTGGAGGATGCAATTATGCAAAAACAATATTGTCATATTTTTGAATTTCTCTCAAAATTTGTAGGTTAACCCTGAAAATATTGAGTTTTCGTTAAATGCTCTATATACATAATCTTATACTCTTTAGTGTTGTTTAAAATTATTTAACCACATTCTACATTTGTATTAATGTATTCTAAACTATCTTTCAAGGTACATGTACATCATTCTAATTTTAACAATTAATTTAGTTTAAATTCATATCTTGCTTAAATAAGTAGACTAACCACTATAAATCACTATTATCTAGAGAAGGAGACAACAAACGTTCCTAACCTCTTTGACCATCATAATATGTAAGTGGAGGATGCAATTATGCAATAAAACAATATTGTCATATTTTTGAATTTCTCTCAAAATTTGTAGTTAACCCTACTAAAATATTGAGTTTTTCGTTAAATGCTCTATACATAATCTTATACTCTTTAGTGTTGTTTAAAATTATTTAACCACCTACATTTGTATTAATGGTTTCTAAACTATCTTTCAAGGTACATGTACATCATTCTAATTTTTAACAATTAATTTAGTTGAAATTCATATCTTGCTTAAATAAGTAGACTAACCACTATAAAATCACTATTATCTAGAGAAGCGGAGACAACAAACGTTCCTAACCTCTTTGACCATCATAATATGTAAGTGGAGGATGCAATTATGCAATAAAACAATATTGTCATATTTTTGAATTCTCTCAAAATTTGTAGGTTAACCCTACGAAAATATTGAGTTTTCGTTAAATGCTCTATATACATAATCTTATACTCTTTAGTGTTGTTTAGAATTATTTAACCACATTCTACATTTGTATTAATGTATTCTAAACTATCTTTCAAGGTACATGTACATCATTCTAATTTTAACAATTAATTTAGTTTAAATTCATATCTCTTTAAATAAGTAGACTAAACTATAAAATCACTATTATCTGGAAAGCGAGACAACAAACGTTCCTAACCTCTTTGATCATCATAATATGTAAGTGGAGGATGCAATTATGCAATAAAACAATATTGTCATATTTTTTGAATTTCTCTCAAAATTTGTAGGTTAATCCCTACGAAAATATTGAGTTTTTCGTTAAATGCTCTATATACATAATCTTATGCTCTTTAGTGTTGTTTAAAATTATTTAACCACATTCTACATTTGTATTAATGTATTCTAAACTATCTTTCAAGGTACATGTACATCATTAATTTTAACAATTAATTTAGTTTAAATTCATATCTTGCTTAAATAAGTAGACTAACCACTATAAAATCACTATTATCTAGAGAAGCGGAGACAACAAACGTTCCTAACCTCATTGATCATCATAATATGTAAGTGGAGGATGCAATTATGCAATAAAACAATATTTTCATATTTTTGAATTTCTCTCAAAATTTGTAGGTTAACCCCTACGAAAATATTGAGTTTTCGTTAAATGCTCTATATACATAATCTTATACTCTTTAGTGTTGTTTAAAATATTTAACCATTTTACATTTGTATTAAAGGTTTCTAAACTATCTTTCAAGGTACATGTACATCATTCTAATTTTAACAATTAATTTAGTTGAAATTCATATCTGCTTAAATAAGTGACTAACCACTATAAAATCACTATTATCTAGAAGCGGAGACAACAAGTTCCTAACCTCTTTGATCATCATAATATGTAAGTGGAGGATGCAATTATGCAATAAAACAATATTGTCATATTTTTTGAATTTCTCTCAAAATTTGTAGGTTAACCCTACGAAAATATTGAGTTTTTTCAGTAATGCTCTATATACATAATCTTATACTCTTTAGTGTTGTTTAAAATTATTTAACCACATTCTACATTTGTATTAATGTATTCTAAACTATCTTTCAAGGTACATGTACATCATTCTAATTTTTAACAATTAATTTAGTTGAAATTCATATGCTTAAATAAGTAGACTAACCACTATAAAATCACTATTATCTAGAAGCGAGAGACAACAAACGTTCCTAACCTCTTTGATCATCATAATATATGAAGTGGAGGATGCAATTATGCAATAAAACAATATTGTCATATTTTTGAATTTCTCTCAAAATTTGTAGGTTAACCCTCTGAAAATATTGAGTTTTTAGTTAAATGCTCTATATACATAATCTTATACTCTTTAGTGTTGTTTAAAATTATTTAACCACATTCTACATTTGTATTAATGTATTCTAAACTATCTTTCAAGGTACATGTACATCATTCTAATTTTAACAATTAATTTAGTTTAAATTCATATCTTTTGCTAAAATAGATGAATAACCACTATAAAATCACTATTATCTAAGAAAAAGGAACAACAAAGTTCCTAACCTCTTTGATCATCATAATATGTAAGTGGAGGATGCAATTATGCAATAAAACAATATTGTCATATTTTTGAATTTCTCTCAAAATTTGTAGGTTAACTTTGATGATCAAATGCTTATATACTTTTGTTATCTCATTTTGTATTAAAACTATTCTTTTTTTTAATGTATTACATGTACATCATTCTAATTTTTAACAATTAATTTAGTTGAAATTCATATACTGCTTAAATAAGTAGACTAACCACTATAAAATCACTATTATCTAAGAAGCAGAGACAACAAACGTTCCAACCTCTTTGATCATCATAATATGTAAGTGGAGGATGCAATTATGCAATAAAACAATATTGTCATATTTTTGAATTTCTCTCAAAATTTGTAGGTTAACCCCACGAAAATATTGAGTTTTTAGTTAAATGCTCTATATACATAATCTTATACTCTTTAGTGTTGTTTAAAATTATTTAACCACATTCTACATTTGTATTAATGTATTCTAAACTATCTTTCAAGGTACATGTACACATCATTCTAATTTTAACAATTAATTTAGTTTAAATTCATATACTGCTTAAATAAGTAGACTAACACTATAAAATCACTATTATCTAGAAAAGCGGAGACAACAAAGCGTTCCTAACCTCTTTGATCATCATAATATGTAAGTGGAGGATGCAATTATGCAATAAAACAATATTGTCATATTTTTGAATTTCTCTCAAAATTTGTAGGTTAACCCTACGAAAATATTGAGTTTTCATTAAATGCTCTATATACATAATCTTATACTCTTAGTGTTGTTTAAAATTATTTAACCACATTCTACATTTGTATTAATGTATTCTAAACTATCTTTCAAGGTACATGTACATCATTCTAATTTTTAACAATTAATTTAGTTTAAATTCATATCTGCTTAAATAAGTAGACTAACCACTATAAAATCACTATTATCTAGAGAGCAGGACAACAAACGTTCCTAACCTCTTTGATCATCATAATATGTAAGTGGAGATGCAATTATGCAATAAAACAATATTGTCATATTTTTTGAATTTCTCTCAAAATTTGTAGGTTAACCCTACGAAAATATTGAGTTTTAGTTAAATGCTCTATATACATAATCTTATACTCTTTAGTGTTGTTTAAAATTATTTAACCACATTCTACATTTGTATTAATGTATTCTAAACTATCTTTCAAGGTACATGTACATCATTCTAATTTTAACAATTAATTTAGTTTAAATTCATATCTGCTTAAATAAGTAGACTAACCACTATAAAATCACTATTATCTAGAAAACAAGGACAACAAACGTTCCTAACCTCTTTGATCATCATAATATGTAAGTGGAGGATGCAATTATGCAATAAAACAATATTGTCATATTTTTGAATTTCTCTCAAAATTTGTAGGTTAACCCCTACTGAAAATATTGAGTTTTCGTTAAATGCTCTATATACATAATCTTATACTCTTTAGTGTTGTTTAAAATTATTTAACCACATTCTACATTTGTATTAATGTTTCTAAACTATCTTTCAAGGTACATGTACATCATTCTAATTTTTAACAATTAATTTAGTTTAAATTCATATACTGCTTAAATAAGTAGACTAACCACTATAAAATCACTATTATCTAGAGAAACGGAGACAACAAACTCTAACCTCTTTGATCATCATAATATGTAAGTGGAGGATGCAATTATGCAAAAAACAATATTGTCATATTTTTTGAATTTCTCTCAAAATTTGTAGGTTAACCCCTAAAATATTGAGTTTTTAGTTAAATGCTCTATATACATAATCTTATACTCTTTAGTGTTGTTTAAAATTATTTAACCACATTCTACATTTGTATTAATGTATTCTAAACTATCTTTCAAGGTACATGTACATCATTCTAATTTTTAACAATTAATTTAGTTTAAATTCATATCTTGCTTAAATAAGTAGACTAACCACTATAAAATCACTATTATCTAGAGAAACGGAGACAACAAACGTTCCTAACCTCTTTGATCATCATAATATGTAAGTGGAGGATGCAATTATGCAATAAAACAATATTGTCATATTTTGAATTTCTCTCAAAATTTGTAGGTTAACCCTAGAAAATATTGAGTTTTAGTTAAATGCTCTATATACATAATCTTATGCTCTTTAGTGTTGTTTAAAATTATTTAACCACATTCTACATTTGTATTAATGTTTCTAAACTATCTTTCAAGGTACATGTACATCATTCTAATTTTTAACAATTAATTTAGTTTAAATTCATATCTTGCTTAAATAAGTAGACTAACCACTATAAAATCACTATTATCTAGAAAACAGAGACAACAAACGTTCTAACCTCTTTGATCATCATAATATGTAAGTGGAGGATGCAATTATGCAATAAAACAATATTGTCATATTTTTGAATTTCTCTCAAAATTTGTAGGTTAACCCCTACTGAAAATATTGAGTTTTTCATTAAATGCTCTATATACATAATCTTATACTCTTTAGTGTTGTTTAAAATTATTTAACCACATTCTACATTTGTATTAATGTATTCTAAACTATCTTTCAAGGTACATGTACATCATTCTAATTTTTAACATTTAATTTAGTTTAAATTCATATCTTGCTTAAATAAGTAGACTAACCACTATAAAATCACTATTATCTAGAGAAACAGAGACAACAAACGTTCCTAACCTCTTTGATCATCATAATATGTAAGTGGAGGATGCAATTATGCAATAAAACAATATTGTCATATTTTTGAATTTCTCTCAAAATTTGTAGGTTAACCCCTACTGAAAATATTGAGTTTTAGTTAATGCTCTATATACATAATCTTATACTCTTTAGTGTTGTTTAAAATTATTTAACCACATTCATTTTGTATTAAAAGGTTTCTAAACTATCTTTTAAGGTACATGTACATCATTCTAATTTTTAACAATTAATTTAGTTGAAATTCATATAGTGCTTAAATAAGTAGACTAACCACTATAAAATCACTATTATCTAGAGAAAGAGACAACAAACGTTCCTAACCTCTTTGATCATCATAATATGTAAGTGGAGGATGCAATTATGCAATAAAACAATATTGTCATATTTTTGAATTTTTCTCAAAATTTGTAGGTTAACCCTCTGAAAATATTGAGTTTTTCGTTAAATGCTCTATATACATAATCTTATACTCTTTAGTGTTGTTTAAAATTATTTAACCACATTATACATTTTTATTAATGTATTCTAAACTATCTTTCAAGGTACATGTACATCATTCTAATTTTTAACAATTAATTTAGTTTAAATTCATATACTGCTTAAATAAGTAGACTAACCACTATAAAATCACTATTATCTAGAGAAACGGAGACAACAAACGTTCCTAACCTCTTTGATCATCATAATATGTAAGTGGAGGATGCAATTATGCAATAAAACAATATTTTCATATTTTTGAATTTCTCTCAAAATTTGTAGGTTAACCCTACGAAAATATTGAGTTTTTAGTTAAATGCTCTATATACATAATCTTATACTCTTTAGTGTTGTTTAAAATTATTTAACCATTCTACATTTGTATTAATGTTTCTAAACTATCTTTCAAGGTACATGTACATCATTCTAATTTTTAACAATTAATTTAGTTTAAATTCATATTTGCTTAAATAAGTAGACTAACCACTATAAATCACTATTATCTAGAAGAAGGACAACAAAGGTTCCTAACCTCTTTGATCATCATAATATGTAAGTGGAGGATGCAATTATGCAATAAAACAATATTGTCATATTTTTGAATTTCTCTCAAAATTTGTAGGTTAACCCTACTGAAAATATTGAGTTTTATTAAATGCTCTATATACATAATCTTATACTCTTTAGTGTTGTTTAAAATTATTTAACCACATTCTACATTTGTATTAATGTATTCTAAACTATCTTTCAAGGTACATGTACATCATTCTAATTTTAACAATTAATTTAGTTTAAATTCATATCGCTTAAATAAGTAGACTAACCACTATAAAATCACTATTATCTAGAGAAACGAGAGACAACAAGCGTTCTAACCTTTGATCATCATAATATGTAAGTGGAGGATGCAATTATGCAATAAAACAATATTGTCATATTTTTGAATTTCTCTCAAAATTTGTAGGTTAACCCTACGAAAATATTGAGTTTTAGATTAAATGCTCTATATACATAATCTTATACTCTTTAGTGTTGTTTAAAATTATTTAACCACATTACATTTGTATTAATGTTTCTAAACTATCTTTCAAGGTACATGTACATCATTCTAATTTTTAACAATTAATTTAGTTTAAATTCATATCTTGCTTAAATAAGTAGACTAACCACTATAAAATCACTATTATCTAGAGAAACAGAGAAACAGTTTCCTAACCTCTTTGACTCATCATAATATGTAAGTGGAGGATGCAATTATGCAATAAAACAATATTGTCATATTTTTGAATTTCTCTCAAAATTTGTAGGTTAACCCTACTGAAAATATTGAGTTTTTAGTTGTCTATATACATAATCTTATGCTCTTTAGTGTTGTTTAAAATTATTTAACCACATTCTACATTTGTATTAATGGTTTAAACTATCTTTCAAGGTACATGTACATCATTCTAATTTTTAACAATTAATTTAGTTGAAATTCATATCTTGCTTAAATAAGTAGACTAACCTATAATCACTATTATCTAGAGAGCGAGACAACAAAGTTCCTAACCTCTTTGATCATCATAATATAAGTGGAGGATGCAATTATGCAATAAAACAATATTGTCATATTTTTTGAATTTCTCTCAAAATTTGTAGGTTAACCCTACGAAAATATTGAGTTTTTCTTAAATGCTCTATATACATAATCTTATACTCTTTTGTTGTTTAAAATTATTTAACCACATTCTACATTTGTATTAATGTATTCTAAACTATCTTTCAAGGTACATGTACATCATTCTAATTTTAACAATTAATTTAGTTTAAATTCATATACTTCTTAAATAAGTAGACTAACCACTATATAATCACTATTATCTAGAGAAACGGAGACAAAAACGTTCTAACCTCTTTGATCATCATAATATGTAAGTGGAGGATGCAATTATGCAATAAAACAATATTGTCATATTTTTGAATTTCTCTCAAAATTTGTAGGTTAACCCTAGAAAATATTGAGTTTTTCCTTAAATCTCTATATACATAATCTTATACTCTTTAGTGTTGTTTAAAATTATTTAACCACATTATACATTTGTATTAATGTATTCTAAACTATCTTTCAAGGTACATGTACATCATTCTAATTTTTAACAATTAATTTAGTTTAAATTCATATCTTGCTTAAATAAGTAGACTAACCACTATAAAATCACTATTATCTAGAGAAACGGAGACAACAAACGTTCCTAACCTCTTTGATCATCATAATATGTAAGTGGAGGATGCAATTATGCAATAAAACAATATTGTCATATTTTTGAATTTCTCTCAAAATTTGTAGGTTAACCCCTAAAAATATTGATTTTCTTAAATGCTCTATATACATAATCTTATACTCTTTAGTGTTGTTTAAAATTATTTAACCACATTCTACATTTGTATTAATGTTTCTAAACTATCTTTCAAGGTACATGTACATCATTCTAATTTTAACAATTAATTTAGTTTAAATTCATATCTTGCTTAAATAAGTAGACTAACCACTATAAAATCACTATTATCTAGAGAAACAGAGACAACAAACGTTCCTAACCTCTTTGATCATCATAATATGTAAGTGGAGGATGCAATTATGCAATAAAACAATATTGTCATATTTTTGAATTTCTCTCAAAATTTGTAGGTTAACCCTAGAAAATATTGAGTTTTTAAGTTAAATGCTCTATACATAATCTTATGCTCTTTAGTGTTGTTTAAAATTATTTAACCACATTCTACATTTGTATTAATGGTTTCTAAACTATCTTTCAAGGTACATGTACATCATTCTAATTTTAACAATTAATTTAGTTTAAATTCATATACTGCTTAAATAAGTGAATAACCACTATAAAATCACTATTATCTAGAGAAACAGGAGACAACAAACGTTCCTAACCTCTTTGATCATCATAATATGTAAGTGGAGGATGCAATTATGCAATAAAACAATATTGTCATATTTTTGAATTTCTCTCAAAATTTGTAGGTTAACCCTACGAAAATATTGAGTTTTAGTTAAATGCTCTATATACATAATCTTATACTTTTTAGTGTTGTTTAAAATTATTTAACCACATTCTACATTTGTATTAATGTATTCTAAACTATCTTCAAGGTACATGTACATCATTCTAATTTTTAACAATTAATTTAGTTTAAATTCATATCTGCTTAAATAAGTAGACTAACCACTATAAAATCACTATTATCTAGAGAAACGGAGACAACAAACGTTCCTAACCTCTTTGATCATCATAATATGTAAGTGGAGGATGCAATTATGCAATAAAACAATATTGTCATATTTTTGAATTTCTCTCAAAATTTGTAGGTTAACCCTCTGAAAATATTGAGTTTTTGTTAAATGCTCTATATACATAATCTTATACTCTTTAGTGTTGTTTAAAATTATTTAACCACATTATGTATTAAAATGTATTCTAAACTATCTTTCAAGGTACATGTACATCATTCTAATTTTTAACAATTAATTTAGTTTAAATTCATATTTGCTTAAATAAGTAGACTAACCACTATAAAATCACTATTATCTAGAGAAACGGAGACAACAAACGTTCCTAACCTCTTTGATCATCATAATATGTAAGTGGAGGATGCAATTATGCAATAAAACAATATTGTCATATTTTGAATTTCTCTCAAAATTTGTAGGTTAACCCCTACGAAAATATTGAGTTTTCATTAAATGCTCTATATACATAATCTTATACTCTTTAGTGTTGTTTAAAATTATTTAACCACATTCTACATTTGTATTAATGTATTCTAAACTATCTTTCAAGGTACATGTACATCATTCTAATTTTTAACAATTAATTTAGTTTAAATTCATATCTTGCTTAAATAAGTAGACTAACCACTATAAAATCACTATTATCTAGAGAGGAATTAAGCGTTCCTAACCTCTTTGATCATCATAATATGTAAGTGGAGGATGCAATTATGCAATAAAACAATATTGTCATATTTTTGAATTTCTCTCAAAATTTGTAGGTTAACCCTACGAAAATATTGAGTTTTTAGTTAAATGCTCTATATACATAATCTTATACTCTTTAGTGTTGTTTAAAATTATTTAACCACATTCTACATTTGTATTAAAAGTATTCTAAACTATCTTTCAAGGTACATGTACATCATTCTAATTTTTAACAATTAATTTAGTTTAAATTCATATATGCTTAAATAAGTAGACTAACCACTATAAAATCACTATTATCTAGAGAAACAGAGACAACAAACGTTCCTAACCTCTTTGATCATCATAATATGTAAGTGGAGGATGCAATTATGCAATAAAACAATATTGTCATATTTTTGAATTTCTCTCAAAATTTGTAGGTTAACCCCTACTGAAAATATTGAGTTTTAGTTAAATGCTCTATATACATAATCTTATACTCTTAGTGTTGTTTAAAATTATTTAACTCATTATACATTTTTATTAATGTATTCTAAACTATCTTTCAAGGTACATGTACATCATTCTAATTTTAACAATTAATTTAGTTTAAATTCATATCTTGCTTAAATAAGTAGACCACTATAAAATCACTATTATCTAGAAACGGAGACAACAAACGTTCTAACCTCTTTGATCATCATAATATGTAAGTGGAGGATGCAATTATGCAATAAAACAATATTGTCATATTTTGAATTTCTCTCAAAATTTGTAGGTTAACCCCTAGAAATATTGAGTTTTTAGTTAAATGCTCTATATACATAATCTTATGCTCTAGTGTTGTTTAAAATTATTTAACCACATTCTACATTTGTATTAATGGTTTAAACTATCTTTCAAGGTACATGTACATCATTCTAATTTTAACAATTAATTTAGTTTAAATTCATATCTTGCTTAAATAAGTAGACTAACCACTATAAAATCACTATTATCTAGAAACGGAGACAACAAACGTTCCTAACCTCTTTGATCATAATATGTAAGTGGAGGATGCAATTATGCAATAAAACAATATTGTCATATTTTTGAATTTCTCTCAAAATTTGTAGGTTAACCCTGAAAATATTGAGTTTTTATTAAATGCTCTATATACATAATCTTATACTCTTTAGTGTTGTTTAAAATTATTTAACCATTCTACATTTTATTAATGTATTCTAAACTATCTTTCAAGGTACATGTACATCATTCTAATTTTTAACAATTAATTTAGTTTAAATTCATATCTTGCTTAAATAAGTAGACTAACCACTATAAAATCACTATTATCTAGAAGCGGAGACAACAAACGTTCCTAACCTCTTTGATCATCATAATATGTAAGTGGAGGATGCAATTATGCAATAAAACAATATTGTCATATTTTTGAATTTCTCTCAAAATTTGTAGGTTAACCCCTAGAAAATATTGAGTTTTTCAGTTAAATGCTCTATATACATAATCTTATGCTCTTTAGTGTTGTTTAAAATTATTTAACCACATTCTACATTTGTATTAATGGTTTCTAAACTATCTTTCAAGGTACATGTACATCATTCTAATTTTTAACAATTAATTTAGTTTAAATTCATATCTTGCTTAAATAAGTAGACTAACCACTATAAAATCACTATTATCTAGAGAAACGAGACAACAACGTTCCTAACCTCTTTGATCATCATAATATGTAAGTGGAGGATGCAATTATGCAATAAAACAATATTGTCATATTTTTTGAATTTCTCTCAAAATTTGTAGGTTAACCCCTAGAAAATATTGAGTTTTTGTTAAATGCTCTATATACATAATCTTATGCTCTTTAGTGTTGTTTAAAATTATTTAACCACATTCTACATTTGTATTAATGGTTTCTAAACTATCTTTCAAAGTACATGTACATCATTCTAATTTTTAACAATTAATTTAGTTGAAATTCATATACTGCTTAAATAAGTAGACTAACCACTATAAAATCACTATTATCTAGAGAAACAGAGACAACAAACGTTCCTAACCTCTTTGATCATCATAATATGTATGTGGAGGATGCAATTATGCAATAAAACAATATTGTCATATTTTTTGAATTTCTCTCAAAATTTGTAGGTTAACCCCTACGAAAATATTGAGTTTTTCCTTAAATACTCTATATACATAATCTTATACTCTTTAGTGTTGTTTAAAATTATTTAACCACATTATACATTTGTATTAATGTATTCTAAACTATCTTTCAAGGTACATGTACATCATTCTAATTTTAACAATTAATTTAGTTGAAATTCATATACTTCTTAAATAAGTAGACTAACCACTATATAATCACTATTATCTAGAGAAACGGAGACAAAAAACATTCCTAACCTCTTTGATCATCATAATATGTAAGTGGAGGATGCAATTATGCAATAAAACAATATTGTCATATTTTTTGAATTTCTCTCAAAATTTGTAGGCTAACCCCTACGAAAATATTGAGTTTTTCGTTAAATACTCTATATACATAATCTTATACTCTTTAGTGTTGTTTAAAATTATTTTACCACATTATACATTTTAATTAATGTATTCTAAACTATCTTTCAAGGTACATGTACATCATTCTAATTTTTAACAATTAATTTAGTTTAAATTCATATACTGCTAAAATAAGTAGACTAACCACTATAAAATCTATTATTAGAGAAATGGAGACAACAAAAGTTCCTAACCTCTTTGATCATCATAATATGTAAGTGGAGGATGCAATTATGCAATAAAACAATATTGTCATATTTTTCGAATTTCTCTCAAAATTTGTAGGAACTTTGATGATCAAAGAGGTTAGGAACTGTTAATATTAAACCCCTATGTTAAACTATCTTTTAAGGTACATGTACATCATTCTAATTTTAACAATTTAGTTGAAATTCATATCTTGCTTAAATAAGTAGACTAACCACTATAAAATCACTATTATCTAGAGAAACAGAGACAATTAACGTTCCTAACCTCTTTGATCATCATGTAAAATGGAGGATGCAATTATGCAAAAAAACAATATTGTCATATTTTTGAATTTCTCTCAAAATTTGTAGGTTAACCCCAATGAAAATATTGAGTTTTTAGATTAAATGCTCTATATACATAATCTTATACTGTAATCTTTCAAGGTACATGTACATCATTCTAATTTTTAACAATTAATTTAGTTTAAATTCATATCTTGCTTAAATAAGTAGACTAACCATATAAAATCACTATTATCTAGAAAAACAGGACAACAAACGTTCTAACCTCTTTGATCATCATAATATGTAAGTGGAGGATGCAATTATGCAATAAAACAATATTGTCATATTTTTTGAATTTCTCTCAAAATTTGTAGGTTAACCCTACGAAAATATTGAGTTTTCATTAAATACTCTATATACATAATCTTACTCTTTAGTGTTGTTTAAAATTATTTAACCACATTATACATTTTTATTAATGTATTCTAAACTATCTTTCAAGGTACATGTACATCATTCTAATTTTTAACAATTAATTTAGTTTAAATTCATATCTTGCTTAAATAAGTAGACTAACCACTATAAAATCACTATTATCTAGAGAAGGACAACAAAGCGTTCCTAACCTCTTTGATCATCATAATATGTAAGTGGAGGATGCAATTATGCAATAAAACAATATTGTCATATTTTGAATTTCTCTCAAAATTTGTAGGTTAACCCTACTGAAAATATTGAGTTTTAGTTAAATGCTCTATATACATAATCTTATGCTTTAGTGTTGTTTAAAATTATTTAACCACATTCTACATTTGTATTAATGTTTCTAAACTATCTTTCAAGGTACATGTACATCATTCTAATTTTAACAATTAATTTAGTTTAAATTCATATCTTTAAATAAGTAGATTAACCACTATAAAATCACTATTATCTAGAATAACAGAGACAATTAACGTTCCTAACCTCTTTGATCATCATAATATGTAAGTGGAGGATGCAATTATGCAATAAAACAATATTGTCATATTTTTTGAATTTCTCTCAAAATTTGTAGGTTAACCCCTGAAAATATTGAGTTTTAGTTAAATGCTCTATATATACATAATCTTATGCTCTTTAGTGTTGTTTAAAATTATTTAACCACATTCTACATTTGTATTAATGTTTCTAAACTATCTTTCAAGGTACATGTACATCATTCTAATTTTAACAATTAATTTAGTTTAAATTCATATACTGCTTAAATAAGTAGACAAACCACTATAAAATCACTATTATCTAGAGAAACAGAGACAATTAACGTTCCTAACCTCTTTGATCATCATAATATGTAAATGGAGGATGCAATTATGCAAAACAATATTGTCATATTTTTGAATTTCTCTCAAAATTTGTAGGTTAACCCTACGAAAATATTGAGTTTTTTGTTAAATGCTCTATATACATAATCTTATACTCTTTAGTGTTGTTTAAAATTATTTTAACCACATTATACATTTGTATTAATGTATTCTAAACTATCTTTCAAGGTACATGTACATCATTCTAATTTTTAACAATTAATTTAGTTTAAATTCATATCTTTGCTTAAATAAGTAGACTAACCACTATAAAATCACTATTATCTAGAGAAGGGGACAACAAACGTTCTAACCTCTTTGATCATCATAATATGTAAGTGGAGGATGCAATTATGCAATAAAACAATATTGTCATATTTTTAATTTCTCTCAAAATTTGTAGGTTAACCCTACGAAAATATTGAGTTTTAGTTAAATGCTCTATATACATAATCTTATACTCTTTAGTGTTGTTTAAAATTATTTAACCACATTCTACATTTGTATTAATGTTTCTAAACTATCTTTCAAGGTACATGTACATCATTCTAATTTTTAACAATTAATTTAGTTTAAATTCATATACTGCTTAAATAAGTAGACTAACCACTATAAAATCACTATTATCTAGAAACGGAGACAACAAACGTTCCTAACCTCTTTGATCATCATAATGTAAGTGGAGGATGCAATTATGCAATAAAACAATATTGTCATATTTTTGAATTTCTCTCAAATTTGTAGGTTAACCTACGAAAATATTGAGTTTTCATTAAATACTCTATATACATAATCTTATACTCTTTAGTGTTGTTTAAAATTATTTAACCACATTATACATTTTATTAATGTATTCTAAACTATCTTTCAAGGTACATGTACATCATTCTAATTTTAACAATTAATTTAGTTTAAATTCATATACTGCTTAAATAAGTAGACTAACCACTATAAAATCACTATTATCTAGAAAAACAGAGACAATTAACGTTCCTAACCTCTTTGATCATCATAATATGTAAGTGGAGGATGCAATTATGCAATAAAACAATATTGTCATATTTTTTGAATTTCTCTCAAAATTTGTAGGTTAACCCTGAAAATATTGAGTTTTTTAGTTAAATGCTCTATATACATAATCTTATGCTCTTTAGTGTTGTTTAAAATTATTTAACCACATTCTACATTTGTTTTAAAAGGTTTCTAAACTATCTTTTAAGGTACATGTACATCATTCTAATTTTTAACAATTAATTTAGTTGAAATTCATATAGTGCTTAAATAAGTAGACAAACCACTATAAAATCACTATTATCTAGAGAAACAGAGACAATTAACGTTCCTAACCTCTTTGATCATCATAATATGTAAATGGAGGATGCAATTATGCAAAAAAACAATATTGTCATATTTTTGGAATTTCTCTCAAAATTTGTAGGTTAACCCCTACGAAAATATTGAGTTTTTCGTTAAATACTCTATATACATAATCTTATACTCTATAGTGTTGTTTAAAATTATTTTAACTCATTATACATTTTTATTAATGTATTCTAAACTATCTTTCAAGGTACATGTACATCATTCTAATTTTTAACAATTAATTTAGTTTAAATTCATATACTGCTTAAATAAGTAGACTAACCACTATAAAATCACTATTATCTAGAGAAACGGAGACAACAAACGTTCCTAACCTCTTTGATCATCATAATATGTAAGTGGAGGATGCAATTATGCAATAAAACAATATTGTCATATTTTTGAATTTCTCTCAAAATTTGTAGGTTAACCCCTACGAAAATATTGAGTTTTTCGTTAAATGCTCTATATACATAATCTTATGCTCTTTAGTGTTCTTTAAAATTATTTAACCACATTCTACATATGTATTAAAAGGTTTCTAAACTATCTTTCAAGGTACATGTACATCATTCTAATTTTTAACAATTAATTTAGTTTAAATTCATATACTGCTTAAATAAGTAGACTAACCACTATAAAATCACTATTATCTAGAGAAACGGAGACAACAAACGTTCCTAACCTCTTTGATCATCATAATATGTAAGTGGAGGATGCAATTATGCAATAAAACAATATTGTCATATTTTTTGAATTTCTCTCAAAATTTGTAGGTTAACCCCTACGAAAATATTGAGTTTATCATTAAATACTCTATATACATAATCTTATACTCTTTAGTGTTGTTTAAAATTATTTTACCACATTATACATTTTAATTAATGTATTCTAAACTATCTTTCAAGGTACATGTACATCATTCTAATTTTTAACAATTAATTTAGTTTAAATTCATATACTGCTTAAATAAGTAGACTAACCACTATAAAATCACTATTATCTAGAAACGGAGACAACAAACGTTCCTAACCTCTTTGATCATCATAATATGTAAGTGGAGGATGCAATTATGCAATAAAACAATATTGTCATATTTTTCGAATTTCTCTCAAAATTTGTAGGTTAACCCCTACGAAAATATTGAGTTTTTCGTTAAATGCTCTATATACATAATCTTATGCTCTTTAGTGTTCTTTAAAATTATTTAACCACATTCTACATTTGTATTAATGGTTTCTAAACTATCTTTCAAGGTACATGTACATCATTCTAATTTTAACAATTAATTTAGTTTAAATTCATATCTTGCTTAAATAAGTAGACTAACCACTATAAAATCACTATTATCTAGAGAAAACAGAGAATTAACGTTCCTAACCTCTTTGATCATCATAATATGTAAGTGGAGGATGCAATTATGCAATAAAACAATATTGTCATATTTTTTGAATTTCTCTCAAAATTTGTAGGTTAACCCCTACGAAAATATTGAGTTTTTTGTTAAATGCTCTATATACATAATCTTATGCTCTTTAGTGTTCTTTAAAATTATTTAACCACATTCTACATTTGTATTAATGGTTCTAAACTATCTTTAAAGGTACATGTACATCATTCTAATTTTTAACAATTAATTTAGTTGAAATTCATATCTTTGCTTAAATAAGTAGACTAACCACTGTAAAATCACTATTATCTAGAGAAACAGAGACAACTAACGTTCCTAACCTCTCAGATCATCATAATACGTAAGTGGAGGATGCAATTATGCAATAAAATAATATTGTCATATTTTTTGAATTTCTCTCAAAATTTATAGGTTAACCCCTATGAAAATATTGAGTTTTCCTTAAATACTCTATATACATAATCTTATACTCTTTACTGTTGTTTAAAATTATTTTACCACATTATACATTTTTATTAATGTATTCTAAACTATCTTTCAAGGTACATGTACATCATTCTAATTTTTAACAATTAATTTAGTTGAAATTCATATACTTCTTAAATAAGTAGACTAATCACTATATAATCACTATTATCTAGAGAAACGGAGACAAAAAACATTCCTAACCTCTTTGATCATCATAATATGTAAGTGGAGGATGCAATTATGCAATAAAACAATATTGTCATATTTTTTGAATTTCTCTC
This sequence comes from Brassica nigra, assembly GCA_016432835.1. Classification (NCBI taxonomy): domain Eukaryota; kingdom Viridiplantae; phylum Streptophyta; class Magnoliopsida; order Brassicales; family Brassicaceae; genus Brassica; species Brassica nigra. The sequence continues at coordinate 53,344,701 of CM028245.1, forward strand.
AAAATTTATAGGTTAACCCCTACGAAAATATTGAGTTTTTCCTTAAATACTCTATATACATAATCTTATACTCTTTACTGTTGTTTAAAATTATTTTACCACATTATACATTTTAATTAATGTATTCTAAACTATCTTTCAAGGTACATGTACATCATTCTAATTTTTAAAAATTAATTTAGTTTAAATTCATATACTGCTTAAATAATTAGACTAACCACTATAAAATCACTATTATCTAGAGAAACGGAGACAACAAACGTTCCTAACCTCTTTGATCATCATAATATGTAAGTGGAGGATGCAATTATGCAATAAAACAATATTGTCATATTTTTCGAATTTCTCTTAAAAATTGTAGGTTAACCCCTACGAAAATATTAAGTTTTTCGTTAAATGCTCTATATACATAATCTTATGCTCTTTAGTGTTCTTTAAAATTATTTAACCACATTCTACATTTGTATTAAAAGGTTTCTAAACTATCTTTCAAGGTACATGTACATCATTCTAATTTTTAACAATTAATTTAGTTTAAATTCATATACTGCTTAAATAAGTAGACTAACCACTATAAAATCACTATTATCTAGAGAAACAGAGACAATTAACGTTCATAACCTCTTTGATCATCATAATATGTAAGTGGAGGATGCAATTATGCAATAAAACAATATTGTCATATTTTTGAATTTCTCTCAAAATTTGTAGGTTAACCCCTACGAAAATATTGAGTTTTTCGTTAAATGCTCTATATACATAATCTTATGCTCTTTAGTGTTCTTTAAAATTATTTAACCACATTCTACATTTGTATTAAAAGGTTTCTAAACTATCTTTAAAGGTACATGTACATCATTCTAATTTTTAACAATTAATTTAGTTGAAATTCGTATACTGCTTAAATAAGAAGACTAACCACTATAAAATCACTATTATCTAGAGAAACAGAGACAACTAACGTTCCTAACCTCTTTGATCATTATAATACATAAGTGGAGGATGCAATTATGCAATAAAACAATATTGTCATATTTTTTGAATTTCTCTCAAAATTTGTAGGTTAACCCCTACTGAAAATATTGAGTTTTTCGATAAATACTCTATATACATAATCTTATACTCTTTAGTGTTGTTTAAAATTATTTTACCACATTATACATTTTATTAATGTATTCTAAACTATCTTTCAAGGTACATGTACATCATTCTAATTTTTAACAATTAATTTAGTTGAAATTCATATACTGCTTAAATAAGTAGACTAACCACTATAAAATCACTATTATCTAGAGAAACAGAGACAACTAACGTTCCTAACCTCTTTGATCATCATAATATGTAAGTGGAGGATGCAATTATGCAATAAAACAATATTGTCATATTTTTTGAATTTCTCTCAAAATTTGTAGGTTAACCCCTACGAAAATATTGAGTTTTTCGTTACATGCTCTATATACATAATCTTATGCTCTTTAGTGTTCTTTAAAATTATTTAATTATACATTTTGTATTAAAGGTTTTTAAACTATCTTTAAAAGTACATGTACATCATTCTAATTTTTAACAATTAATTTAGTTGAAATTCATATACTTCTTAAATAAGTAGACTAACCATTATATAATCACTATTATCTAGAGAAACGGAGACAAAAAACATTCATAACCTCTTTGATCATTATAATATGTAAGTGGAGGATGCAATTATGCAATAAAACAATATTGTCATATTTTTTGAATTTCTCTCAAAATTTGTAGGTTAACCCTACTGAAAATATTGAGTTTTTCGTTAAATACTCTATATACATAATCTTATACTCTTTAGTGTTGTTTAAAATTATTTACCACATTATACATTTTTATTAATGTATTCTAAACTATCTTTCAAGGTACATGTACATCATTCTAATTTTTAACAATTAATTTAGTTTAAATTCATATACTGCTTAAATAAGTAGACTAACCACTATAAAATCACTATTATCTAGAGAAACGGAGACAACAAACGTTCCTAACCTCTTTGATCATCATAATATGTAAGTGGAGGATGCAATTATGCAATAAAACAATATTGTCATATTTTTCGAATTTCTCTCAAAATTTGTAGGTTTACCCCTACGAAAATATTGAGTTTTTCGTTAAATGCTCTATATACATAATCTTATGCTCTTTAGTGTTCTTTAAAATTATTTAACCACATTCTACATTTGTATTAAAAGGTTTCTAAACTATCTTTCAAGGTACATGTACATCATTCTAATTTTTAACAATTAATTTAGTTGAAATTCATATCTGCTTAAATAAGTAGACTAACCACTATAAATCACTATTATCTAGAGAAACAGAGACAATTAACGTTCATAACCTCTTTGATCATCATAATATGTAAGTGGAGGATGCAATTATGCAATAAAACAATATTGTCATATTTTTTTGAATTTCTCTCAAAATTTGTAGGTTAACCCCTACGAAAATATTGAGTTTTTCGTTAAATGCTCTATATACATAATCTTATGCTCTTTAGTGTTCTTTAAAATTATTTAACCACATTACATTTGTATTAAAGGTTTCTAAACTATCTTTAAAGGTACATGTACATCATTCTAATTTTTAACAATTAATTTAGTTGAAATTCATATACTGCTTAAATAAGAAGACTAACCACTATAAAATCATTATTATCTAGAGAAACAGAGACAACTAACGTTCCTAACCTCTCAGATCATCATAATACGTAAGTGGATGATGCAATTATGCAATAAAATAATATTGTCATATTATTTGAATTTCTCTCAAAATTTGTAGGTTAACCCCTACGAAAATATTGAGTTTTTCGTTAAATGCTCTATATACATAATCTTATGCTCTTTAGTGTTCTTTAAAATTATTTAACCACATTCTACATTTGTATTAAAAGGTTTCTAAACTATCTTTAAAGGTACATGTACATCATTCTAATTTTTAACAATTAATTTAGTTGAAATTCATATACTGCTTAAATAAGAAGACTAACCACTATAAAATCATTATTATCTAGAGAAACAGAGACAACTAACGTTCCTAACCTCTCAGATCATCATAATACGTAAGTGGATGATGCAATTATGCAATAAAATAATATTGTCATATTTTTTGAATTTCTCTCAAAATTTGTAGGTTAACCCCTACGAAAATATTGAGTTTTTCCTTAAATACTCTATATACATAATCTTATACTCTTTACTGTTGTTTAAAATTATTTTACCACATTATACATTTTTATTAATGTATTCTAAACTATCTTTCAAGGTACATGTACATCATTCTAATTTTTAACAATTAAGTTAGTTGAAATTCATATACTGCTTAAATAAGTAGACTAACCACTATAAAATCACTATTATCTAGAGAAACAGAGACAACTAACGTTCCTAACCTCTTTGATCATCATATTATGTAAGTGGAGGATGCAATTATGCAATAAAACAATATTGTCATATTTTTTGAATTTCTCTCAAAATTTGTAGGTTAACCCCTACGAAAATATTGAGTTTTTCGTTACATGCTCTATATACATAATCTTATGCTCTTTAGTGTTCTTTAAAATTATTTAACCACATTATACATTTGTATTAAAAGGTTTTTAAACTATCTTTAAAAGTACATGTACATCATTCTAATTTTTAACAATTAATTTAGTTGAAATTCATATACTTCTTAAATAAGTAGACTAACCATTATATAATCACTATTATCTAGAGAGCGGAGACAAAAACATTCATAACCTCTTTGATCATTATAATATGTAAGTGGAGGATGCAATTATGCAATAAAACAATATTGTCATATTTTTTGAATTTCTCTCAAAATTTGTAGGTTAACCCCTACGAAAATATTGAGTTTTTCGTTAAATACTCTATATACATAATCTTATACTCTTTAGTGTTGTTTAAAATTATTTACCACATTATACATTTTTATTAATGTATTCTAAACTATCTTTCAAGGTACATGTACATCATTAATTTTTAACAATTAATTTAGTTTAAATTCATATCTACCTTAAATAAGTAGACTAACCACTATAAAATCACTATTATCTAGAGAAACGGAGACAACAAACGTTCCTAACCTCTTTGATCATCATAATATGTAAGTGGAGGATGCAATTATGCAATAAAACAATATTGTCATATTTTTCGAATTTCTCTCAAAATTTGTAGGTTTACCCCTACGAAAATATTGAGTTTTTCGTTAAATGCTCTATATACATAATCTTATGCTCTTTAGTGTTCTTTAAAATTATTTAACCACATTCTACATTTGTATTAAAAGGTTTCTAAACTATCTTTCAAGGTACATGTACATCATTCTAATTTTTAACATTTAATTTAGTTGAAATTCATATACTGCTTAAATAAGTAGACTAACCACTATAAAATCACTATTATCTAGAGAAACAGAGACAACAAACGTTCTTAACCTCTTTGACCATCATAATATGTAAGTGGAGGATGCAATTATGCAATAAAACAATATTGTCATATTTTCGAATCTCTCTCAAAATTTGTAGGTTAACCCTACGAAAATATTGAGTTATTCATTAAATGCTCTATACATAATCTTATACTCTTTGGTGTTCTTTAAAATTATTTAACCACATTCTAAATTTGTATTAAAAGGTTTCTAAACTATCTTTCAAGGTACATGTACATCATTCTAATTTTTAACAATTAATTTAGTTGAAACTCATATACTATTTAAATAAGTAGACTAACCACTATAAAATCACTATTATCTAGAGAAACGGAGACAACAAACGTTCCTAACCTCTTTGATCATCATAATATGTAAGTGGAGGATGCAATTATGCAATAAAACAATATTTTCATATTTTTCGAATTTCTCTCAAAATTTGTAGGTTAACCCTACGAAAATATTGAGTTTTTCGTTAAATGTTCTATATACATAATCTTATGCTCTTTAGTGTTCTTTAAAATTATTTAACCACATTATACATTTTTATTAAAAGGTTTCTAAACTATCTGTACATCATTCTAATTTTTAAAAATTAGTTTAGTTTAAATTCATATACTGCTTAATTAAGTAGACTAACCACTATAAAATCACTATTATCTAGAAACGAGACAAAAACGTTTCTAACCTCTTTGATCATCATAATTTGTAAGTGGAGGATGCAATTATGCAATAAAACAATATTATCATATTTTTCGAATTTCTCTCAAAATTTGTAGGTTAACCCCTACGAAAATATTGAGTTTTTCGTTAAATACTCTATATACATAATCTTATCCTCTTTAGTGTTGTTTAAAATTATTTTACCACATTATACATTTTTATTAATGTATTCTAAACTATCTTTCAAGGTACATGTACATCATTCTAATTTTTAACAATTAATTTAGTTGAAATTCATATACTGCTTAAATAAGTAGACTAACCACTATAAAATCACTATTATCTAGAGAAACGGAGACAACAAACGTTCCTAACCTCTTTGATCATCATAATATGTAAGTGGAGAATGCAATTATGCAATAAAACATTATTGTCATATTTTTTGAATTTCTCTCAAAATTTGTAGGTTAATCCCTACGAAAATATTGAGTTTTTCGTTAAATGCTCTATATACATAATCTTATGCTCTTTAGTGTTCTTTAAAATTATTTAACCACATTATACATTTTTATTAAAAGATTTCTAAACTATCTTTCAAGGTACATGTACATCATTCTAATTTTTAACAATTAATTTAGTTTAAATTCATATACTGCTTAAATAAGTAGAATAACCACTATAATCTAGAGAAACGGAGACAAAAAACGTTCCTAACCTCTTTGATCATTATAATATGTAAGTGGAGGAGGCAATTATGCAATAAAACAATATTGTCATATTTTTTGAATTTCTCTCAAAATTTGTAGGTTAACCCCTACGAAAATATTGAGTTTTTTGTTAAATACTCTATATACATAATCTTATCCTCTTTAGTGTTGTTTAAAATTATTTTACCACATTATACATTTTTATTAATGTATTCTAAACTATCTTTAAAGGTACATGTACATCATTCTAATTTTTAACAATTAATTTAGTTTAAATTCATATACTGCTTAAATAAATAGACTAACCACTATAAAATCACTATTATCTAGAGAAACGGAGACAACAAACGTTCCTAACCTCTTTGATCATCATAATATGTAATTGGAGGATGCAATTATGCAATAAAACAATATTGTCATATTTATCGAGCGAGGACGATATTTTTCTCTGAATTCGTTCTGGGAAAAGTCGGTCATTTGCTTGATCAACAAAGATCTTCTTTTATAGACAAAAGATTTTCGATTCGGACGAAATATAGTTCGTCGTTCTTTGTGATGAGATCACATATTCGGTATGTGAGGTCACATATTCTCTGCTGACATGGTTTTAGCTCGCCTCGTCCCAAGGAATTAAATGTGAATCGCTGACTCGTTCGTAATCTTTTGACCGGTTGGCACACCTGCTGTCGGTATGAGCTACGAGGTCGTCACGTTGCTTTGGACGCCCATACCTTTTAAACGAGCTTGGCCGACCTTGTCTCCTGGGCCTAGGCTAAGAGTGGGATTTTCTCAGAACTGGGTTGGGCATTGATTGGGGGTTGCGCAGCCCACCTCCAACAATTAGTCCCACCCAATTTGTTGGAGAGTCTTGAATCCGACAACTAGTATTGGATGTTTGGCTTGGTTATGGGAATCGAGATGATTGTTGTCGTTTTTCTGGTCATATCTTGTAAGGCATACGGGAGAATGACGTCTTTTCATATCAGGGATATGTGACTCTTCGTTTTCCTGATTTGGCTATAAGTATCATGATTTCACGCTCTGGTATTATAGATCTTTTATTTGACTTAGGTCATTATCTGTTGAGCTACTTGATTTTGATTAGGGGATGTCTGGAACCAGAGTCAAGTCTGAAGCATATTTCGGTTCGTCTAGCGGTTCATTGAGATCCTCCGAGTCCGACCTGCCTCGTGATACCCCATCTACTATGTCTGCACAGGTCGAGGGTTCGGCAAGCGTCCCACGCTTTGTTCTGATGATGCTCGGGGAAGAGGTCATGGTGGTCGCTCGGGTGAGGCCCCTTTAGTTTGGCTCCCCGGGTCGCGAACGTGGTCGGTTCTTCTTTGTTTAATGAAACATCTCTTCAGGCTCTCTACGAACTCCCGAGGGTTCCTTGTGACGTATAGATAAGGATTCCGGCCTTGGGTGAGCATCCATGGGATCCTTCTGTTGGGTTCATATCTATGTACAAGTCTTTTTCAATTTTGGCATGTGGTTTCTTCTTCCGAAATTTCTTGTGGCCTATTGCAAGGAACATGACATAGTTTTCACTGAGCTAACTGGTCTGTCGATAAGGGCGTTCGTTCCTGGCAGTGATGGTCTTGGCTTCCGAGCTCTATTTTTCGACGGACTCTCGGCTGTTTTGGGAACTTACTAAAATTAGTAGCAACATATTTCTCCCTGGGACGTTGTACCTTAGCTTTGTTACTGGTAAGAAGTTGATCGACGTCGGGAAGGGGACAAAGGTTTATAAGTGGTGGACGCACTATTTTTTTGTTAGAATTATTGAGGTGTATGTACATGATGTGAGTCAGTGATATCGTGGACCCTGGAATCTCAGTGGCGGTGAGTGGTCTTGTATCGTATACTCCAATCCTCCTATTTTTTTATAATGGGTGTTCTATTTTCTTGTGGATAGATTGCGATTCATGTGTGTATCCGAGATTGCCGTGGGCATTGGTTGCCAAAATTGGGCCGACCTGTTATTGGTTCGTCTTTTGCTGCACCTTCCGTTTTTGAGGCGAGGTGGTTCCCTTTCCTTCCCTTTTTTGGTAAAAAAAAAATTGTTTGATTTTGTTTTGACGGGATGTGTTGATTTAGAGTCCTGGCCCTTGATCGATCCTCCTGTTGTGAGGGGTCTACCTGCTCAGAGAGAGAGGAAGAGGAAAACAAGGTCTCTCAGTGGCGATGTGAAGGCTGCTGATGATCGCGTTCGGGTCTTTCTGCATTTTGCTAAGGTTGCACCGACACTCCCATCAGAAATTTTTCCCAAAAGCCTTGTCGCTGATCAAGCGCTTCCTGATGCTTTCGAATCGGGAGGTGGTTTTCCAGCTCGAATGACGATCATCGTTCAGGTGCCATGTCTGCTTCGTCGCTTTAAGGGGTGAAGATACCATTTTGAGTGTTTTCGGACCGATTTGGTGACGGCTACTTGTCGTGTAAACTCGTTATTTTGCTATTGTCTTAAATTATGTTTTAATGTGGTCTTTGGTACCCTTGTATAGATTGTAGTGTCCCTCTTTTGAGCTGTGTTTTCAGAGATATAAATTAACGTGTTCCGCCGGGTCTTGTATCACAATTATTTCATCCAGTGTTTAATTTAAATCGAGATATCGCTGATGGCCTAGTGGTTTCAACGAGATTCTCACACACGACATCCAGAGGTCGCGAGTTCGACTCCCTGTCGGCGAGGCGATACTGAAACCTCTCTAAAAATAATATTGTCACAAGTGGCCCACGGGTTTCTATGGTACTAATTGGGGTTTTTCTGGATCGGAACCTTTGGAGTGAGTCCGTCAGTGTAAATAGTTTATCCACCACAGTTTTAAAATCAGGTCTTGTGGTATGGTTGACTTGAAGATAAAGTCCGATTGAAGGTACCATGGTTTGAATTCCAGTTACTAGGGAATTAATATTTTGGTATCGCCAAGAATAGAAGATAGATACGTGGATCGAAAATGTAGGCTGTTAACATATGACTAATCTGGATCCATTTCTATGGGAACCAGGATACTTTTGTATAATCAAAAAAAAATTGAATCAATTGACGGAAAAAGAAACACTGAGAATCAACAACGCTTTTAATTTTGACCAAATGGCTTTAATATATTATTTAGATTCACCGGTTCGAAGCACCTACTTCTTCGTCCGCATGTACTCAGAGCCGACTCTTTTCTTTTTGATCGAATCAGAGCCGACTCTTTAGCAAGTAGTTAAGTAGTATATACCAAAACCGGAACACATGCACACACACACATAGACAGACATGTATAAATATACATAAACACCTAACTGTGAAATTATTCTAACTTTCATTACTGAGTTTAAACTATATATTATTACTAAATTATTTATTTGTATATACTTTATGTGTTTTTTTTTGAAACTCTTTATGTTATATCGTATTTTAAGTTAATTCCCTAGACCCAGTTTGTCATTTTCACACACGATTTAATGGTGAAGAAAATACGTACTATTAAAAATGAAAAGGTATGCGGCATTAAGTCAGTCTACGTTTTAATTTGATAAAAAGAAAACTGGATCACCAATATATAAATAAAGAAATACAGAAACACCTAGATTGATCAATTCCTATATGTTATAAGAATCATGAAATAAATAATTCTACATTGAATCAATCATCTTAGCAACCTTAATTAAGAAAGCGTGTTTTGCTTCTTCGTTCATTACCACTTTGCGCTCTATAAATCAACCAAAAATAATCTTCTCTTGGCTTCAAAATCTCCATAACACATTTCACGATCTCTCCCTAGATCACTTCATCGCATCTTTCAATCTCTAGAGATGGAGGGCGTTAGGGTTTCTCTTGCGTGCGCTCTTCTTCTTTTTGCAGTCTCTTCAATAGCTTCTGCAGCCATTGTCGAACACACCTTCAACGTAGCCATACATTCTTCCTCCTTTTCTAATTCCTTTAATAATATAGTCCTCTGCATGCATCTTATAGAACTATATACATCATTTAACAGACCATCGCTTTGGTTTGTTTTCTATATGTCATAAGTATAACTTATAAGAGGGTTCTTATTTGAATATCCGATACATGTTTTTTTACCTTATCTTGTGAATATACTAATTAAAGGTGAATCTTAAAATGTGAAGTATGAGTTTGCGTTACCAACTAGTGTGACCAAGTGCGCTAACGACGTGAGAGATACTTCAGGTACAAAAATTAACGATGTCTCGGCTGTGCAAACGGCAAGTGATAACGGTCGTTAACGGAAGCCTGCCTGGACCAACGATACTCGTCAACGAGGGTGACTCGCTCGTCATACATGTCATCAACAATTCACCTCACAATATCACAATTCATTGGTAGTCATTTTTGACAAAATCATTAGTAATTCCCTTAATTATCTAATTGACCATGGATATTTAAACCTTCAAATATAAATATATATCTACTAGATGAAACTTCATATTCATATGATTTTACGATAATTTGCATTTTGCTATAGCGAAAAAAGTTAAACCATTGTTCACAAAATTTCAATGTAGATTTTTTAAAAAGTTTAGTAATTTATAGTCGTTTTTTAAAATACAAAATATAAGATTGAAAAATGATGGAGGATAAAAATGTTATCAAATCTTCATTATTCAAAATTATTAATAATTATATATATATTAATCATATTATATTTAAGGATAGAATGAAAAATAATGTACATTACTAATCAATTTGATAGTTAACTTAATAAAAATATAATATATGTTTAGATAGACCAATCTATTTTTCTAAAAATTTTAAGAATCATTTTCGCGATGATACATAGTTATTTTAAACGTTGTAATGTTTCTCAATTAATATATAAAAGATAGTGTTTGAATATGAATATATCGTAATATCTTGGTACACGTAGGCATGGGATATTTCAAAGAATGACGATGTGGGCGGATGGACCGAGCATGATAACCCAATGCCCAATCAAACCTGGCAATAGCTACGCTTACAGGTTCAACATCACCGGCCAAGAAGGCACCTTGTGGTGGCACGCACATGCATCTTTCTTACGGGCCACCGTATACGGTGCTCTCATTATCCGCCCTAAATCCGGTCACTCTTACCCGTTTCCCAAACCCCACAAAGAAATTCCCATCTTATTTGGTACGTCTCAACTAAATAACTTGTTTCTAAATAACTTCTTCTAGAAAACAACTTTTAGTTAATTAATATCAAGGTTCATATTAAAATGAACTTTAGTAGTTCAGCAGGTGAATAATGCGAAGGATGTTGTTGGTCCTCCTCTTTTAAAGTACTAAGCCAAAAGTCTTCTTTAATTTTAATCATTATATTTATATTAATATTAAGTTCACACTGTATTATTAAACAGGTGAATGGTGGAACACGGATGTAGTCGCGTTAGAAGAGGCTGCAATCGCCACCGGAGTTCCTCCAAACAATTCTGACGCCTATACGATCAATGGCCTACCGGGAAACCTATATCCATGCTCCAAAGACAGTGAGTCAAAAATGAAATTTACAAATTAATCACCAGTTAACGATCGAGAAACACTTTGTTTTTTGCATATTCATAGTAATAAATAAATGACTAAGACGTTCATTTCGTTGAAATAATGACCGAGTGACAACTTATACAACGTATAGATTCAAATTTTTTTTTGTTTTGTAACACTCGTATAGATTCAAATATTTACTAATTACTGCACTCCTTATATTCATGTTATTTTGTGAAGGGTCGCTTTAATTTACGTGTTATTGGTGATGGAGTTTTTTTTTCTTGCTAAATTATTGGTGATGGAATTCTATAAATTAAAAGTATATACACTAAAATAATCATATAGTGAAGGTTTAAATAAGTTGCATGTAATATATATCTAGACATATATATGAGACTTTTTTTTTTGCTGAGAATATGAAGTTCAATACTAGAATGATCTGGATGTGTGATACATAGTTTTAAGGCTAACAGGGAAACTGTATGACAATCTATACATATATTGTTTACAAGCATGTTCGGTAACAAACACTTTTACGTATTATTGGTGAAAGAATGGAGCAACTTATTACATGCTAGCTTATAGTAATTTTTTGAAGCAGTTTGAACGCGAAAATGAAATAACATTCCATTAATTGTTCTCTCTAGCTAGTCACACAGTACTGCATGCATATATATCATGCAATAGATGTGAATAACAAGTTAGTTTCACGAATCCATACCATCTAATGTAATACGTCTTTGTAAACAAAACAAAAATTAATGTCGGTTACCAATCAAGTAATTTTATCTAATGATCATTTGCATTCTAACCATTTATTTGTTTCTGAAATTAAATAAACAGAAATGTTTAGCCTAGGCGTGGTGAAAGGAAATCTATATTTACTCCGCATCATAAACGCCGCAATGAACACTCAACTGTTTTTCAAGATAGCCAACCACAAGCTGACAGTTGTTGCAGCCGACGCAGTCTACACCAAACCTTACGTCACCGACGTCATCGCCATCGCGCCGGGTCAAACAGTCGACGCACTCCTCTACACCGATCAGTCCATCGGGTCCTCAAACTACATGGCGGCTCATCCTTACGCCAGCTCACCCACCGCACCATTCCACAACACAACCACCAGAGGCGTCATCCACTACATCGGTGGCGCGTCGAAAACACGGAGAGCCAAACCCGTGTTGATGCCGGAACTGCCTCCTTTCTCCGACACGCCAACCGCTCACAGGTTCTACTCTAATCTGACCAGCTTGGTCGGTGGACCACACTGGGTCCCAGTGCCTCGCCACGTGGATGAGGAGATGCTCGTAACCATCGGGCTAGGACTAGAGGTCTGCACAGATAACAAAACGTGTCCGAAATTCTCTGCTTCGATGAACAATCACTCATTCGTCATACCCAAAAAGCTATCCATCTCGGAAGCCGTTTTCAACGGAGTGGAAGGCATTTTCACTTCGGATTTTCCGAGTCAGCCTCCAGTTAAGTTCGATTACACGGACCCGAATATAACCCAGACAAACCCGGGACTCTTGTTTGCTAAAAAATCAACGAGCGTTAAGGTCTTGAAGTTCAATACGACGGTGAATTTGGTGCTGCAGAACCATGCGCTTATCGGGGTGGAGAATCACCCCATGCATCTCCATGGGTTTAACTTCCACGTGTTGGCTCAAGGGTTCGGTAACTATGACCCGACCCGTGATCGTAGCAAGTACAATCTTGTCAACCCTCAGCGTCGTAACACCGTGGCTGTGCCTGTTGGTGGGTGGGCGGTGACACGTTTTAGAGCTGATAACCCAGGTAACTCTCTCTTCAACTCTTTGTACCAAAATCTAATTTGAACCGGATTCGGTTTAGTTTAATGATTCACTTGACTCTAGCTGATCACCCCTAGGTTACAAGATACATGTTATATTGTTGAATGTTGATGCATCATACATGAAGCTAAATTCTGATAACATTGTTCAGGTGCGTGGATTATGCATTGTCATATCGATGTTCACTTGCCATTTGGACTAGCGATGGTATTTGTGGTTGAGAACGGACCAACTAAGTCGACCAGCTTGCCACCGCCACCTCCTGATCTTCCGAGATGTTGAGCAACAATAAGAATCAGGTTATTCAGGGCAAGGGAAATAAAGTTTGGCTCAAACTAACTGCGATTTGTTTTATCTGTTTGATTTGCTCCATCAACATTTGTTTTGATGTAGACGATAATTCAAAAAAATAAATTTGATTTTGTAGTCCATTCAAATGTTGTCTGTATGCGGGTAAAGTGTGTGATTGAAATGTTTTTCTTTTTCAATAGTATCTTTTGTCGGTTTCACAATGCTTTTTATGTCCCCTACTTCTCATCATTCACTAAAACCTACCACAAAGCAGCCATCCCGCTTGACCCCATTAGGAGTGCTGGGGAAACTTGGATATCGAGAGGATGATGTTGCACTCACAAATGAGGGCCGTAAAGTCGCCAGAAAAGCGTTACCAGGCCATCAAGCGTGGCGAAGTAGAGAAATTCAGTGAAAAAAATTAAAAATCTTAATTTATTGCTGGTTTTGGCCTATAAATCGACCAATGCACATAAGTTTTACGAAGTTTGCATGAAAACAGCCAAAAAAAAGGCAGACGACATAGAAATAACATAACCATTCATTTAACTTAAACATTTTAAAACCTACAAAATGCATTTCCATTACCTCGAGCATGAGTTATTCTCCGAATTAGAGAAGTCTTTAGAAGATATCTATCTCCAGTTCATAATTAACTCCAAAAATAGAATATGAGCAAAAAATAAAGTTACACCATTTTTGGAATTTTATTTTTTTTTGTTCATACCCTATTTCTCTATTTTCCATTCTATATTTTTTTTTAACACATTATTTTTCATTCTATTTTATAGTAAATTATGGAGTGAAGATAGAGATGATGTTACAATTTAATGTAATTGATAATACTCATTTAATTATATTGTTAATTAAAGATATAAATACAATAATAGCTTAATACTTTAGTAATGCCAAAATGCAAATAAAAATAAAATATTATGATATATTAATTTTAACTATAATTTAAAATAGTTAATAAAACTAATATATATATAATTAAATAAAATAATAAAAATATTATTTTAATTTAAACTATACCAATTTTGGTAGGATAGTCCAAAACATCTTGATCCAATAGTAAGGACGGGATTCTTCATACATTCAGGTTGCGAGTTCGAACCCTACTGCAGGGAATTACCTCATGATGTCACTGGATACTACACGAGTATGGATCCTTGTTTTCGGCCCATTTTGCAAGTCTGATATGTGAGTTTACCCATGGGTCACATGTCCCCAAGAGATTACTCTGAGTCTATTTGATTCTGAGATTTATTTCTGACTTATCAAAAAAAAATGGTAGAATGGTGTCAATTTTGGTGTTTGGGATGAAAATGTTTAATTCAAAAACTATAGAAATTACATCAAATTTGATATTTTAGTGTCTCATTGGATGCCTTTAGATACCACTCTGTACATCATTCTGAGGAACCATTGCAGTTCTCATTCCAAATGTGGACGTGTGATATGGAAGAGAATACTAATTACAAAAAGCATGGAGATGCTGTATTCCTTCCATGCTACGGATTTTGAATATCGAATTCTACACATAAGTATCATGATGAATCATCAAGAAACCTTGTTGCTTCACACTAAGATATAGAATATTTGTAGAGATTGAAACTCTTTAACTCTTTAATGAACAGTTCATGAGCGGATCACCAGTGGTATCACCAACAGTGTTAAAAGACTCTATTCATAACGTTAGAAACTATTTCTACTCAATTACATCACAACTTCTATAACAAGCAAAACTCAAAGCTCTCTGAGATCAAGAGATGAAACAAAAAGAAAAGTAAAGAAATCCGAAGAAAAACCTCAGTTACTCTGTATCTGGTCTGCCATTTTTATGTCGACAGGACATTGGTTATGCTCTATCCTTGTTCAGATACAAGATAATGATCTCGATGTCCTCTTAAGCCCTGAGGTCTTAACCGACCAGCTGCTTCTTCCATCGCCCTCATATTGCTTCTCTCTAATCACGCTTCTCAACCAAGCGAGGCTGCTTGTATCAGTTGCTATAGCAGCTAGTTTGTAACTCGGAAACGTTGGTGGTCCACAGACTCTGAACCCAACAATGAGTTTTTTTTTTTTCTGAAAATGCAACAACCACGTCCTCATTTCTGAGGAACAAACCGTTCGCTGTAAGCTCCTTCAACCAATCTTAGCATTGCTGCGTCTTTGTTCACATGATTGGAATTTATTTTGGCAGCGCATCTATCTTCCTTCTGCCTTAAATTACCCAAATTCACATGTGTGATTAAAATCTGAAAAAGGATGATCCCTTCGATTGAAAAATCAAGTCCCAAATTGAAAATCGAAGCCTCGCAAAAGGGAGAAATACCAGTGAAAGGATTGCCTCTAAGCATTGATCTCATTGGGGTCGCGTGAATATTACTCTTTAACCCATCTAAATATACATAGACCTTGTTACCCGTACTATTTAGGGAAATTGCACTCTATATCACAAAAAAAAATTATAATTCACTCCGTGACTATTTGACCTAACTTGCTAGGATACAGTGTGTGTAATATGTATAAATGCATTTATGCCCCCACGAATAACCGGTTGCACTGCTTCGAATAAAAATAAATATATATAAATATTTTTACTTCTTCTTTTTCTACTTCGTGTAACTTCCGCGACCTTTCATTTTCACACCAAAGGTAAAGTTACCTTATCTTCTCATCGACGTTTTCAGAGAATCTCTCATAACTCTGGGTAAAGTCGCCGGTGGTGGTGAAGGGCGTCGGTAAGTGATTACATATAAGGCTATCGGGAAAGGGAGCGATTACGAATCGTCAAGTAAGAGAGGAAGTCGAGATTTGAAGTTCGAAAAGGTTAGTTCTTTCTGTGGTCATACCCTTCTCCTTTAGTTTATGGTTCTTCACTCATTGCATGTCGAAATCGGGTTTTGTTCTAAAGTAGATCTGATTTTGGGGGTTTATGATCTCTGCCCTTTATGTGTATTTTGACTAGTCGTTCCATTTTATTCTATGTATTCGTCCATGTCTGTTCTTTTCTATTCTATGTCGAAGTCAGATTCTATTCTATTATAATTGGTTTTCGTTTATGTCTGTTTTTTCTATTATATGTATTCGTTGTTATATGTTATATGATAGGGTTCTGTTATAAATAAATATGATTTTGGGGGTTTATGGTCTCTTCCATGTATGTGTATTTTAACTGGTAGTTTCATTTTATTTTATGTATTCGTTCATGTATGTTGTTTTCTATTCTATTTCAAAGTCAGTTCTATTCGTTTTATTTGTTTTCGTTTATGTCATTTGTTTCTATTCTATTTCAAAGTCAGATTCTATTATGTTATTTGTTTTCGTTTATATGCATTTGTTTTCTATTCTATGTCAATGTCGTTCTATTACATTATATTTGTTACATTTTATGTATGTTGTTTTCTATTCTATTTATTTGTTGTGCAATGCTATATGATACAATTAAATTTCAGTTTTGTTACATGTCGGCACTTGGATTGAAATTAACTCAATCGTTTGTTGTTGGGGATATGGTTGAGTTTCGGTCTTTATTAGTATTCGATGGGTTTGATTCTCCATCTGCATAACAGGACAAATTTATCTCTGCCTCTATGCCACATCAGTTCGTCTATGTAGAGAATTGGCTTAGTAAATGGTACTCGGAGTAACATACATAGTATGGAATTGTGGGTTTGGGTTTAGTGGTAAGGGTTTAGGGTTTGATATTACAAGTTGGGGCTGGGTTTAGTATTTAGTAGTAGTTGTGTGGTTGGTTATGATTCTATGATATTTGAGTAATATGGCATACTTTTTTATACAAAGTCTTATATTTGATCTATTATTTTTATTGTTCTTCAGTCACGTATCAGTCTTTTTATTCTATGATAGGCCACTGTTCGGGCGTGTGTTAATTCAGATGCACCTGCTGCTATTTTACGTCGTTGTTTATCAGGATGAGCAAGATGATAAGGTTGGAATAGATGATGAATATCCATTTGGGGTTATGGTCTCTGCCCTTTATGTGTATTTTAACTAGTCGTTTCATTTTATTATATGTATTCGTCCATGTCTATTTTTTCTATTCTATGTTGAAGTCAGATTCTATTCGTTCTAATTGGTTTCGTTTATGTCTATATTTTCTATTCTGTGTATTCGTTGTTTTATGTTATATGATAGGGTTATGTTATAAATATATCTGATTTTGGGAGTTTATGGTCTCTACCATGTATGTGTATCAACTAATTTTCACACGTATTTACTGAATACCGTCAAACCGTATGTGATAACTAAAACTGTCACGTGAGTTATCTAAAATATCTGCTAGGAAATAGAATGGAGCGATACATGTCTATACCATGTGAAACACATACGAGATGTCTATACCATGTGAAACACAGACGTCATCTCGCTTCTCTCCTCGTAACCGGAAACTTGTACTTATAAAGGGCAAAACCGGATCTTTGTTGGGCTAATTGTTATCGACTCAATTATGTCAAAATCACCGGTATATTCTTCATTTTCGTTTGTATTTTGTATATACAGCAAATTCTCCCTACTATTTATACTCCTATCTTTTATGGAGGTGGTGTCGGTAAATCAGTTAAAACAGCTATGGCGGGAAATTTCACTGGCAGGGACTAACGTCGTCCAATTGAGCCTGTATAGGCCTTTTATTAACAAAAACTCGGCCTCTTCAAGACCCAACTATAGTATATATTGTAATGCATGCAACTATGTATTGTATGAAAAAAACAAACTGCTGAATGGTTGATGAAATAGAACTTTGATCTCTGCCCTAGAATGTGTTGCTTTAAACGTTTCGGATTTCATTAAATTATCCATTGTATGCTTCTTCTAAAATAAAATTGTTTTTTTCATTCATCTTCCATTATTTTCCATCATATCAAAATAAAATTTGAGAAGTTTACAACTTGAGATTATAGAAAAATATAACTGTTATTTGTTTCGTTTCCTTTGTTTATATAACGTTTCAAGAGGAAAGTGATGTTCGGTATGAGATTATTACTTTCATCGAGCATTCTTTTGACCAATATAAAAGTCTAAAACCAAAATTTCATTAGAAAAATAATCAAAGATATTGCGGTTGATTTGTTTACGACAGAATTTGCTTTTTGATAAATTGAAAAGTCAATGATAATCCATCCATCCACGTATGAAATGAGATGGCGAAATCTAATAAAGAACAATGCTTGAGGTCTATAAGAAACAGTCAGATTACTATGACAGAGAGCGACTTTTGCCTGATCACTATGAGTTTTCAAAATATGGTAAGAACTGCCGTTTACACTGTACATGACTTTTTTTGATATAATTATAACCTAGAACTCAGTTGACAAAGTAGATAGTTATGTAATCGTGGCATCCACTATTATAAATATACCCAACAGATCATAGTAAAAGTAGATAGTTATGTTTTACTACAGATATGACGTTGACAAGAAAATTATTATACAACACGTTCTTGAAGGTGTTGTCAATTAGTTGACTATAAGAGGCTTCCAAGTTTCAACTTGATGATAATGTGGACCTTGTCTATGCACGTACCAAAATTCTTCTTTTGATAAAAAAAAAAAATCTAAAAATAGACGAATTAACATCATAATACAACAATAATTTTATGAATTTGATCGTTGGTTCAAACAATTTCCAAGATACTACAATTGTCATATAATTTGAGACAGGATCAATTGGCCTGTGTCTGGAGTGCGTCGCATGTATTGATTTTGCATTTAAATATCATCTTAAGCAGATTGCGGATTCGTTAATAATTCCTTAATGCAATCAACTTTGATAATCATGTGATTATTGGATACGTTTAACTACTTACGTTATAGAATATGAAACCACTAACAACGAGTAGAAAAGGATGGCCATTTAATGTTTTTTAGTTTCTGTTTTATCATTAGTTAAATACTTAAATATTCTTTTTTTTTGACTGAATAGTTAAATACTCTTAAGAAAAAAGCCATCGGTACTTCTTGTGACATATGTAATGCAAATGCATATTTCTAATTAATCAGAGATATGTCGCTAAAATTATGGTTGATACTTAGGTATCAAATTAGATACAGGTAGCTATATATTTTGGACTTGCAATATAATTATATTAATTTCAATAGAATGTAAGATTGTTTGTCTTGAGAAGCAAGAGTTGATGACTTTTGTTATTCTTTATAAATAAATATATAAAAAACCGACTAATTAGCTGTTAGAAATTTAGACAACAACGTCTCTACTAACAGATTGAAAATTACCTATAGACCTAGCTTCGCTAGCAACAAGTAGTTCAATATATACAAAAACCGGAAAACACATGCACACACGTAGACAACTATGTATGCAGATATACACTCAAGCACCTAAATGGCTAAATGATAATGTTAGAGAACTGTGGTCGATTTGCATAAAGCAATTTTTACACTCATTTTTGTAGAGTTGATTATAACTTTTATTACTAAGTTTATATATTCCAGCAGTAAATTATTTGTAAATTGGTTATTGGCATGGTATTTTTATGTGTATATATAGTATTTAAGCTAATTCCCTAGATCTAGTTTCGCATCTTCACACAGTTTAATAATGAAAGAAAAACGAACCAACTATTAAAAATGAAAATTATGTGGCACTAAATTAAACAACGTTTTAATTTGATAAAAAGAAAACTTGCTCACAGAATATAAACAAGAAATACAGAAGCACCTATATTGATCAATACATATATATTATAAATCGTGAATTAATACTTGTATATTGAAACTGTTATCTTAGACAACCCTAATTAACGAAGCGTGTTTTGCTTGTTCTTCTCAATATTACCACTTCGCGCTCTATAAATTAAACAAATTAGTTCTCTCTTTGCTTCAACATCTCCATAACACATTTCTCGTTTTCTCTCTTGCTTGCTTTCTGACGCTAGAGATGGAGGGCGTTAAGGTTTCTCTTGCGTGCGCTCTTCTTCTTTTTGCAGTCTCTTCAATAGCTTCGGCAGCCATTGTCGAACACACCTTCAACGTAAGCATACATTCTTCCTCTTCATTCCTTCACTATAGTTCTTTGCATGCATCTTATTAATTACTATATCTATATCGTTTTATAGACCATCGGTTTATTTTCTATCGGTTCATAAATCATAACGTATAACAGGATTCTTATCTAAAATCCGATTTATGTGTTTTACCATATCTTGTGATTTTACTTATTAAAGGTGAATCGTTAAGTTTTGTATTACCAACTAGTGACCAAGTGATGGTTAGCGACATGAGAGATATTTGGTTTTTGACAGGTACAAAACTTAACGATCTCTCGGCTGTGCAAACGGCAAGTGATAACGGTTGTTAATGGAAGCCTGCCTGGACCAACGGTACGCGTCAAGGATGGTGACTCACTCGTTATACACGTTATCAACAATTCCCCTCACAACATCACAATTCATTGGTATTCACTTAAATTGTTTAATTTTATTTTTTGACAAAATCATTGGTATTCACTTAATTAATAGACACTGTATATAATAAAACATCGTATTATATTAGTTATTACTTAAATTATGCGTGATTTCGTATTGGTTTTCTGACTTACTAGACGTTAGCCTTTCACAGTTCCTCAATTAGCTGTTTCCCTTTTTCGCATTTAAAATACTCTTATAATCTATTGTCTTTGCCGTTATATATAGAGACTTGGGCAGAAGTCATTTGTTTTTATTGGTTTTCCTTATGGACTTTACAGTTATGAACTAACAAGAACCAAACAAAAAGTTTATATTATTTTTGTTCAGTGATTACGATTTCAAGTTTGGTTTAGGACTAAGAAACAATAAGAGCCAGGCGACTAAGAAAACATGCATACCCACAAAATAATTATTTTCAACCAACCTGTTTCTTTATCTTATATTTAATTTACTTATTTGTATATCCAACTAAGTTAAACAAAGTAATTTTAATTAAAAAATGGTTTAGTTTCGCTGAGCTAAATTTTGAAATTATCAGTTAACTATTTGAACATAATTAGGCATATACATATATTTATATGTTAGAAACTGTTTGAACGAACCAAAATGTAATTAGTCTAATTAAGTTTTGTGAAACATGTTTATTTCAATTTCGAAGTAGTTTCAAATAAAATGATATTGTAGGTGTTTCTTTACTCTCCATTTCCATATAATCATTTGAAAATAAAAGACTATAATTAAATTCAAATCAAAATTCACTTGACTTGCATTGATTAATTATGTTATCATAATACCAAAACAGAGTTGACCATCCATACTTTTTCTAATCTTCTAATAGATCATCAATACTTAAAACTTCAAATCCTAGCGATACTTAATAAATACGTTCGTCAATAAGATCTTTAATACTACATTTTAATACAAACCATGCTAATTAATTCATTATAGTGTTTGAATATGAATATCGTAATATTTTTGCGTAAACGTAGGCACGGGATATTCCATAGACTGACGGTTTGGGCGGATGGACCGAGCATGATAACGCAGTGCCCAATCCAGCCTGGTCATCGCTACGCGTACAGGTTCAACGTCACGGGCCAAGAAGGTACCTTGTGGTGGCACGCACATTCATCTTTCTTACGCGCCACCGTCTACGGTGCTATCATTATCCGCCCTAAATCCGGTCACCCGTACCCGTTTCCCAAACCCCACAAAGAAGTTCCCATCTTATTTGGTACGTCTCAACTAAAAAATTGCTATCAAAATACATATTCAAATAGTTAACTAAACTTTAGTAGTTCAGCTGGTGAATAATGCGAAAGGATGTTAGTCGTCCTCCTACTTGTATTTTAAAGTACTTAGCCAAAAGTCTTCTATAATTTCAAGTATTATAAATATTAATATTAAGTTCAAATTGTATTATTAAACAGGTGAATGGTGGAACACCGACGTAGTCGCGTTAGAAGAGGCTGCAATCGCCACCGGAGTTCCTCCAAATAATTCCGACGCCTATACGATCAATGGCCTGCCAGGAAACCTATATCCATGTTCCAAAGACAGTAAGTAAAAAATTTGAATTTTTTTTTTACCAAATTAAAGGAGAAACACTTTTTGGTATTCACTAGGTTGAAAGAATAATCGAATGACAAGTTATAGCACGGATAGATTCAAATATTTACTAATCTCACTCTTTACATTCATGTATTTTGTGAAGGGTCCCTTTTCTTATTTTACTTGTTATTGGTGATGGAGTGCTAGAATTATAAAGTATACACTAGAAGTAATAATATTAGCTAGTGGAAGTTTAAATAAGTTGAGAGTGATATTGTTTACATGCATGTTCTTTCACATTTTTACGTACTTTTGGTGAAATAACGGAACAAATTATTACATGCTTTAACATGATTACCAAGAAAAAAAATTACATGCTCTTTTATAGGGGTGGGCATTTCGGTTATTTTATCGCTTTGGTTCGGGTTCGATTCGGTTTAGTTAATTCGGTTCTAGAATTTTTCTAGCTGAAGTAAACCATAATTAGTTTGGTTTGGATCGGTTTCGGTTCGGTTTGTATTCTGTTCGGTTTATATTCAATTTGGTTTGTGTTTCGGTTCGGTTTAATCGTATTCCCTTAGTTTTGTTCTTTTAAGAGAAATCATGTTTTGAAACATCTAACGCCTGGTCATGAAATCATGTTGGTGACAATAAAAAATAAATCCTGTGGACTAAATCCAATATAGAACTGAAATAAAAAATTTTTAAAAACCATAAAAAGAATTTAGAAGAAATAAACAGAAAATTATGCAGAAGACACAGAAAGAAGAGACGTTGTGGAGAATTATTGTTTTTAATGAAATTTGGTTTAGATTTTAGGTATTTCTATTTACATATAAGAATTCAAGACTTAAAAAAAATTAAATCTTTGATACTAAATCATTAATTTCTTTGTATTTAAACGTAAAACCAAACGTAAAACCAAACATCAAAATGTAATTTACTTATTTAAGATTATTATTTTAAAACCTACTATGAATATAATAAATAGTAGGAATGACACTTCTGTTATTTTATGGATTTGGTTTCGATTCGGTTCGGTCTGATTAATTCGGTTCTAGAATTTTTTCAACCGTAATAAACCATAACTAGTTTGGTTTGGTTTAAATCGGTTTGAGTTCAGTTGGTTCAGTTTGACTCGGTTTGATTTGGTTTTTTCCCACCCCTACTATTTTATAATGATTATTTTAAAAGCATAGTTATCGCTAAAATGAAAATGCATACTAATCTTCTCTCTAATTACATAGTACTCATGCATATTAAAAAAAAAAAACTTTGTATGCGTAGAATTACGCAATAAACATAAATAACAAGTTCGTCTCACAAATTCCATACCATTATATTATCAGTATTATGATATTCTTAGCTAATCTAATATGGTTATGGAGTGAAACAAAAAATTACTGCCGGTTACTAATCAAATTTTATCTAATGATCATTTGCAATCTAACCATTTATTTTTCTGAAATGAAAAAAAAAAACAGGAATGTTTAACCTAGACGTGGTAAAAGGAAAGTTATATTTACTCCGCATCATAAACGCGGCAATGAACATGCAACTGTTTTTCAAAATAGCCAACCACAAGATGACAGTTGTCGCAGTCGACGCCGTCTACACAAAACCATACCTCACCGACGTCATCGCCATCGCACCGGGTCAAACAGTCGACGCGCTCCTCCACGCCGATCAGTCCATAGGCTCCTCCTACTACATGGCGGCTCATCCCTACGCCAGCGCACCCAGCGTCCCTTTCCCCAACACAACCACCAGAGGCGTCATCCACTACATCGACGGCGCGTCGAAAACACGGAGAACGAAGCGCGTGCTGATGCCGAAGCTGCCTTCGTTCTTCGACACGCCAACTGCTCACAGATTCTACTCCAATCTGACCAGTTTGGTGGGCGGGCCACACTGGGTCCCAGTGCCTCGCCACGTGGACGAGGAGATGCTAGTAACCATCGGGCTAGGACTCGAGGCATGCGCTGACAACGCCACGTGTCCGAAATTCTCTGCTTCGATGAATAATCACTCATTCGTCTTACCCAAAAAGCTATCCATCTTGGAAGCGGTTTTCAACGGCGTCGAAGGCATTTTCACTCCGGATTTTCCGAACCAGCCTCCGGTTAAGTTCGATTACACTGACCCGAACATAACCCAGACAAACCCGGGACTCATGTTCGCTCCAAAAACAACGAGCGCTAAAGTCTTGAAATTCAATACGACGGTGGATTTGGTGCTGCAGAACCATGCGATTCTCGCGGCGGAGAGTCACCCCATGCATCTCCATGGATTCAACTTCCACGTGCTGGCTCAAGGGTTCGGTAATTATGACCCGGCCCGTGATCGGAGCAAGTACAATCTCGTCGACCCGCAGTTCCGTAACACCTTGGCCGTGCCTGTTGGTGGGTGGGCCGTGACCCGTTTCAGAGCTGATAACCCAGGTAACTCTCTATCCAATTCTTGATACCAAAATCTAATTTGAACCGGTTTCTGTTTAGTTAATGATTCACTTAATACTCTACTTGGACACACCTAACTAATAAGATATGCGTTGTATTGTTCAGGTGCTTGGATTATGCATTGTCATATCGATGTTCACTTGCCATTTGGACTAGGGATGGTATTTGTGGTTGAGAACGGACCAACGAAGTCGACCAGCGTGCCACCGCCACCTCCTGATCTTCCGAAATGTTAATATAAAGGGTTCTCTTGAAAATAATAAGAATAAAATTATTCAGGGTGATGAAGATAAAAGTTTGGCTCAAACTAACCAAGATTTGTTTTATTTGTTTTATTTGATCACATTTGTTTTGATGTCATGTTACTCATGTAGTCGATAATAAATGTTATGTTGAATTTGTAGTCCAGTCAAATGTTGTGTATGTGGGTAAAGTGTATGGTTGGTTGATATGAATTTTATTGTTCTATTTTTTTTTGAAACACACTTTCATTAAACGCCTTAAGCAAAAGTAGGTGGAGACATAATGGCTAGCTCATCGGACAAAACCCGCTTTGCTAAACTTACATGCTACTAATCAGATATATACAAAAACTAAACTGTGAGATTTATCAATTGAATTTTCGTTAGGAAGGAGACGATGATGAAGCTGCAAGGAGGACTTCTCAAATGGAGTCCAAGCAGCTTTATTCCTTCTATTTACTCTTGCCACTGAAACAAAAGATCCTCCAAAGGTGAAGAAGAAGAAACTTGCGGCTGGTTCTACAGTTCGAGTTTTATCAGGGACATTTGCAGAACTTGTTGGCAACCTAAAGAAACCGAACGCAAAACCACAGAGGTACCAAGTAACTTTAAGCTCATTGTGTAAATGAAGAAGCTGGTTAGTTTGCACAAAATGCGTTTGCTTAGACCATCATTATCCCAATAACCCTTAAGGGTCTCTTGATCATATTTTAATCATATTTAAAGAATAAAGTGTACGAAGAGACTTGATGAAGATACATATTCTAGACATTTCACACATATTAATAAAAAACATAATAAATGCATAATTTTTTGTGCTGGTCTTTTCTCTTAAATTTTAAGCCAATAAGAATCTAATAAGTGCAATTAAATTTTTTGAAATTTGCAATTAATCATTAAAACTTGATGAAATATGCATTGAAAATACAAAATATGTATCTTTTTGAAACAAATTTTTTTCTCTAAAATATGTAACTTTGTGAAACAGAGGGAGTATAAGTTATGGAAAAAATGTGAGGGAAAGATGCACATGTAAACCAATGGAAGGTTGAAGTGACCCATAAAATTCAAACATCGTGCTGTTTTAACTCAAATTAACCTCTACTAAACTGTGTCCCGTTGTTTATCTTAAAATCAGAACGCATGGTATCAGTTAGGGGTGGGCAAAAAACCCAAACCGAACCGAACCGAACCGATCCGACCGAAGCTAAACCGACCCAAACCAAACCGTGTTCTTTACATAACCCAATTGATTTATGTTTTACTCAACCCGAATGGTTTGGTTTGGGTTTAAACCGAACCAAACCAAACCAAACCGATAATCCAATATATTTTGTATATATATATTAACATATTGTAAATTTTAGTTAAGGATTTTGTTTTCCATTTTTCTTAACCTCCATATATATATTTTAAAAAAATCTAGATATGATTTAAATAATACTATTATATATATATATATATATATATATATATATATATATATATATATATATTCTCTAATCCTAATACCTAAAGATTGTACTAAAAATAAAACTTAAAAGTATAAGCATCTAAATTGTACTCGTCTCCTCGCTTATCTTCACCAATTTCTGTTGTCTAAAGGTAAAATTATGTAACAAAGTTATTCTATCTTTTAGCTATCAAAGTTTATAACTTTATATTCTCACTCTATCTTTTATAAATTGATTATTTTTTAATAAAACTGATGCCATCATGTTTTATAACCAACCCGAACTATACCGCACCAAACTAAACCATAATAAAGTAAACCGAACTAAATCAAAATCAAACCGAACTAAATCAAAACCAAACCGAACTAAACCGAACCAAACTAAACCCAAACCAAACCCAAACCAAAGTTACTTTGGTTTTAATTGGGTTGAGTTTTATAAAACCCAAATTAACCAAACCAAACCGAACCCAAACCGAACCCGAAACTAAACCGATATGCCCACCCCTAGTATCAGTAAGCAACGCAAATACGAACTGTTAGATGAGGGCCCAATTTCAGAATAAGCCCAATATTACCCAAGTAAACAAGAGCCGTCAGATCATTAAGTAAACAAACTAACACGAACCGTTAGATTCAGATCACTAAGAAGAAGCCCTAGATTCATTTTATCCTCTTACCATTTCGCATAGTATAAAAGGACTGAAACCAAAACCCTAGCTCCTTTCTGTTATCTCCGTCACTCTTCTGCAGACAAAGAGAGAAAACGAGTCTCATTCCCGTGAGCTAGCAACAATGGTGAAGGCAACAAAGGCCGAGAAGAAGATCGCTTACGACGCGAAGCTATGCCAGCTCATCGACGAGTTCACCCAGATCCTTGTCGTTGCCGCAGACAACGTTGGATCGACTCAGCTCCAGAACATCAGGAAGGGTCTTCGTGGAGACTCGGTTGTGCTCATGGGGAAGAACACTATGATGAAGCGTTCTGTTAAGATTCACGCTGAGAATACGGGAAACACTGGGATCCTCAATCTGATGCCCCTCCTTCAGGTCCATTCACGTTTTGAAAGTTTTGATTTTTAATTAAAAGTTTAGATTTTTATTGAAAGTTTTGATTTTTATTTGGATGGTTCTGTGTTTTGTTGTATAGGGAAATGTTGGTTTGATCTTTACCAAGGGTGACCTCAAGGAAGTGAGTGAGGAAGTTGCCAAGTACAAGGTTTGTTTCACATTTAGCTGTTTGGTCATGAATAAACAAACCATTACTCTGTTTCTTACTACATTACACTGTCTTAATGTGATTGGATTTGACTGTCGTGTAATATGAACAGGTTGGTGCTCCTGCTCGTGTTGGTTTGGTTGCACCTATTGATGTGGTTGTGCAGCCTGGTAACACTGGTCTGGATCCATCCCAGACATCTTTCTTCCAGGTTCGGTTTATCATGTTTTGTAATACTCTTGACTTCATGAAGTTACTGTTAACTCATAAGTGTGTTTGGGATTTTGTAGGTTCTTAACATTCCAACTAAGATTAACAAGGGTACAGTCGAAATCATCACCCCTGTTGAGCTCATCAAGCAAGGTGACAAGGTCGGTTCTTCCGAGGCTGCCCTTCTTGCCAAGCTCGGCATCAGACCGTTCTCGTACGGTCTTGTTGTCCAGTCTGTTTACGACAATGGTTCAGTCTTCAGCCCTGAGGTTCTTGATCTTACGGAAGATGACCTTGTCCAGAAGTTTGCCGCTGGTATCTCCATGGTCACATCCTTGGCGCTTGCTATCTCTTACCCTACCCTTGCTGCTGCGCCGCATATGTTCATCAATGCCTACAAGAACGCATTGGCTATCTCAGTTGCCACTGAGTACACTTTCCCACAAGCAGAGCAGGTCAAGGAGTTCTTGAAGGTTAGTCATCAAATTAAGCAACTTTTTTATATATAAGTTTGATTTGCTTGGCTTAATTGTATAGTTTTGTGTGTCGGATGTTAACGCAGGATCCTAGCAAGTTTGCTGTTGCTGTAGCGGCTGTATCTGCAGATGCAGGTGGAGCTTCGGCTGGAGCTGCCAAGGTAGAGGAGAAGAAGGAAGTGGTTGAGGAATCAGATGAAGAAGACTACGGTGGTTTCGATATGTTCGGTGATGAATAGATCCGTTGTTATATCTCTCCCAAGTTCACCTTTTTGTCGTTGCTATAAGTGCTGCTGCTTCTGTAGTATGATGTTTTCAATTTTCTTGATTTTGACCACTTCAGATTTATGCTATTGTCTTTTTAGTTTGAATATGTTTCGAACTTTGAGTTGTTTTGTTAGTCTTCGCTCTTTAATTTCGCAAGTGTTATATCACTATTTATATAGCAATGATAGAGGCAATTTTAAAACTTAAAACATCACACTGTTACAAACAATGTAAGCAGATTAATACAAACAATAGGCTAATCATCTTTACAATTATATAAGATTTTTGGTTAAACTAATCATCAATTGACCTAATAAGTTCTTATATGCGTGCACGGCACAACTCTTCAACCTCTTTTATGAACATGCCTGACTTTGAAAACGTCTTATAAAGACGTTAACAAACCGTGGGAAAAACCATTGGACGAACGTGGGTTTTCTTTTAACAAGTGTAAACAGACTACTACTAATAGTCTGAACAAGCAAAAAATAAAATAATTTTAGAATGACATCAGAAATGGAATTAAAAGCATAATATTACTCAGCAACGACTATGAGAGGATGAGAGAGACGTTTTCGTAAGCATTAAGAAAGGAAGAAGATTGTTATTAATCTTTCTTCCGTTTTTTTTTATTCACATAAACCAACCAAACAAAAAACAAGAAGATCCAAAGATGTTCAAACCTATGAGATTTGACAAGGAAGTTGCAGTTTTTGGAGATTCGAAGCTGATCAATGAAGGTTCTTCGATCCAGCTGACAGACTCGGTGAGTGGAAGCGAGGGAAGAGTCGTTTACAAGGAACCCATCAATCTTTCCCAAGGTGTAGAGAGGAGGAACTCGTTATCTTTCTCGAGTTCCTTCTCGTTCTCGATGCCTAACCAGACTGATGATGTCATGGCTTTTGTAATGGTTCCAGCTAGTTTTGATCTTAGTCTGTTCGGTAAGAAACGCAACAGTTCCTCTGCTTTAGAGTTTCTGTTTGAGCATGCTAAGAAGGAGACAGTTGTAGCTTTTGAGTTTGATATATCCAATAGAGGAAACCATGCAAGAATCTTGATAGGTAGACCTGAATCTTATGAAATTAGAAACCTTTCGTTTGAGGGTGACTTGTTGATGGACAATGGAGGGACATTGAGCTGTATGGTTGAGTACGAGGCGAGTTTGAAGAGAATGATGGTTCGGTTCAGAAAACTAGGCACGAGAAAGATGTTGGATCCGTTCTTTAATTTCTCTGTAGACTTGGAGGAGATATTGAAAGGTGGTGAGTTCATGGTGGGTTTAAGCTCTACAAACGGGAACTCTTCCAAGGAACATCTTCTCCATTCATGGAACTTTGACATAAGGCATCCTCCTCCGATGTGTGTGCCTCTTCCAGTGCCGCCTCAACCTGAGTGAAGACGAGTTTTTCATATATGAGGAAGAGGGTCCAGAAGGAAGTGTGAGTATGTAGAGAATGTTTGGTGCATTGGTTTTGGGTGCAGTATGTTGAGCATTGGGGGAAATGTTGGACGAGATGCAGTGTTAAGTGGTAAATGTGCTATGAGTATTTGTGGTGGTCGCTGTTGAAGGGTGAAAGAAGTACTGAGGAGTTTGGTGTGGTTTAAGAAGCTTGTCTTGATGTAGAGTCTGCTGCTTTTTTCTTGTGTTATCTTCTGTTTCGTTACTTAGTTTCTGGTTTCATATGTTAAATATCTATGAAAAAGAAGCCATGAGCTTATTGGTCTTGTGAAGTTGAACTTTGTTGTTGATGTTTTTCTTGATCCATTTGTTTTAATATTGATATGCTAAAAAGGGCTTTGAAACGATTCAGTATGTCAGTTGTTGTAAGTGTCATTAACAATCAGAGGATAAACAATGGTATTAACCAGTGTATATAACACAGAGACATGAGAGACTCTTTATGCTGCTGCTCTTTCTTATTCCTTACTTCCTCAAGCTCACTTTTTATCTTGTGTTGATGACTTCTTGATGTCACAAACTGAAATCGAACTTCTTCTCACATAAAACCATGGATTAAGTAGCTAGAGGAGAAGTTAGCCAATGAATCGTCCAGTTGAATCCCATGGCCGAGTTTCAAAAGACTTGCCAATGATGCTTCGTTTGTCACTCACAGTTCCACCTTCTGTTTCGTACTCTGGAAAGTAATCAATGAATGTTTTTGTGTCCAACTCATCCACTCCATTGAACAAGAAATCTCTCAGCAACGCCTTGGTTTGTTTCAAAATCTATTTATTAATGGGGACAACAAGTGAAACACTAATGGGGTCCATCATAAATTCATAATTACCTTTGCCTTTGCTTCACCAAGTAGTTTCCTAAGAAGAGCATGTCCAGGATCCTGCCAAACACCAGACAAAACCACTGTAACAACAATACAGATCCAGTGTCTGTTCAAGCAAAATTACAAAAGGAGAGTAATCACCTTTTGTGCTCGCCATGTCAGGTATTTGTGCTGTGCTTCACGATTGGCTATCACCTGAGATGGCTCCATCTCCTCCTTCACTTGGATTGTCATCTCAAGCCATGCCTGCAGGGTAAAGGAAATGATAGTTTCACTCACGTTTTACTGTTAAACCTTAGCTTTTGGCCAGCAGTACACAGATTCGAGGAGTATACCTGATAGTATTCGAGGAAGGCAGAGAACAAAGCCTTATGCTTTTCGTGGCTAGAGGGAAACCTGGTCCACATCACCAAAGGGGAAAAAAACTTTATGGATTCACCAGTCAGCTTTCCTCCCCATGGGAAAATCTGCAAGAAATCATCAGATCACGTATCTATATGATGCTTACTTTATACACACATGCAGTTGAGTTATTTAGTGTTTCTGCACATTTTGTTGTAGCTCACCTCATCATATTTGTGATATATGGACATAATGTTTTTGTAATACTTGTCTTGGTAATCCGTCTGGTCAGTCAACTGATGCAAAGGATTGAGGTCCCTGGAGAAGAGCACACAGTTGTAAGCTTTTGGACATCAAGTCTCCATCTTTAAACTACACAGACATGATTAACTCCAGCATAACTTGACTATCAAAGAAGAAGATAACTTACAAGACAACTATGTTCATGTTGGCAGATGTGAAGAAGTTAGCACAGAATATGGGCGTATCATACTCTGGCTTCATGAAACCAGCAAAGTCAAAAACCTGCACATCATACCCAATATGAAAGAAAAAAAAAACAGAAAAAAAGTTGAGAATACAAATAATCATATGGTAAGGAACGGAGTGTAAAGCAACATTTTTTAAACCTTCTTGAAAGTCATATCCATTGAGATAAATGCAATCAATCTGTACATGGATAGTAATACCTGCATAGTCTCGTTCGTGATGGTCATGCTCCGCAAGAGTCTAATCTTTGGAGATTTGAAAGCAAGCATTTGAAGTTGGCTTTTCCCATCAAGTCCTGTCATGCTACTATACCTTTCCTGAAACAGTTTCAATAGGTTTGTTGTTAAAACTAAAAAAAAAAAGTATAGATTCAATAGTTATGTGTTGCCACAACTAAAGATACTTGGATCAAGACTGACTTAACTAGAATATGTTTTATACAGATAAAACAAGATAGCTAAGGATGTTCTTCAACACTTTTATCTACTCGTCTTTTGTCCAAATGAAAAACTCAACTCAGTTTACCACAGTTCATAGTATTTCCACATGACAGGCAAAAAAAATGAAAAAGATAACTCTCCCTACACTATCACTGAACAGTACCTGAAGAGGTGAAGATTCAAGAACGACTCTCTTCTTGGTTTCTTGCAGAGCAGACTCGGCGAATTCTTTATACGAAACAGCAGAGACTCTCTGATTTCTACTTCTCAAAGTGATGATTTTGGTGTTCTTAGAGCTTGCTGAGATAGGTACAGAAGGGTTTGCTGCCTTGAATGAAGATCCAAACTCCATTGAATAAAAGCTAAGTAGAACACACTCACTACACAAAGAAAAAAGTCACTATAATGTCTTCTACCTCTGTCCCTTTCGCTCAAACTCACAAGATACAGCGAAGTTGAGCTGATGGAAAGAGGAAGAAGAACTGGATACGGATCTGACAAAAGAAAAATTAAATTTTGAAATTTCATTTCATTTTATTTTTAAATTGAATATTCATATTCATATTCATTTTCAGGGTCGGTCCAAGGTTTGGGCTTTAGCCTACTTGGCATGTAGTTGCTGACACTCCTTTGAAAAGTCTGCAACAAGACACTGACTCCTCCTCATTTGCAAGAAAAAGATTTTTAATGCGGGGAAAGATTTTGTGAGTCTTGTCTTCACTTTCCTTGCTGTTTTCTTTGGAGTTTGTGCTGGAAATCTCTGATGGGTAACATGACTGATCAGAGATGTATTCGAAACCTGTTTATAAACTTCAAATACTTGAGTTGTGACAAAGTAACAGTGAGATGACTCTTCATTTACCAAACAAACGTAAGAAGACTCTTCATTTCTTAACTAATACTAAGTCATTGGGACATGTTTTTCAACCACGCGTCCATGGGGAAGCTCAAATTGTTTTTGAGTTACGATGTTTTGAATTATTACGTTCAACTAAAAAAACCTCTTACTATTCCCTAGTCCCAACCTTTTTTTTTTGGTGTAAGAAACCTCTTGCTATTCCCTAGTCCCAACCTTGGTGGTTCAGTATGTATATATAGAAGCGAATCTTTAATGTCCCTCAAGACACAGAACTTGATTGGCAAAAAAAAAAACTCTTCTACAATTCCTTGACCTCATTTGTTTTTATTCCCTTCCAATGGAGAAAAGCTCCGAGGAAACAAAGTTTAGTCTTAAGCTTCTGGTTGATGAGAAGAGAAACAAAGTTGTTCTGGCTGAGGCATGCAGGGATTTTGTTGACGTCCTCTTCAGTCTTCTTACACTTCCCATGGGCACCATTGTCCGACTCCTCGAGAAGCACAAGCCGCAGCAACCGAGATCAGGGTGTTTTAACAACATTTACAAAAGTCTTTCGGATATGTCCATCGACGATTTTGAGACCGAGGTCTGCAAAACTATGTTGCTTTATCCGAGGAGTACTAGGGAGATCCAATGCAGGAGGCTGAAGCTGAACATTGATGATACTGAGGCTACAAAGTTCTTCACATGCCCACTTTTCTTTAGGGAAAGTTGTAAGAAGTACAGCAACTTTAAAACTTCGAGGTGTAGCTGTGGAGATTTGATGACAAGAGAGTTTCAAGTTTCAGAGGAAGAACAAATCGGAAGTCCAATAGGAAACGATGAAGATGGAATGTTTGTCAGTTGCCGTTCCTCTTACATTGTCACTGATGATCTGAGAGTGACACTGAACTCTCTTGGTGTTATTGCAAATGAGCTCAATGTATTAGGATATGCAGATTGTAATGACTTGAAGGAGATTCTTCTTGATGTAGGCTTCAATGAGGTACCATCTTCTTACTACATCTAATTTTCTTTTATTTTTTTCTGCATATGATTTGATTCTTCATTCTAAGCTTATCTAAATTTAGGTTCTGACTCTACTTGGAAACTTCTTTGCTTCGGAGTTTCCTTTGTCACGTACCTTCCTCAGCAAACCTCTTTCCCAAATGCCGAAAAAATGGTTTTCTACTCATGCAGTAGAAGTTGGGTGTGGGAAAGGAGGCCATGAATGTAATGTGAAGATATTTGTCAGAAAGTCTGACAAGAGGATTCTATATGCAGAGTGCAGCGAGGACTTTGTTGATTCTCTTCTTGGTTTTCTTGTTCTCCCTCTTGAGTTGGCATGGTCACTGACTAATGATAGTTCAGTGTTGGGATGTGTTGGAAATTTGTGCAGAAGTGCGTGTAGAAAAGCTTCGGCTTCCACTCCATGGGAGGTACCTTATTACTATACCTGCGGTAAACAAATTCTTGATGTTCCTTCTCAGCCAGCAGTGGTATATTCATATCTATGTCCACTCGGTCCTGCTCCTCCGGTTCTGAATTTTGTAAGGAATGTTAAAAACCTTAAGCATGAACCATACATCAGAATTATAAGCGTGATACCAAAGGACCCAAAAATTGAGTCTGAGACTCCCTCAAAATGTGGTTTTGGGTTTGTGAAGAGAGATATGAGGTTTACTGTGTCTGATGATCTGGTTATAACTCCAATGAGCTCATCTTCAACCATTGGTTTGTTTATGAAGAGTAATATCAGCAACACAAGTAGTCTCGAGGAGCAGGAAATCAACATTTCTAAAGCAGAGGTATGCTTGTAATATCATTGCTTTTACTTCTTCTTTTTTTTTTTTTACTTTGGTATGATACTTTTGCCTCATTATAAACTGTATTCATCGCTGGAATGTCCTTTCATTGCAGCTCATCAACATTCTTAGAGCTTCCTTTGACTCCCGTTCTGCATTAACTAATGGTCTATCAAGCATGCTTGCAAAGAATCCTAAGAAACAGGTGGTTTGCATTTGTCAAACAGAAGTTTATTCTACTATATATTATCCTCCAACTTTCAAAATTTTTTTTTGTATATTTCTTTGCCTCTTTATTAATCGTTTCAAATTTCTAAAATTTGCTGCTCTTACAGGTCGTTGGTATTTTTTGAACCTTGCTGAACAACCCATATTCTCTGAAGGAAATCAAATGGAGCTGCATATCTTTGTTATGGTTTTTAGACTATGTTTCAAGCCTTTCAACTAGCTTTGGTTTTTCCTTTTATTCATCTGTTTTCTAAACTCTTTTAATGGTCTTATGTATGGACTTTATTTTGCTTATTTTATTTAAGATCAATAGTCTCGGAAACTTGTCAATCCTTTGGATGAAAAATAAAATATAATCAGCCTACTAACAACATTTCATGGGATAAAACCTCATCTCATTATCAAACTCGAATGTCTGATGAAGTCAATTGAAATCCAGTAGCTAGAAATTAAAACATCCTGTTGACACTCCCAGTGGGGAATATTGCTATATATTGCTAGATAAGCATCAAACGGTTCTGCAAGTTCTAGATCGTTATCAACATCTTAACAAAAGTGTTGCAAATTTGGGCATTGTTAATTTTGAAACCGAAGCCTACAAAATTATTCTTCTGTATTCAAAGCATAGGAAGGAGATTCATTGCAGAAGGCTTGAGATGAACATGGATGATACGTAGCCCTCTTAAATTTCTGTTTGAATAGTGGATGTGCCTAAACGTGTTCAGGTTCCAGAAGAATTGCAAGCAGTATACGATATTGGAAATGATGTAGATGGAGTTTTTGTCAGCTGCAGATTACTGATCCTTTTGGAAGTCACATGACTCGCAGTCAATTATGTTGATTATATAGTAAACGTGCTCAAATATGTAAGGTGTGAAGCTCATAGTAACATGCTAGAAATGATTCTTGAATCAAAGAAACTAATTGTCACCATATGTTTTCTAAATAGGAACTGAAAAGTGAAATTAAGAACAAATGGAAGCTTCTGCTATGGACTTATAACTCATTTTCTTTTTGCGTTTTAATAAGCCTTAAACACAAAGATTTGAGAAGAATCATGGTTAAATGACTTAAAAGTTTAAAACCTATGATTTTTCCTCAGTAGTAGCCAGTAGGATGTACTGTAAAGTAAGTGTAGATGACATTAGGGTGTTTTTGTAGATACTATCATAAAACCAACTGTTAAATGCCTTAAAAGCTAGATCTAATCTATGATTTGGTCTAACTAGTAGGATCAAAGTAAACAAAATCCCTAGGATTCTTTTCTTTTTGCATCTTCTTTGATCTTTGTGATGGCTATGAAACCAAAGTTTAGCCTGAAACTTCTCATTGATGAGGATCAAAACAAAGTTGTTTTGGCTGAGACTTGTAAAGATTTTGCAGATGTACTCTACAGTCTTTTGACTCTTCCTATGGGAACCATTGTCAGGTTGCTGGAGAAGCATCAGAATCCTCAGTCTTCTTCAATCGTGGGTTGCTTTCACAACCTTTACAAAAGTGTTTCAGACATGGACGTTGGTAATTTCAAGACTCCAGGTTGTAAACACTTGTTGATGTATCCAAGGAGTATGAAGGAGAGTCACTGCAGGAAGCTGAAGCTGAACGTAGATGACACTGAGGCGACCAAGTTCTTTGTCTGTCCAAATTTTGTGTCTGTTG
This sequence comes from Brassica nigra, assembly GCA_016432835.1. Taxonomy (NCBI): domain Eukaryota; kingdom Viridiplantae; phylum Streptophyta; class Magnoliopsida; order Brassicales; family Brassicaceae; genus Brassica; species Brassica nigra. The sequence continues at coordinate 53,381,522 of CM028245.1, forward strand.
AGTCTTGCTGTAAGGTGTACAGCAATATAAGTACTTCAAAATGTAGCTGTGGAAACTCGATGACACGGGAGTTTCAGGTTGAAGATGGAGATCAAGGTGAAGTGGATGGAGTGTTTCTGAGCTGCAGAACGTCTTATATCATTACAGGTGATATGAAAGTGGCAGTAAACTCTATGGGACTTGTACTGAATGTTCTAGACGGTCTTGGCTATTCTGGTTTTGATAAACTGCAAGAACTGGTTATTGATGTTGGTTTTAAAGAGGTACTTTGATCTTTCATTGCCATTTTATGTTTAGATCATGTGCTTATTGATTGTTTACATGTAGGTTCTGACACTTCTAGGGTGTTTATTCACCTCGGATGCTCCACTAACAGACACATTCCTGAGGAAACACTGTATGGTAAGGGATCATAAAGTGTTGACACCACTGGTGCAAGAAAGTAGAGTTGCAGGAGAAGCCAAAGAAGTTATAACTTTGAAAGTTTATGTTAGAAAGTCAGACAAAGCGATTCTCTATGCTGAATGCAGAGAAGAGTTTGTTGATTTTCTTTTCACTTTTCTTGTTATACCGCTTGAGTTTGCTTGGGAACTCTCTGTTGATCACTTGAACATGGGATGCGTTGGGAATCTGTGCAGAAGCGTCAAAGAGTTGAGCTCTGAGCAGAGAAGAGAGTCAACAGAATCCAAATGCATGCTTCCTTATCACTACAGTTGTCGTACACAGCTTCTTGATGTTGTCATACAAGAAACGCCAGAATATGAGTGCTTGGTCTCTCGTCGAAGTTATAACAGTAGCAGACTCTCCAAGAACATCAAGAAGAGTGTTCTTGCAGACGGTGAGAGAATCGCCAAGTTAACTCCAGTGGTGACTTCAGATTCTGCTAGTGTTGGACTTGTCAAGGGAGAGACTAACTTCATAGTGTCAGATGATCTGGTCGTCACTGCGATGAACTCATCCTCAACGATTTCATTGCTAAGCAAGTTGCAGATGAATATTAGTGATATTGAGGAGCAAGTGATTAGCATTGGCAAAGCTCAAGTATGGTACTTCTCTTTACTTCTTTTTATTTTACTCTTTTTTGGTTTGTAAAGAGAATCTTGACTTACACTTGTGTTTCAGGCTATCAGTTTGCTGAGAGCTTCTTTGATTACAACCTCTGCATTATCAAATGGTCTCTCCAACTTCCTCTCAAATATGAAGCTAAAAGAAGCAACTCCATCAACTTTAAAGATACCAAAATCTGAAAAAATCCTTTGAAGCAAAAGGGCCTTTGTTATTCTGCAAGTGCTATCAACTCTGCAATCATGCTTTTTCAATTTAAGTTTGTGATTTTGCATTACTGATCAAGTTGATGCTTCTTTCTATTCTATGTTACTGATCAAGTTGTTATCAAGCAATGGATTACTTGAGTTAGATGTTCAAGTTCTTTTCATTAGCATTCATCAATCCCTGAAGTTGGAATGTGACTGTTAAAGAGATATAAATCATTTAAACAAACTACAATCAAAATCCGTTGTAGTCTAGCTGGTCAGGATACTCGGCTCTCACCCGAGAGACCCGGGTTCGAGTCCCGGCAACGGAGTTATTTTTTGTGATTTGTCTCCATTTTTGTCTTATGTTAAACTCGAGAATTCTTGAATATCTGAGCTCTCCATCCTTGTTCGGAGGACGTTGCGCGATAATTTGATAATTTAACATTTCCAAACCATTTTCGCTCATCCGGTTCTATATATATTTTTTTGATAATTTAACAATTTTATTTAGATAATAAAGGAAAAAGACAATAAACGAAATTGTCCAAATAATTAAAGTTCTTTTTGCCAGCAATAATTTCTTTGGTTACAGTATTTTGTTTTATTCTGTCAACAACATTACATATACATCATCCTTTGTAAATTTCAATCCTCATGAAAAATGTGTAAGGTTAGACTTTTTTTTTTTGTTCAACAGGTTAGACTATTTATCAGCATTTTCTCTTCTTTTTTATCAAGAGATTATTAGCATTTTCTCTTCTTTTTTTTTTGACAAAGATTATTAGCATTTTCTCTCTATTTCTTTTTCCACCAATAAATAAGTTTCTACCTCGACTGACCAGTATATATACGAGACTTGTCGTCGGATTCTGTCTCTCTCTCCTTTCATCAACTACTCTCTTCTCTCTCTCTCTAGGGTTTCGATTTCAACTTTTTTTCCCACTGAACCCGCGATCGAAACTGAAACTTCGCACTCTCTCGCCATCTCCGTGTGATTCGCTCTGCATCATCGAAGCCATCCTCGTTTCAAAGTACCCTGGGTGTCGTCGCTTCGGAAGCTTTCAATTTGGTTTAGGTGATTCTTCACACTTGTTTAGCTAGAGACTGATTCTCTCGCCATGATGTTTCCGATAAGGGCACGAATTTGAAATGTGCGGCTGAGATTTCATCGATTCGTGGCTTCTAGGGTTTCTTAGCTGAGAAAAGTCGGTTTATGCGGATCTCTTGCTTTGATTTGAATCTTATTCGCTCAATTTTAGAAGTGATTTTGTTTCTTCTCCTCTGTGTCGCCTTCATCCTGCGGCTGCTTATATTTTTGCGTTTCTCTTGACTTTAGATATGGCTTAGGTAGCTTCGTGAAGAGGAAGGATGTGTTAGATTAATGCTGTTCGTTTTCAGTTGAATGGTTGCTACGATGGACTTAAATGCTTCGCCCCAACCTGAAGAAGATGACGAACCTTACGTGCGTCATCTTGAAGACTATTCGTCCCGTGATGACAGGATAGAGTCTGCTGTCGAAATAGCAAGACGGGTACTCTTGATTTTTCCACAGTCTACTATACAACTGACTAATGTCATAGTTCTTGCAACATTAATCTCTTATTTGCCCTTAGACTGAGGATGGATTATGATTTTTGTTTCAGGAACGTGATGAGAGGAGGAAACGAATGAGATATGACAAGCCCACGCATAACTCTCAGCCAGCTTACCGTGATCAATATTACCAGAATCGAAACACTAAAGCTTATGATAGATACAAGATCCCTCAAGGTGATTTTGTTTCTTGTAATTTTGTGGCTGTTATTTACTCCCAACTAGAAACGGCTTCTGAGACGTTTTGGCTAGTGTATTTGTCTTTTTTTTCCCGTTTAGGCTAATGCTTTGAATAGGGTGACTCTTTGACAGCCTGTCCAATATCACAGGTTGGCTCGACTGCCCTCCTTCTGGGCATGAGATAGGATTCCTCGTTCCTTCCAAAGTTCCCCTGAATGAAGCTTACAACAATCATGTGCCTCCTGGGAGTAGATACTCTTTTAAGCAGGTGGTCCATAACCAGAGGATAGCTGGGAGAAAGGTAGTTTGTGGAATCTATTTGTCCTTACTTGGGTGAAAATATGTGTATGTGTCATTTGCTTATTTAACACTAGTATGTCCGTGATCTAACTTATTGCGCAATTTTACTGCCCTTTTCAGCTTGGTCTAGTGATTGATTTGACAAATACAACTCGTTACTATTCTACGACAGACTTAAAGAAGGAAGGCATTAAACATGTCAAGGTAATTGGAATGAACACTGTCAATGCCCATAGCCTCTGTGACAGCTGTAGCAGTTTGCTTTATCTTTAGCATTCTTTGCTTGTAGATTGCATGCAAGGGTCGTGATTCAGTGCCAGATAATGTGTCTGTCAACATGTTTGTCAATGAGGTATATGTTTATTTGTTGTCAAGTTGTACTTTATTTTCTCGTGATGCTCTTTATAAAAGTAAGTTTCTCTACTGTTAGTTGCTTACTTAATAAAACCTTCTTCAGGTTAATCAGTTCGTCCTAAATCTAAAACACTCAAAGAAGTATATTCTCGTCCACTGTACACATGGACATAATCGAACAGGCTTCATGATAGTTCATTATCTTATGCGATCTGGGCCGATGAATGTTACACAGGTCTGTTTTCATTTATGTTGTTGGATTTATACATTTTATGTACCTTGTAACAGTAAAGAATCTTATTGTATGATGGTTTTGTCAGGCATTAAAAATATTTTCCGATGCCCGCCCCCCTGGGATTTATAAACCGGACTATATTGATGCTTTATACACGTTTTATCACGAAATAAAACCTGAGAGTGTTATTTGCCCATCAACTCCGGAATGGAAGAGGTCTACCGAGCTTGATTTAAATGGTGAAGCTTTACCAGATGATGATGATGATGATGGCGGTCCGGCTGGTCCTGTGCAAGTAATCTCCTTGCAAACTAATGATCGTATATGTAGCTGATCACATATATACAGAAACTGTCATTCCAATGGTTTTCTTGAACGTTTTTTGAGCTTCAAACCTGCCGTTTTCATTGTTAGTTAGAGAAAGCATCTGAAGAACGGTTTTTGCAGAATTGCTGCTTCAGAATCATTATATCTATTGTCATTTTACCGTTTACAAGTGATCTTTGAAAGCATTGGTTCTGTAGAGAAAGAATAACATTAGTGAGGATTTTAGAAGCTTCCATTACTCATGGATTAATTTTTATCAAGTATCTAGTTTCTGGTGCATATTTATGGGTTCAGTTGTGACTATCCAAGGCTGACAAGCTCATAAAGTGCTCATCTGGTTTGCGTGCTTTTCTGGTGGTTATTTGCTATATAATTTTTTTACTGGCTTACTGTTTCAGGAGGAACCCCCTCAGGTGGAAGTCAAGATGTCAAATGATGACGTTTTGGGAGATGAAATACCCCCTGACCAGGAGGAAGGTTACCGGCAGTTCTTTTATAGGATGCTATCGCTGAATATTGGGGTGGGGATCTTGAAATCTTGTTGTGTTATATCTTCATCGGTTTTCGTTGGCGCAATCTAGCATGTGCTTGCTGAATTTATTTTTCTCTACTTAGGGAAGAGGATGTTCGCAATTTCCAGGTTCACACCCTGTCTCCTTAAACAGGTATGGTTAATTGCGTTACTATTTGACCATATCGGACTGTGGTGCATTCTCTGAATTTTTGACGCAATTAGTACATTTAGTTTGCAGTTCTAAGTTTTCTAATTTACTTGTTCTAATACAGGGATAATTTGCAACTCTTGAGGCAGCGGTACTATTATGCAACATGGAAGGCTGATGGAACACGATACATGATGCTGCTAACCATAGATGGATGTTATTTAGTAGATAGGAGCTTTAGATTCCGGAGGGTTCAAATGCGGTTCCCCTTCAAGCACCCAACTGAAGTGAGTGATTTTCCATCTTTGATCGTGTATTGATATATATATATATATATATATATATATATACAAGTCTTGTTTCTTACTTATTTATTTTTCTTGCCAGGGCATATCTGATAAAGTGCATCACTTCACATTGCTTGATGGAGAAATGATTATCGATACCTTGCCAGATAAACAAAGGCAGGAGAGGAGATACCTAATCTATGATATGGTAGCAATCAACGGCCAATCAGTTGTAGAGGTTAGATCTTTATTGTTTCTTTCTGTGATCGTTAATACTTAGGATTAGTTCCCTTCCCTTGTTTTAAATTGGTTCAAAGAGATCTCATCCTCTTTAGCTCAAGATCTGAGTATGTATTGAGGCACGTTGTAAACAATGCAGCTGCCAGTACCCTCATATGAGAATATTGTAGAAATCAAGCAGTATTTAGAACAGGCTTACTGTGACTCTTAGAATGCTTGTTGTTTTTCATGTCTGATATATTTTGTGATGCGATAAATACTTTAGGAATTATGAACATATATGCTTCCTATGCTCATATAGAGCATCTGATACCAGTGGCTTACTGTATTTTATGCAACACTTGAAACATAATTTTTCGTGGTTGTCTCAGATAGTAAGCCTTGACATAATCTGTTTACCATAATCCACAGCTGTCATTAGTATAGAGTATTCTCGAGTTGTGTTTGGCTTGCTGTATCACGTATCACGTGTCATTTGCTTAAGATACTAATGCTAAGTTGCACGATTTAAATATGGATCAGCGGCCTTTCTATGAAAGATGGAAGATGCTCGAGAAGGAGGTGATAGATCCCCGAAATCATGAGAAGGCCAGAAGTCATATCTACAGATACGACCTTGAGCCTTTTAGGGTGCGTACTAAGAGTTACATTATTCTTTCATGCCATTTCCCATCCTTACAATTCCGTTTTCCCTGTATATCTGTTCATGGAGCTGGTTTTTATTTTATTGCCTAGGTACGGAGAAAGGATTTTTGGTTGCTTTCTGCGGTTGAGAAGGTTTTGAAGGGTTTCATTCCATCACTTTCACATGAAGCCGACGGTTTGATCTTTCAGGTAGCTATGGGATGGAAATAGGATCTCGGATGTTAGACTTTAGGACTAAAACCATTCAGCTCTGGTTCAGCTTCTTAATAAATATCTGACACCTGCTTTTCTGTTAACAGGGCTGGGATGACCCTTATGTTGCCCGTACCCATGAAGGTCTATTAAAGTGGAAGTACCCAGAAATGAACTCGGTTGACTTTCTATACGAGCAGGATGAGAGTGGTCGGGGAATGCTCTCCTTGTTTGAAAGAGGGAAGAAGAAGCATATGGATGGAAATAATGTTGTTTTCAGAGGTGTGTATGGTGTTATCTCCGCTTATATTTATAGTTATATAAACACCATTATCATAACTTAGTTACTTCTGAGAACTACTAACTGCAAATACTAAAACTGCAACAGATGATTCAGACCCTGCCGAGTACTCTGGGAAGATTGTAGAGTGTTCGTGGGATCAGGATGAGCAAGTCTGGGTTAGCATGCGGGTCAGGGTCGATAAATCAACACCAAATGATATCAACACTTATAGAAAGGTCAGTACTTCCCGTCTTACCTCCCTTTACATACTTGATTGTTTTCTTTAGATCCGTATCCACAGTTGTGACATTGCTGATCATATCTTTAGATCTCGTCCTTTGTGTGTTCTTTCGTATCTCTCTCATTGTTCATGTCTCGAACAAGAGTTTAAGCTTTCTGACCTATATGTCAACGTTACCTGGTGTGATGAGGTTTAGTCTAAACCCATTGTGAATGTTAAAATAGGTGATGAGAAGCATAAAGGACAACATCACAGAGGAAGTGTTGCTGCAGGAGATAAGGGAGATCATCCGTTTGCCTATGTATGCGGACCGTATTCAAATGGATAGCAAAGCCGCGCGCCGCAGATGAAATAGCATAGATCTGTTGCTTGTATGCTAACACTGTACGTAAAAAAAGAAAGGAGCTCTGCTTTTTTCTCAGGATGTGTGGGTTTCGAGGAGCCTTTAGGGTTTTATAATGAATCCGATTCCGTTTGGCATATGTGATGATGGTTTAAGGTGTGTTTACTCTCTAAGTGATTCCTATGTTATTTAGATAGAAAGCTGTTGTAATGGTGCAAGTCATAGCACTTAGGAGGATATAATGTTGTAATCTTTAGTATTAGAGTATCATATTGTTATTGGCTTTTTTTATTTTACTTCAGAAGAAAGAATGGTTGCTCATTTTTCTCAGATGAAGTATTGTTGTTCCCACTCTTTCACTCACATTTACTTAGAAAGAAAATGTGTTAATCCCTCGCGTCACGCAGGACACAACCATTGCAAATCGAAGAAAAGTGGTAGTGTTTCTAATATTCGTAATTAAACAGCGTGCTGTTTCGTTGACCGGAGTCATACAACCAATTTTATATCAAAACGGCAAGCAGTTACTCTTTCCCTGCGTCACTCGATTTCGCCGGCTGCGATCAGCCTCGTCTAATTCTCCTTCTCGATCTCTCCAATTACACTCCCACCTCAATCCCTAAAACCCCAATTCTGTAATTGCATTCAGTTCCTCGTACCTGGATCGGTTTATTCCGCCAAAGAGAATCGTCCGGTATTCGCAGAGTGTGATCATATGAAATCCCGTGCACGACGGTCTCTGCTGAGGTTTTTCCTCTTCCTGATCTTATCGAATCCTTCCTATGGGGAAAACAAGTTCAGAGAGCGTAAAGCCACCGATGACGAGCTAGGTTACCCCGAAATGTGAGTTTCGATCTGTATTTGAGCTGTGTGTAGACGATCGGTTCGATAAACATGTGCGTATTCTAGCTTTGATTGTTGGAGATTGCTCTTAAGAGGTTGGTTTCGTTGTGCAGTGATGAAGATGCTTTGTTGAATACTCAGTGCCCGAGGAAACTGGAGCTGCGATGGCAAACTGAAGTCACTTCTAGCGTTTATGCTACACCCTTGATTGCTGATATCAACAGGTATATATATGATCGCAATCAGATATTTTTGTTCGCAATCTGAGTTTTAGATTAGGGATCATGATTGCTGGCTCAGTACATTTTGCTTAAAGCCTGATTTTGTTTTTGTTACAGTGATGGAAAGCTTGACATTGTTGTTCCATCTTTTGTTCACTACCTCGAAGTTCTTGAAGGTGCTGATGGAGACAAGATGCCAGGTACAGGATATCTTATCTTCTCGATTTCTAATGATGTAGAACTTTTGGTAATGTTACTGATGAATGAACTCGTGAAATGCTAGGGTGGCCTGCTTTTCATCAGTCAAACGTGCATTCAAGTCCTCTTCTGTTTGATATCGACAAAGATGGTGTTAGAGAAATTTCTCTGGCGACTTACAATGGCGAGGTGCTGTTTTTCAGGTAGTTTGTTACTCGCAGATGATAAATTTATATATATACTTTTATCTGTTATAGTGATCCTTGGAGTTTTATAGGTTTGGTTATGATACTTTCTTGTTTCCAGGGCATCAGGCTTTTTGATGTCAGATAAGCTAGTAGTGCCACGTAGAAAAGTGCACAAGAACTGGCATGTGGGTCTGAATCCTGACCCTGTTGACCGTTCACATCCTGATGTCCATGATGAACAGCTTGTGCAAGAAGCTATGGAGATGAAGTCATCGACCACTCGTAAGTTTGTTTATCATATTAAGTTTCGACATCAGTTTTTTAGTTTATTGCTTAAATTATTCCCATCGTCCACAGTCTCTGCTTGGTTGAATTTATGTTCTTCCTGATATTCGACGACACTTAGCTGGTCAGATTGGTTGTGTGGTTAAGTTAATTGAAAGTGTAAAGCTAAGTATCTGCTTGGAGCATCTGCCTCAGCTTATCTGAATAATTTTTGTGCTTTTTTTTTTCTTGTGGATTTTGCATGGGGATTCATCCTCGCCTATCAGTATCTCCTGTATTTAGACCGTTGATAGAGTACATGGACTAGTAGAGTCGTTTTAAGTCTTGATGAAAGTTTACTTTGTGACTCTTACTCATCTTTGTAGAAACGAATGCAGGTACTACAACACCAAATGTTACAATCTCGATGTCCAAAGAATTTCATGGCGAGGCTTCTAATGTGACGTCTCAAGAGGATCAGAAGAAACCTGAGAACAACCAAACAGAAGCAGTCGTAAAGCCTACACCAGTGACATCTCAAGAGGATCAGAAGAAACCCGAGAACAACCAAACAGAAGCAGTCGTAAAGCCTACTCCCGTGACGTCTCAAGAAGATCAGAAGAAACCCGAGAATAACCAAACAGAAGCAGTTGTAAAGCCTACTCCAGAGCTACATAACTCCTCCATGAATGTTAGCTCAAACAATTCGGCAACAAATGATACTACAGCTGGCTCAACAGAAACTGTCAATGGAAATGTAACCACCAAGGAAGTGGATCAAAGCAAGATTAGTGAAGCTAAGAATGAAACTGTTATTAAATTAAATACCAGTACGGATAATTCTTCAGAAACTTTGGTGACATCTGGAAACAGTAGTACGACAGAGACAGGAACCAAAAGTGGGAGGCGACTTCTGGAAGATGGTGGCTCGGACGGCCATTCTGACAATAAAGACAACAATGAGGGTGTTCGCATGGCCACAGTTGAAAACGATGGAATATTAGAAGCTGATGCAGATTCATCGTTTGACTTGTTGCGTGATACTGATGAGTTAGGTGACGAATACAGATATGATTATGACGATTATGTTAATGAGACAATGTGGGGTGATGAGGAATGGGTCGAGGGGCAGCACGAGAACTCAGAGGATTATGTGAATATTGACGCCCATATACTTTGCACTCCTGTGAGTCTCATCTATGCCAAAAAACCATTGTCTTTGATTACTTGCTTCCATGAGACATCTTACAGTCTCACTTGTTTATCAGGTAATTGCTGACATAGACAAAGATGGAATACAGGAGATGGTTGTTGCTGTTTCCTATTTCTTCGACCCTGAGTAAGTTTCCGTTTCATCTCTTTACCACTGAAGATGTGTAACTGTCCGTAAGCTGTTGATTTAAAAGCATCATTTAGTAAATATTTTCTGCAAAACATGCATGAGGTCTTAAATGTTAGCGTTTCCAGTTTATTTACTTTGCTTAATATAACTGACTCTGATAAGCAAATTTTTCAGGTATTATGACAATCCAGAACATCTGAAAGAGCTTGGTGGTATCGACATCAAAAACTATATTGCTAGTTCAATTGTGGTTTTCAATCTTGAGACTAAACAAGTTAAATGGGTCAAAGAGCTAGACTTGAGTAAGGATACCGCAAACTACCAGGCATTTATTTATTCTTCCCCAACGGTTGTTGATTTGGATGGCGATGGTTACTTGGATATCCTTGTCGGAACTTCCTTTGGCTTATTCTACGCCATGGACCATCGTGGTAAGGCGTCTTGTTTACGTTGAATATTCACCATTGCGTATCTCTTTTGACAGAAAATTTACTCTTAATAGATTCCTATCCATACTGATATATCTTCTTTGCTTAAAATATTTTTTTCACAAGTAAGAACATTCAGGACAATACACTTGTCTCACTACAGATTTTGTTGTACTGGGTAATCATGGCAGTTTGCTTTGCAAGTCTTGGTGTGGATATTCTAAGATTGCTGTCTTTTTGCAGGAAACATCAGAGAAAAATTCCCACTCGAAATGGCTGAAATTCAAGGGGCAGTGGTTGCAGCTGATATAAATGACGATGGAAAGATTGAACTTGTAACAACAGATTCCCACGGAAATGTAGCAGCATGGACCACCCAAGGAGTGGAAATTTGGGAAGCACATCTGAAGAGTCTTGTTCCCCAGGTATACAGTTACATCCGTTTATTCTCATCTAGTGTAAAACAGTCTTATGAATGAACCAGTTGTAGGAGCATCAACACGATTATACGAGTTGATCATAGTGCATACGATATTTCATAAGTGTCACCCCTGTTACTTTCAAGTTGTAAGCCCCTGCGTGAGACCAAACAGCCTTTAACTGGGAAACCTCTCTCTCTGTTCTCTTCACAATCAGAGACTGATAATAATCTTCTCTTTCAGGGTCCTTCTGTAGGCGATGTTGATGGTGATGGACATACTGATGTTGTGGTTCCTACAATATCAGGAAACATTTACGTACTTAGTGGCAAGGATGGTTCGATTGTCCGTCCTTACCCGTACAGAACTCATGGAAGAGTGATGAACCAAGTTCTTCTTGTTGATCTGAACAAGCGAGGTGAGAAAAAGAAGGGACTCACCATTGTTACCACATCCTTTGACGGTTACATGTATCTCATAGATGGACCCACCTCGTGTGCTGACGTTGTTGATATTGGTGAAACTTCGTAAGTCACTTGCTTTGCGGCACAGTAATATTTTTACTAGTTCCGCTTTTTCAAGTGAATTTTTATCGCGAAGATGTTTATGTGTTACAGATACAGCATGGTCTTGGCTGATAATGTTGACGGTGGAGATGATCTTGATCTCATCGTCTCAACTATGAACGGGAACGTCTTTTGCTTCTCCACCCCTTCTCCCCACCATCCCCTCAAGGCAAGATCTTCCGAACATTGTTCATAGACATTGTTTTTGTGGTAGATTACTGATTTTCACACTCGGTTCTCAATTTCAACAGGCTTGGAGATCGACTGATCAAGGCATGAACAATAAGGCCATCCGATACGATCGTGAAGGTGTTTTTGTCACGCATTCAACCAGAGGTTTCCGTGATGAGGAAGGCAAAAACTTCTGGGCCGAGATCGAGATTGTTGATAACTACAGATACCCATCTGGTTCACAAGCACCCTACAACGTTACAGTAAGTTCCTCGAACCTCAATAGATGAATGATTAGCAATGGTTCCTTTGAAACTAAAGTACACAGCGGTTTTAAATGTACAGACGACGCTGCTGGTACCAGGCAATTACCAGGGAGATAGGAGGATAAAACAGAGCCAGATCTATGACAAACCAGGAAAATACAGAATAAAACTACCAACCGTTGGAGTGAGGACAACAGGCACCGTGATGGTGGAGATGGTGGACAAGAATGGACTCCACTTCTCGGACGAATTCTCTCTAACATTCCATATGTATTATTACAAGCTTCTGAAATGGCTGCTTGTCCTCCCGATGCTCGGGATGTTCGGTCTGCTCGTGATACTGCGACCTCAAGAAGCGGTGCCCCTCCCGTCGTTTTCCCGCAACAGAGACTTGTGATGCTAAGTGCTTGAGCTCTTAGTATCGCTTTAAATAGCTCGTCTAAAGTATTAGATATCTTTTTTGTTTGTTAAAGATCTTTAGATAATCTTTCTTTGAGTTTATAGAGTTTATGTATTACTTTATTCCTGTAACTAACTTTTCGTCGGTTAAAAGAAAAAACTGCTCATGCATTATCTCTCTGTATTACTTTACATTGATACAGAGTTCTATTTAATCCTTCTTATTTCCTTTACCCTTATCAGCTTCTTCTGATAACAATGTCTGCTCGTAGACAAACTGAGTGATCAGTGGGATAAGGATAGCTCCAAGAACTGCTACTTTTCTCCAATCCGGTGAAGAAACAAACGAATCAGCGATTGCTAGACCCACGATCCCAATCAAACCGAGGTAAATGTTCCTTCTTGACTCTGATCCTGCACTTTCTTTGGTAACCTCTTTTATTTTCTCAGTCTCCTCTTTAGCTTTCTCTACATCCACAGGCTGTTTATCACGTAAGCTCTTGAAGAACAATCCTTCGTTCCTGTCTTCCACAATCTTCTCCTCAAACTCATCCAACTTGTTATCGTTCTCCTCTATCTCCAATCTGTTTAATCCCGCAGATTCCTCAAAAGCTTGCATCTTGCTCTCGATGTTCTCTAGTATCTGCTCAGTCACCAAAGAAAAACAAAAACAATATCAGCTTATATATCTCTGTGTTCATGCAAGATCATCGAGCAAATCAATGTCTCTTGAGCTTAAAGCCATGAAGAAAGACAAAAGTGAGGATCTTTTAGAAGTGATACAATACCCTTGAGCTTGCTTCGTCGAGGTCTTTCATGGCATCTTCTCCAACCTTGTCAAACTCTGCGTTGGCTTCTTCAGCAAACTTGGTGAGATAATCTGATCGTTCGTCCAAGAAATCGGTTAAACGGACCTTGGATGTTTGAAGCATGGCGATCCTGGCTAAGAGCTCTTGTCTCTCAGTATCTCCTTCGGGTTTTGGAGGATCCGGATCAGACTCTGAATCCGAGTTTCCATCTCTGGATTTCGAGAGACAGAGGAATTGGGTTCGAGAAATGGAATGTCTTGGGGGATTGAATAGAACATGGAAGTTTGGTGTTAGAGTTGTCTGAAATGCTTGAAGTGTGTTCATCATCTTGTTTGTTTCTGAAGGGAGAAGAGGGCTGGTTTCAGAGTAACCGCTCGTTCTTTAATTTGGTTTGTGCATTATCCAAAACCAGTTCTGTGTGTTTAATGTATTTACACAAAATATCCTGTTTTCACGGATTATTATACTTAGAGTCTCTTACTTTCATTTGGGTCTGTTTAATAACATCATGCATATATAAGAAATAGGGAAAAACATATTTATAACTTGATACAATTTGTTAGCATTTTAAACTTACAAAATTGTATAACTAAAAAATGTCAAGAAGTGTTATGTAGAATAAACTACAGATCTTCCTGAATAATTATCACAAATAATTTTTTTATAACATGTGACTTTTATGGGAACACTTAAGTATACATATAATTAGTACTATTAGCTTATTGGTTTTAGTAGTTAGGCATGGACAACCGGTTGATCATTCGGATTCAGTTTGGTTTTAATTGGATTTTGAATTTTTGAGTTTATAAAAATTAATCCTATTTTGGTATTATAAAAGTTCGGTTTTGTCGGGTCAATTTATATGTAACTGAATTAAAATTAATAAATTTTATTTTAATATATAATTTAAATTTTATTTTATTTTATTATTTGTCACAAATATAATTTAAATTTTAAAAATTTTATTTTCTGGCACGAAAATTCTTAGTAAACAAGTATAAAAGAGCTTTTTAAACGCCAACGCTAAGAAACGCGTTTGGCGTTTTCACCTTATAAAAAATCATAAACGCTGCTGATATGAACGTACTAAAATCGAATTAAGTTCTTGTCGGGGAGAGATCAGAGCTCTCAGTGAAAAAATCAAACTGAAATCTAACTAGAGAGAGAGAGAGAGAGAGAGAGAGAGAGAGAGTTAGTTTGGTTCCATCAGTCACAAAGCTTATGCAGTCGCCACAACAATCCCTAGCGGCGAACAACCAGTCGGAACCAGACGCGCCGCCGAAGCAGGTGGCTCAAGCCATGGAGCGCCTCAACCAAGCCGCCAGGGTCATCGCCGACATCCGCCTCGGCGCCGACCGCATCCTCGAAGCCATGTTCGTCGCCTCGAATCCTCGCCACAACGACATGCCTCTCCAGCTCTTCCTCAGAGAAGACGCATCCATGCGTCAACACCTTCAAGATCTCCGTTCAATTGGTAATAACTTTTTACAAAAAAAAAAAAAATTGATTCTTTTTATTAGTTATCTGTAAGATTAGGGATTTAAAAGGATTTGATTGGATCTCAGGGAAGAAGCTGGAAGAGTCTGGGGTTCTCACTGAGTCTCTCAGGTCAAGAAGTAACTCGTGGGGTCTTCACATGCCTCTCGTTTGTCCTGATGGTGCTGTTGTTGCCTATGCTTGGAAGAGACAGCTTGCTGGCCAAGCTGGTGCCTCTGCTGTTGATAGAACCAGGTCCTCACCTTGTTAGCTAATGACTTTAAGGTTTATGTTTCATGGCATGTGGTATTGGTATGACCAATGTGGTTTTATTTAACAGATTTATACTAATTTTGGATCGATTTAAACTGATTTATAACGGTTTTAACTGAGTTAGAATGGTTTAAACTGATTTGAATTGTATAAATAGTTTCGGATAGGACTGATTTACCGTCTAGCCGCTGTCTAGACCGATTTTTAGAACCATGGGTATGACATTGTTGCTAATTGCTTGAGCATAACTAATAGTATCAGTTCTGTTAGCTGGTGCTTCTGCTGTTGGTAGAACCAGGTCCTCACTTTGTTAGCTAAGCTGTTAGCTCCTCTTAGATTGATGTGTTTTTATGTTTTGTGGCATGTAGTGTTGGTATGACATTGGTGGTAACTGTTTGAGAGCTTAGTTTAAGAGTTTAGGTTCGAGTCTACAGACTAGATTTGAAGTTTCATTTGGCTTCTAGATTCTCCTGGAGGGTTGTGGTTTTTTATGTTTATTGAATGTTTTTTATGCTATATGCAAATCTGGAGTGTCATCAGTTAAAAGCTTACTTACTAAACGTCATGCATTCTCAATCTGTGAATGTTGTTTTCTTTCTGGTTTGTTAATACTTTGATGCATAATATGACTCGTGATGACGAATGTAGGTTAGCTCTCAAGGCCTTCACGGATCAGAAAAGGCGATTCTTCCCTCACATTGACGACGGGCCAAAGATGGAACCAGGATCTAAAAAGCATCGTGCATCCCATTCGCTGTTAGAACACGGAGGTGGTGAGGAGACGGTTGAGTACAAGACGTTGCCTGATATACAGTCGCGTCTAGAGAAGCTGGTTCCGAGTGTGAAGGTGTCTACTTATGGACGGTTGAGCTGGCTCAAAAGAGCTAGTTCGTTACCTGAGTCAGGAAGTGATGACCCATCAGAAGAATCCAAACCTATTTTCCAGAGTTCTAGTAAGCTGAGATCAGGGTTACAGGAAGAAGTCGTTGACAAGGTTGCTGTGATTGAATTATCGTTTCCTTCCGTGTTCAGAGCTGTAGTTTCACTGAATCCACCTGGTTCTGTTGATCCAGATGCAGTTGCGTTCTTCTCTCTAGATGAGGTAACTCCCTGCATTCGATAACACTTGTTTTTAAATGAAGTTGTTTGTTTATGTATTTGCTTCATCCCTTCCTTATAGGGAGGAAGCTACTTACATGCGCGAGGATTCTCGGTTCATCATGTTTACAAACACATCACGGTAACAGAAACTGGGATTGATGTTACATATGTTACGAGTTTGATTGATTGGGAACTTTTGCATTAATTTAGATTTTCTTGCAGGAACATGCTGCTACTGCCTTGCAATACTTCCTCGGATTTGGTACCGGAACAGCTCTGTACTCTCTCCTGGTAAAGCATTTAACAAGAACTCATCAGTCTCTGGATAACATGAACCATTTCTTTCTTTTGAATCCATAGAAATTAATTTACACCTTCTTCTATAATGCAGCTATGGATATGCAGTTTCGAATCCTTGTTTAGTAAACCATGCAGGTAAACAAGCCAGTCTCTGTTATTATTCTGCAATGTTCTAATACTCCGTGGACTAAACTGTTCACATCTCTTATGATACAGTAAATGTGGAAAGCTATTAGCAATGGATAAAAAGTCTGCTTTGATCCTACCTCCTCTACACCGCGCTTACCAAGAATTGCCTGTTGCAGTCAACCTCAACGTTTGTGAAGCTTACCACGCCGGTTGCTCTCCAGATGATTCTTAGTATTAGGGAGGATCAATTAAAAGGCTAGAGAAACTATCTTCGAAAAACACTTTTATGAATCTCTAGTGCCTACTTTCTCTCCTCTTGTTTGTGTCCAATGTTGTGAAGTTCACACTACATCAGTATAAGCAACATAGAATCACTGATGATACATGTGAATGTTGTGTGCAGGGATGTTAACAATGGGTTTTTACCCATAGGGTACCCGAAACCCGGTTGAAATTTAAAACCCAAAACCCGTATATGCAGTTCATAAATCTCGCGGGTTTGTTTTGGGCGGGTCTTGGTTTTCAAATTACCCTATTGGGTTTACCCTATCGGGTTTCGGGTACCCGATGGGTTTTTTTTTTTTAAAAAAAAAAGCTTTGTAAAACGACATAGTTTTACAGATCCTTTCTTTTACCCTAATTTTTTTTGGTCTCTCCTTTGGTTACAGACACAACTCACGACACAAATCTCAGACCTCCAAATCAGATATGTTCTCTGCAAAAAAAAAAAAATCGATGGCTCTTGAGGCAGTGCATACCGTTTGATTCACTGAGACTTTTCTCTATCTCTTCTTCTTCGTGTTCCAAGTAAAGATCTATTCTTCTCTTTCACACTGGTCCTCTTTCTCTTCTCTCTCAATGTAAGTTACCTTTTAAAAAAATTAAATTAAAGGTTTCTATTGCTACGAAAGAAACAATTGTGTTTTCTTCTCTTTCACACTGGTCCTCTTTCTCTTCTCTCTCTATAAGTTACCTTTTAAAAAAAAAAAATTAAAGGTTTCTATTGCTACGAAAGAAACAATTGTGTTTAGATATGTTTATAAGAATGTTTTGTTTGTCATATTCTAAAATGGATAACTATATCAATATCTGGTTTGGAAAGGGTGAAATGTCGTATTCAATTTGTTTTTTTAGGGAATGATAAAGTGTGAAAACTTCATCTCATGGGAAACTATATATTAAAATGTTTTTTTTTTGCTTAAAGGATTTAGAGATTTAAGTTTGATATTCTTATTTGGGGAGTTATCTTAAAGTATGATAATTTAAATTTAAATTTTCTGATTTTTTACTGGTTTTTCAGAATGGATTCACAATCACTTGAGACAATAGCAGTTCTTAATGCTGAGAATGAGCGAATGGAGATTGGTGATGAGAATGAAACAGAGACTCAAGTACAAGCACAAAGTGAAGCTCATCCTGTTCAAGAAACTGGAACTGGGAGTCATTCAAAACGAGCAAAATCTCTTGTTTGGAATGATTTTGTCCCCATAGGAGTAGAGGGAGATGGAAGAAGAAGGAGCCGTTGCATTCATTGTAACAAGAAGCTAGTATCAGAATCTGCCTCAGGGACATCTTCTTTGAAACGGCATTTGGGAGTCTGTCCAAAAAAGCCTCCTACGTCAAGGGAACCTGAGTATGATCACAAAGTAGATCGTGATATGATCAGTGAGATCATTATTTACCATGATCAGCCTTTTAAATATGCTGAGTTTGAGAAGGTCAGGGCCAGGGACAAGTATCTGAATCCCAAATGCCAGCCTATTTGTAGGCAAACAGCCGGAGCTGATGTTTATAAGAGATATGAGAAAGAAAAAGAGAAGCTGAAGAAAGTGTTTGCAGAATTCAAGGGTCGGGTATCTTTTACCTCAGATATGTGGACAGATTCTACTACAATGATGGGATACATCTGTCTAACAGCTCATTATGTCGATGATAACTTCAAGCTGAACAACAAGATACTAGCCTTCTGTGAGCTGAAACCTCCACATACTGGTGAAGAAGTGGCTAATAGCCTGCTTAGTTGTTTGAGGGAGTGGGGATTAGAGAAAAAGGTCTTCTCTATGACATTGGATAATGCCACTTATAATGATAGTATGCAGAAGATCCTCAAGCATCGACTTCAAATGATAAGCGGCAACGGGTTGTTGTGTGATGGGAAGTTCTTCCATGTTAGATGCTGTGCACACATTTTGAATCTCATTGTGAAAGAAGGTTTAGAAATTGCTGGTGGTCTTCTGGAAAATATCCGAGAGAGTGTGAAGTTTGTCAAAGCATCTGGATCAAGGATAGAAGCATTTGCAGCATGTGTTCAGAATGCAAGGATTAGTGGTGGAGCTGGATTGTCTCTATAGTCAAGCTTCTATATTAGAACATAAGTTTTATGTACGACACGAGATCACGCTAGCTCATGGTGGAAATGTTTTTGCATTTTGTATTTTCTTATTATGCATTCGGACTTTTTGATATTATAGCATTATTTTTCTATACAATTAAAAATTATATATTCAATGTATATAAATTTAGTTTAAAATTATAAAGCTCAAAACATGATTAAAATTAAACATTCAATACATATAAATTTAGTCTAAAACTTAAAACTTTATCTAAAAACCCACAAACCTTTAAAAAAAATAGAGAGGATTTTTTACGGGTATCCGTGGGTAACCCTAAAGTTTTCGGGTTTTTCGCGGGTTTACCCTAATGATACCGGGTTTTTTTCGGGTTTTTTAGTTTAGGGTATTTTCTGGGCGGGCTTATTTCGGGTTCGGGCCGGGCCGGGTAATTTTGCCCACCACAACATCCCTAGTTGTGTGTTATAGGAACAAAGACTCTTTTACTCAGTTCACATTCCTACGTTAGATCAGCAAGCTTATGCCTTCTTTTCACAGTGATTTTACAAATTAAACTGATTCAAGTCCACACAGAAGTCATTATAGACAAAAGGAACTAGGGAGAAGAAGAAAGACAATACATTTACACTACAAACATAAGCAAGCTTCCAAAACCGAACCAAAGTCCTTCACTACTTATTGCCTTCTTCAACAACACCCACAGCAACACTCATCCTTTTCACATGACATTCCTCTGGTACCACCACCACCATTGACCTCCTCAGACCACATATTGTCCATAGATACAAAGCCAACATCACCCCTAACGCTCCACATACTGCACCCAAGACTAAAACACCAAGCATTCGCCATATGCACTCATCTTTTCTCTCAACACCCTCTTCCCCCTCCGTGGAAACGTCAGCCTCTATCGCTTGATTCGGTTCAAGCGGCACTGAATGCATCCACACCGGCGTTGGATGCCTTATTTCAAAGTTCCACGAACGTAGGAAACGTGCCTTGGAAGAGTTCCCGTTTGTAGAGCTTAACCCCACCACGAACTCACCACCATTCCATAGCTCCTCCAAGTCTACAGAGAAACCAAAGAATGGATCCAACATCTTTATCGAACCTGACTTTCTGAACCGAACCATCATTCTCTTAGAAAGTGCTTCATACTCAACCATACAGTTCAACGTCCCTCCATTGTCCATCAACAATTCACCCTCAAACGTAAGGTTTCTAATTTCGGAAGATTCAGGTCTACCTATCAAGACTCTCGCACGGTTTCCTCTTTTGGAAATATCAAACTCAAAAGCCACAACTGTCTCGTTCTTTGCGTACTCGAACAGAAACTCTAACGCAGAGGAACTGTTATCTTTCTTACCGAACAGACTAAGATCAAAACTACTTGGAACCATTACAAAAGCCAAGACATTACCAACCTCATTAGGCATCGAGAACGAGAAGTAACTCGAGAAAGATAACGAGTTCCTCCTCTCTTCACCTTGGAAAAGCTTGATGGGTTTCCTGTAAACGACTCGTCCCACGCTTCCACTCACCGGGTCAGTGAGCTGGATCGAAGAACCGGCACTGTCCAGCTTCGAATCTCCAAACAGAGCAACGTTCTTGTCAAGACTCGGAGACTTTGCGAACCCATCAAACGAAAACGAGTAACTTGTAGCTATGGTTCCATGAATCTCGTCGAAGCACAACAAAACGAACAGAAAGGATAAGGCTTTGAACATGGACATAGCTTTAAGTAAATGGAAACTGGGTCTCTTCCTGATTAAAATGGGTAAAGTGAGAAGCTCTTCTTCCTTACTTCTATATGGAATCTTCAGGTTTCGAGAAAGCATTCCACTTTTTAAGAAGAAAAAGTATCTTGCTCTCAGAAACGCTCCCTTTCTTCCTCTGTCTCTATCCTCTAGTGCTTGCTGACTAACGTTGTTTATGCTTTTAATGCCATTTCTGATTACATTCTCTTTTGTTTAGCATCTCATTAGTGTGGTCTTTTCAACAGCGATTTAAAATAAATAAATAACATACCTACCGCCTCTATTTTCTGTCTTTTGCATTTTAACCCCAATGTCTTTTCTGACATATAAGTCAAAAGTCAAAACACACGTCCCCATAAATAGTCTTTCCCGTTTGCTTCTCCTTTTAATATTTTGGTCTCTCACTCTCTTCAACGTAGTTTCAGATTTTAAAAAAAAAAATATGACGCAAGTAGCATGCAAAAGAGTATGCTTAAGTCCTCCTAACCAAGAAGCCACTGAGGAACCCATATTCCCAAAACATCATGACCGGAGGAGAAAGGTGGTGCTCATTGGATTTCTCAGTTTCGGTCTCAAGACCTCGCCGGCTGGAAGGAAGCTCATCCGACGTATCCGAGCTAGAGTTGCCAAAACGCTGCGCTCTATGTCTTTCAGGAGGAATACGACCGAGAAAACGTCATCGTTGTTGCTGTCTTCGTCTTCATCTTCTATTTATATGGAAAGGTCCAAGTCTCTAGCTGAATCGGAGTCTCACAGAGCAGAAGCTATTGAAGACTGCATTGAGTTCTTGAACTCTTCTTTTTCTCTGTCTCGATCAAACTCTGTCTCAACATGGTCTTCTTGATTTTGACCCGGTTCTGATTTGGAAATCAAATAGAGCACTGTATATGATATGAGTGTTTTTAAATTTCTTCTTTTTATAAAAATTACGAGGTAGAGTAGACTTGAAAGATTAAATTATTCCTGATCTTCTTTTCAACATTCATTTTGCAAACCTCTTAAGCAAGAAACATCCATGGTATTACAAAGCATCAAATCAGTGGAAAATTACTCTAAATCTTATGTTTTTGGTATAAACACTAACATAAGTCATTTAGTGTTAGAACCTAGTGTAAACAAAAGAGAGAACCCAGGTTTAAAATTCAAAAAGAGGGCTCGACACAAAAGAACCAAAGACAAGAAAGTTCATGGGAAATCCCCACTTGACTTTCTTCTTCTTTTTGACCCCATTAATAATAATTCTTTGTCAGAAAAGAAACAAGAAGAAAATTCCAATAAAATTTCTTAAAAGAAGAGGATTATTCAACAAAAAGAAACACAATTTATTTTCATCATAGCAAACTTGAAGCGTTTCAGAAATTCAAGGGGTCCATAAAGCCTGACCTACCAATACCATGAACAAAACGTATCAAATAGTAACCAAAGAATCCAAGAATAAAGCTTACATTTCTAAACAATGTTGTGTTCCTTTCCTCTCAAGACGACTTTGTGTGAAAGTGGAATGCACTACCAAAGTTGCAACAAAAGGTTTTTATTACACTGGCAAGAAAGCAAAAGACACAGAGAAGATTCTCTGTCTTGTTCAAAAAGGTAAAACATTTCATGAGTAAAGAGGGCATTAGGTTGAGAAAGACAAAAAGAGTAGTTGAACTCTACCTCTATCAAAAAAACTCTACCTCTATCTATACATGCTTGCTTTCAAGACTAAAGATACGCATATGATCATAATGCTGGCATAATATCGACTTTTTAAATCTAAGACTGATGTCCTGAATAATCATAGAGAGATCATAGATCATTTCGATAGTGTTTTAAAAAAGGATCATTGATCGATTAGATACAATCAATTGATGAAATTTTTTTTTTCTTTCTATCAATTCCCACCACAAAGGACTTTTGTGCACCTTTAGCCTCAGCAGAGCCTGCATTTTCACTTTATTGTTTTTGAACTTGATTTTCCCACTCAACTAGAAGCTAAC
The DNA here is from genome assembly GCA_016432835.1 of Brassica nigra. Classification (NCBI taxonomy): domain Eukaryota; kingdom Viridiplantae; phylum Streptophyta; class Magnoliopsida; order Brassicales; family Brassicaceae; genus Brassica; species Brassica nigra. The sequence continues at coordinate 53,404,140 of CM028245.1, forward strand.
CCAGTTTCTTTTCTTATCAGTTATCAATTAGATTATAACCAAAACTTTGCAAAGATAAACCTCTATGAATCCATTTACAACAGAAGAGATAGCTGGTGAATGTTACAACAGTGAAGTTTGAATCTAGCTGATCCTCATTACAACATGTTCAAGTGCTCCCAAGAAACAAAAACATTTTCCTGAAAAGGAAAGAAAGAACACTTTCCCGGGAAAAACAGAGCCGCTTGATCACAGTTCTTACTCGACAGTTTTCATACTTGAGGAGTGAGAACTCTCCCAGACCTCAACACCTTCCATATATTCCCTAGAAACAAACAACCGATCACCACCGGCTTCAACTTTCGAAATCATCCCTCTCTTGGAATCTTCTTCCTTGTCCACAAAGTTTCTTCTACGAATCAGATCACCACGTGTCCTCCCCTCAACACTCGACCATACCTCCAACGCGCCACCTCTCGCGGCCAACACTTGCTTCCTATAACAATGCACAACACTGTAACCGCCACTTCTGCCTCCGTCGTCTGCACTCCACGCGTCTGACACATATACCCACGGATCTTCACCTAATTTACGAAGATCTGCCATCCCGAGATCACCTGACTTGGAACACACCTTGAAGAGCGTCGACTCTTCCACGTCAACGTCCACGTCAGCTAATGCGTCTCCGAACCTGCTGCTCCGTCCCGAGCCTGGCTCGCTCGTCTCCCACACAATGTTCCTTGATCTCGGGTCCCAGATCCGGATGTACCCGGAGCATCCGAACACTCCGCGCTGGACCGCGGATCCGACTAAAAGACCGTTATTCGGCACCCACCGGAGCTTCTCCGGCACGGCGGTTTTAGCTGAGCTTCCGGATTGCTGGCCGATGACGGCGGCGACTTGGAGAGTGGATTTATCGATCTGGAGAACGCTGTTCTCTCTGTGCAAGCAATCGAACGACGCGAACACTCCGCCGGGAGAATCCGCGACGGCGGCGACTCGCGACTTGTGGATCCTCGGATCTTCCGGATCCGTCCAGTGCGTGGATCCGACGTAACGACCACTCGAGAGATCGTAGAAGTGAAGCCCCGACGCGGATCCGGATCCGATCGCCGCCGCCTCGTCCCACACGCGGCAGATCGACGTGACGTCGCTGAGATGCGTGCGTACGGTCACGGCGTGGGAGAGGCTCCAATCGTAGACGGAGATCTGTCCGCCGTGAGCGATCCACAGAGAAGCGTCTCCGGCGGTCGCGGTGAAAGCGGAGGGAACTCCGTCGGTCGCCGGCGCGATGGTGGAGACTAGAGAGGCGTCGAAGCCTCGGAGCGGCGGAGGCAGCATCGCCGATCGGAGGAGCGACTCGACGCCGTAGTAAAGAGCTTCATCGAGGAGCTCCTGCTTGGAGAAGACGCCGGAGGAGGTGGCTGGGAGGCGTCCGGTTCGGAGGAGGTTGAGGATGACGGCGAAAATCTCCGGGTCGCGATCGATGAAGACGGGATTCGATCCATGGGAGGTTGGGGTGGAGAGAGCAGCGAGGAGAGAGTCTGGGCAGGTTGATTGGATGGTGGATGCGGTGGTTTCGAAGATTTCGCCGCCGACGTTGAGCTTCAAACGCTCGCTTCCATCGGAAACCATTATCCCTTTCCGGTTTGAGCTTTCGATTCAGCTTGAGCCGGTTTTGTCGATTGGGCTTAGGGGAGAAATGTAATTGTAACTGAATACGCTGCGTATATATGGGCCTGGCCCAATTGTTATTTCATTCCAAACGCAAAACGTTGAATAAGTTGGCAAATATTCTTAAAAAAAAACGTTTTAGCCTTTAGCGCGTCTATGTAATACCCTCCAAAATTTTGGTTGTTACCGTTTTTAACTATCTAAAAGTATATAATTTCAATTATATTACGAGATTATAAAATTTTATAAAATATAAATTTATTATTTGTAAACTATTACAATATATCATATTTTTTTATAAAATTTAAACATTTGTCCAGCTGATAATCTACAATTTTAATTAAATGTTCTCGTGTTTGATACAGTAGGCGTTGCTAGCTTAGCGCCTAACTATATGCGTTAAGCCATCGTTAGCTTTTAGTGTATATTCCTTTTTGAACACTGAAAATAATAGTTCCATGATTATAACGTCAACCTCAAGTCTTCAATTGAAATTCGGTTGAGAAACTACAATTTGTTTGGTGAAGACCTGAAGATTGATTAATTAGAGTTGGTCGAAGTTTATTTCCATCGAAAAAAAATAATTAATAAGGTTTTCATTGTTAATTACAGTCTAAAAGCTATTCTACAATGGTAATTAACTTACAAAAGCGAAACAAAGTATTATGATACAGAGACATTCTCACAGATCACACAATGATCCGAAACGATTTTATCCATGGCACTACCTTTCTCAATTTCAAATTTACTACTAAACTTATTCCACAAATGCAACCCGTAGCTTCTCCTCTGCATCTCAAGAACCTTAACTCGGACTCTCTTCGTATCCTTCTCTGTTCTCGGAACCTTGAAGAGCTTCCCAATCTCAATCCAATTAACAGAATAAAACGCAGGAGGTGTCATGACAGTGAAGTTATAGCCAACGGTTCCTTCAACAGCTCTAGCCACTCTAGAAACAAGATACGGTCCGTTATGACCCCACACGTTACCGTTGAAAGTCAACGCAAACTCTTCGATACATTTCCTCAAGAGAGGATGGTTCTTGTCGAAGACCAAAACCGCGTTGTTCAACCTCGTCCAGTTTCTCGAAACCGGTTCGAGAGTCTGCGCACCGATCACGTTCCTTAAATTTTTAAAACTCTTCAGCACGATCATGTCCGTGTCCAGGTAAACACCTCCGAACTTGAACAGGTACGCGAGCCTCACGAGGTTCGATAGGTTCTGAGCTAATGGGATCTTCCCAGGATCTCTCTTCCCCGTCCGAATCTCCTCGAGCCACGACTCTCCCGCCGTGTCCTTGAGCAAGAAAGGGAGATCAGGAGTTAAGGCCGTGACTCTGTAACCGCGATCAAGAAACGGTCTCAAGACGCTAAACCCTCGAGGAGAATTATCCATCGTCGATGACAAAATGATCAGACAGCCACGAGGATGAGATTTAAACACGCTTTCAACAGACAAAACCTCTCTCTTACCGAACATCTCAGCAGGGGAGATCCACGTCATCATGAAACTGACTTCGCAGTCGTCTCGTAAAAACTCTGTTGCTCTCTGCTGAAACTTCTCCGACACGCCTCCTTTGCCTCCGAAAACCTCGAGGACCTCGAGATTGTTAACTGTGGTAATCTGCTTGATCGTATAGTTACTGCTGCCAACGCTGAGCTCTTTCTCTGATCGAAGAGGTAAGTAAGGAACAACCGTCTTGATCTCTATCTTCACCACCTCCGAGATATCTCTCACCGATAAGTTAGACACGATAACGACCGTGAAAACGATCAGAGCTATAACGGAGGCAGCAAAGGCTGGGAACAGTGATGATCCGAACCGGTTTAACCGCCGGTGATCAAACATCGTCGTGACTTTCTTCACCATTTCATTATCCATTTTTGGAGATAGGAGAAGGAATCAGTTCTGTGACGAACGTGTTTTTATTGTTGTTTGTCTTATAATTTGTCTGTGAGAAACTTTTTGTTTGGTGTTGAAGCTGTCGTCTTTTGAAAAGTTGTTTAAGCCGCCAGAGAACGATGAAGTCTACGTTAGACTTCGATATATTATTAATTAAATTATTACTTTCGTTATGTAACTAAATTAATGGGGGACCATAACCTTAAATAAACGATCATGATTTTCCTACACTTTATTTTTGCTAATGTTTGTTTTAGAAAGGACTAAAAGTCTTTTGAGGACTTTTCTTCCACTACAAACAATGGTCAGAGTAACTTGTTCTGAGTCTTAATAACTCGGTTTGAGTTATATAATGCAGCTCATGATTTCTTATTATCTGCTAGATACTGTGGTTTTCTTTGGAAGTAGACCATTGTTTTAAGACAATTTTGATAATATTGTATAGACTAGAAAAGTATAGATGTGTTTTTTTTTTGTCCAAAAAAAAATCATGTAAAATTAATTCATTTTTCCAGAATAAACTTTTTTCCAATGAAAGTTTTAGCCATGATCAGTAGAATAGTATTGGTGCATGAATGGAAGAGATTGAATCCTTTTGATCTCGTGAAGGAAATGGATCTTGAGGTATTGTGAAGAGGATTTAGTTGTAGTAATATTCATGGCTGGACACCATGCATATAACTGAAATTTCCTAAACTTGAAATGCTCCAAATAAATCAAGTCTAGGATCATCACAGAGTTAGAAACTTAATATGGGTATTGGTTGAGCTTTATCTCCCTACTTTAGCTTTATTTATTTTTAAAGCACTAAATTTTTCCAATCATGTTGTAGCTTTATTTTTGTTAGTCAAAGCATACAACAAATTTCTATTAACTTGTATCAATCATGCTTTAGCTTTATTTTTAAAGCTACAACAAAAAAATTAAAGCAAAATTTATTCTTATGTATTCTAGGAAAAACACCTACATCTTTGTTTTATAGGTTGTAGAAACTGTAAAATAAAATAAAACTATCTATTATATCAAATTAATTAGATAATTATAATTAAAATATCTATAAATATTTTAATTTAGTTATGGGTGTTTTCAAAATTATTCAAATATTTTAAATAACATAAAATATTATTTACATATCACACTTTAATTAACAATAAACTTTGATAATTTATAAAAAACATTAATATAAATGATTTTAGTTGATAAAAAATAATTATTTTATATAAACATCACATATATTATTTTAAAATATCTACAGCATATAGCTTACAGCTACAACAAATTTAGCTACAGCAAAAGTCTCTGCAATAAAATCTACAGTAACAACTTTACGGCTACAACCAACTTACCTACAGTTAAACTTTTACAGCTAAATTTGTAAAGTCACAGTCGAACCAATCATCATAACTTTTACATTTTTTTAAAAACACAAATAACTTTTACATCTAAATCGGGTTTATCTCGAATTAACAATTTCATTACTCTAACTAAGAAGGCACCTTGAAGGCTAAAAAGTGAGTTCTAGATATTAGATGTGTTAGGCACTTTCCTAGTAGATCAACTCGTTGGGGTTCTTTGAAATTATTATTTTTTTGACTAATCAAATCCATTATAATAAAGTAAATTAAATCAAGAAAAAGAAAGAATTGAATAAGTCTCACCTACATTTTCATCCACATAACATGTCAAGTTATGGAAGCATCTCTTGACTGTGACATTCGAAGGAACAGTCAGGTGCATAAAATCTTTTACAAAAATATTTATCTTCTTCTTTTTTGACGTATATTTGTACTCATCTCATTATTGTCGATAGTTGATATATATTTTAATAAGTTTCAATAATTCAAAGTCGAGGGAATGTTGCAAATTATACCAACTATTATTTTATACACATGCTGGCCTTTGTGACATAGGGATATACATATACTGCATGTCAGAACAGAATCGCATCTTTGGTAGTTCATCGAAAACTACTGTAGTCATGCCAATTATTATCATGCCAGTTTTTTTTCTAGTCAAAAAAAAATTATAAAACGTTTACAGCTTTCCTACTATACAAGCACCACACGTAGATAAACGTTTACTTAACTTGTAGGAGACTAAGCTAAACCATTAACTAGAAGAGCAAACTCAGTTTGCTGGTTGTTTTATATTTGATTATTGCCTTGCGAGGAAACATTAATGGAGAACAAAAAGACATTTGATACCTGAGTTTCATAGACTTTACGGACAATCGATTACAAACACGTTGTTTTAAGTATGGTAACAGAAACAACAACATAGAACATATTATTGTAATTATAGTTCAAGATGTGAACTTGGGGAACTGGTCACGCGGAGAAGAAAAGCTTCTCTCGCTGAGAAGATCATCGTTTTCAGCTTCGTTCCCATCTAAGCACAAAATGTTTATGTTGTCCAAAATTGGTTCGGATGAGCTCACAGTGCTGCTCGTAGCCACCGGAGAGTTGGTGACACTGTTCGACCGGCTTCTCACGCTGTACATTGATGATGCCGGAACTTTCGTCACAAGCGGCCGGAGATTCCCTGTCATGCCTCGTCTTATATCCTACACAAGTAGAGAAACCGAACAGTTAACGCTGTCTTTAACTCCATGCCAAGAAGAAAACAAATATTTGTAAAAAGTGTGATCGTACCATATGTCGTAAGGCCATGTCTATTGAGCTCTTGGAGAGGTTTCTCCCATACCCGAGGCTGTTAAAAGCAGAGCTAGATTTGGCCGTTCCTCGACCACCGCTCTCTGTCAGCCGTGGTGGACCTAGTTTCCTCATGTTCACCACTCTCTCGACCATTTTATTTCCCATAGTCACTGGGCTATCGCAGCTACCGCTGTTGGTCTTACCTCGGCCACGTGCTCCTTGGAGGCTCCCGTTGGTGTTCCCTATAGGAGCTCGACCTCTTGACGGGGAGCAAGATTGCCTTCGTACATGTCCAACCCCATTACTAGTGGGGCCGTTGCCACCACGTTCTATAGAATTTGATCTTGACCCTGGTGCTGAGGCTACTCCAGGTCTGCCTCTTGTAGCTGAGACTGGTCTATCTGATGCAGAGGTCCTCAGATTCGGTGGGGCTTCTAAAGAGAAACCAGGCATCTCCCGCGGCTTCCACGGCCTCGAAGACTTCAGTGTTGGGGTTGGAGAAGTCCCTCGAGACGGAGCTTTACTTGAAACTGTTGATGGACCGGTCGGGGTTGGAGACCTCCGGGTTGGCGTGGCCGGCCTCGATACAGACTTTTTGGAAGGTGCGGTAGAAGGTTGAGTCTTAGTCCGAGTTGGAGTAGCTGATCTAGCTGAACTTGATCTAGCTGAACTGGTTGAAGTTGTGATGCGTGGAGCTGTTGTTGTAGAGGTGGTAGTAGCACGTGCAGCAGTTAAAGTTGCACGTGAGGTGGGTGTTGAGGATCTAGAGGTCGAAGCTCTGGTGGTGGTCACAGGCCTTGTTGTGGAGGTGGTTGGGGTTGTAGACCTTCTAATTGGTGTAGAAGGTCTGCTCGCCGACCTTGAGCTACCTGATGAAGACGGTCTTCTGAGTCCAGCTACAGAGGACGATGACATTTGGGGCTTGTTATTGTTATCTTCACGGTAGCTCCCTAGCTGCAGAAACCCAAACAAGTGTTTAATCAATGCTTGGAAAACAGAGACATTATAAAAGAAACATGAACCACTTGTGTCTAAACAAGTTTCGTACCCGAGATTTAAGAGCCGTGGGGCGAGAACTGGTAACATCACTCTGATCCATTACGCTCCTATGTGAGTCTTTCTCAAACTGAGGCGTGCCCGGCGGCGTAAGCAGCCTGAAGAAGAGACAAGACCATCAACAAAGATCCATCAAAGAAGGCAAGACCAGACATGCGATGATTAGAAGATCGAAATGTATTTTTTTTTTAATATAAAAAATGGAAACATTACCAATCGTAATCGGATTTCTCATTCTCTGAGTACAAGAAGTTCTCGGCGGCGGTTCTCCGGAGAGGATAACGTTGAGACGACACCGTTTCAGATACACCAGAGAGCGCCGCGGCCGCAGCAGACGTCAACGCTCCGTTGATACTAGTATTATCAGATCCTAAGAGAGGCAGAACACAGTTTAAACTCCATTGCTGAAACACATAGCTATGTATACAAATGGTAATATAAGTTTACATGTAGACGAACCTGTTAAAAGAGATTCTCCTCTACGTTCTTTCTCGCGTCGACGCATCTCAAGGAACATAGAGAGTTCTTCATCTCTGTCGTGTGTCAACATTTTTGATTTGAAGGTTTCTGGGTCTCGTGTCCCGAACTAACACAACAACTAAAAAAAAAAATCTCCGAAACAAAATAAAAAATATAATCGAACCAATCAGATCTGAGGAGATCACACTAATGGGACCCTCAAGAAAGGTAGAAGCCTAGAAGAGGCACCAAAGAGAACCATAGTAACCATTAAAGAACATATGATCAGAACCCACAAACGTTCTTTTAAAAAATTTGATCTAGAGAGAAAGAAGTTTTTGAGTTGAAGAAGAAGAAGGTGGGGAAGATGTTCGTCTCGAGGAGTTTTTTTTTAATTTTAATTTATTATTTGGTTAGAATTTAAAAATTCCAATTTCAAACCAGACAGGTCTTATTCGTACCATCTCTCTTTGTTTTTTTCTCCTATTTGTATTTAATTTAATTGAGTATGGTTTTGAAAGTTTGAACAGAACACGAAGCATCGGGTTCAAAACGCAAGAGGATCTCACGGGAAACGTCGTGCAGTCTTTACCCATCAACATGATATTTAATTACGAAAAGGCTACTTGTCTTCTTCAGGTGTTTAAAAAAATCGTGGTACGAGAGACATTTTGTTTTTGTATCCCACACTAGATATGATGTAGTCGAAAACCAGGTGTGGAGGCCTGGCAGCGAATCTTCACGATAAACTAGGAAACATAGCTTAAAAAAAAACTCTTCATCGTTCGATTAGTCTTTCCATTTTAACCACATAAACCCTGTTATCTAGCTCGCAGTTGTCATCACTAACTTAATGTGTCGCTTTCAGTAAGGTGTCCAGATAAAATCTATATTTTCGCACGGAAATTCATTTATATAGATCTTCTTACAAGAGGCATGCATATACTAAGGTTAGTGTATGAATTGGAGATTAGTTCGTTCAAAACAAATTTCTAAAAACCGATTTTGGTACTCAAGTATAATTAAGTTTATAAATATTTGGTTTCTTACTTATGCTTACCCGAAAAAATTTATGGAGTTTTTGCACTTGCCAAATATCTCCAATAACTATAGGGGGTGGTAAAAAGAAAAAGGGAAGCCCGTTTTTTATTCTTCGTCGCTTCCAATCATGGGCTCGTCCTCGTTCATGTCGTATCCGCCTCCATCGGGTCCAAGCACTTTAAACCTGATCACCATTGGTTAACACACACCACTTCCAACATTAAGTTTGTGATGCGGTCCTTATTTTTTTGTTTGGGGTTGGTTAGAGACAAATCAAGAAGTCAAAAATGTTGAAAGATCAACAAAAAACCTTTCGATGATGAATTTTCCTTCCTTGTACTTCTGAGACTTTTCGTACGCAATTTCCTGTGTGATAAAAAAAAACGAGAGAACTAGCATCAAAGAATCACAAAGAGAGTTGTTTAGAAAATGAGTAGTGCTGAGTATTTGTACATATTTCCAGCCAACAAGAGAGCCACAACAAACGCAGAAGATGTCAGCTACAGTGTGCCAACCAGTCATCATGATGCGATGCTCCATCTCTCCAATAGTCACATTGACACTATGAAATCCAAAAAAAGAGATGAAAAAGAGAGCCTTGTCAGGAGGAGGATTCAATGTATGATCATCAGATTCATCTTCAAAGTAGTAGTCATAGTACTTACACGTTTTCGAAAAGATAAGCCCTTCCATGCTTGCAGTGAAATGACTGCAAACAACACACAACCAGATCATGAACATTAAAGCAGGTAGTTGTTTGTTCAACGAAAGAATGAATGGATCAACAAGATGTGTGTGTGTGTATGTTTCACACAGATGTTAGAACAAAACACAGTCCCTGGTATTAAAATTGTAAGCTGAGATGGAAGCATTGAAGACAAGGCATGAAGATTATCAAAAAAACAAAAACCTTGGAGATGAGATCATCGGTAAGTGCGAAAGGAGTGTGGCAATGCTTGCAGCTATAAGTTTCTCCTTGGAGGTCGATCACGAATAGTCTTCCCATTTCCGAACAAATCCACCTATCTTATTAAACACACGCAAACAAAAAAAAACCACCAACAGATCTCAATCTCCGTCTTAACAGATTCTGATCCGATCCACCAATAAATCGAACACACATAATATAAACCAAACGAAACAACACAAATCAAACGATGGTGGAGGTGAATTACAACAAACGCGTAGAACGCAATCAATATCAAGCGCGTTAATCTCGATAAAATAAATTAAAAAAAAAAGCTTTGATCAAAAAGGGGTAATGAAATACTAGAAACTTGCGTACTTTGCAAGACGCCCAGTGACAAAAAGTAGGAGAGAGAGAGAGAGAGAGCGAAACGGGAATTAAATTTCTCCTAAGAATTTTCTAGCGGAAGAAAAGAAATTCCCAGACGATGAGAAAATAAATCTTACGAATCGAGAACGAAAAGGAAAAAGAAGAGAAGAAAGTTGGAACAGCCAAAACTGATCTTACCCCGAAGGAGAAACGCCCAGAGAGAAATGTTTTCGAAATTTTTCTCATGCATTTATAATATTTTCTTTTTTGATTAAATAGCAAGGGCTGGCTACTACGGCCCATGGCCCTTTCTCTCCAAGGAGATTAAAATTAACGAATGACACTTGTTACTTATCTCTATCCCCACGGGGTTACGAGTTGTGGATTAGGTTCAGATTTAATTAATGTTGTGTGTTTAACCAGCAAGTTAACCGGTTCAATAAATTCAGATGATAAAACCGAACCGGAACCAAAGTAAGGTAAAACCTTTGTATCTGAACCGGAACCGGAACCAAAGTAAGGTATAAAATGGGATTTTAGAGGAAACAAATGTGAATTTTAGAGTTTCCAAAGAGAATCTTGAGGAACATGGAGATGAATAGACCCATTTGATGATTAATTGATTATATAAAATGCACACACCATAAAAAGCGCGAGCACGCAGTTGTACAAAGTGTGAAAAAATGGAAAACAAAAAAATCGAACTTTCAATCTTTCTGATAAAATCATTCTTTTGGTGTAAAGCAGATTCCACAATAAAGGAAGAAGAAACTTTACCTCTTCTTCCTTCCCTTTATCCATTTATAGCTTTATCAACCAATCTTGCTTACTCTTTGAGGTGGCCACACCACACTAGTCACCCGTCCTCTAATTAAACCCAAAGGAATCTGCAATAAACAAGTTATATACGCATCAGTCACATGGTACAAGTTTTTTTGAAAAGATATCATATGGACCACCTACGTTCAAAGTCTATGAAAAAAATATGTCTTAGAGGCAGAGGACTTACTGGGCCAAAGGTTCTTGAGTCCAAGCTGGAAGCTTTGTTATCTCCTTCTACCCAACAATGTCCTTCTGGGACTCTGATCACATCCCGAGAACTACTTATCCATTCCCCAGGCAACCCCACTATCCTCTTTATGTATCTATCCCTGTAATGAGTCGGAGAGCTGCCACAGATATGACAGTTCCCACTGTCAGAACCTCATTGATGTTTTTCAAAATATATTTATATTGAACACATACAACACACTGTCAGAGGAACATGATGCAACATATTTGAGATCTGAACGAGCCAGCAAAAAAAAAAGTGAGCTTTGGAAGCAAAAGAAAATAACCGGATCTAAGGAGTTTGATTTCATGGCCAAAATATTTAGACTACATCATATATAAGGTACAGCTTTTTAATAACATTGACAATGCTGTAAGCAATCCAATAAAAGACATAACAAGAGAGACCAACATGTAGTAATCAAGTATATACTCATTATATAGTTTATCTTCTCTTCTCAAAAGGATAACACAAAAGTGGCTTGGCATTAAAGGGAACATACCTGAACACTACAACATCACCACGCGCAAACTTGTAATCCTGAAGGCAAAATTTCTCTACCAAAACATAATCATCTGCACCAACAAACAACATCCAATAAGAAGGAAGAATGGATCAAATTTAGAGGATTATCTTCCACCAGCACCACTAACCTAAATAAGAATTTCTCTGGGGATTGAATGTGGGAGACATGGAATCTCCTCTGACCGGAACAACGCTACAACATCTATCCGAAATGGTAAGCCCTATGATACCTCCAGTGAATGCTTTCTTCGTCACTTGCCATAAAAGATTATGGATCCCCATGTCTGAGATGGCTTATCTACTAATATATGATGCTCAGCAACACGCATATAACAACCATCTGCAACACAAACCACGAGGTTCTAAAAGGGCTGATACATCTTTTAAATTCTATTTCTAATACAAAAATGTAATAATTCATAACTAAAGTTTTCTTGATCTAAACCTGCCAATAAGATTATATCAGATAAAAAATCGTTTCCGATCAAATAAGACGGTCTAAAAAACATAGCATGGATGACAAAAAAAAAAAAAAATATAGCATTAACAATCCGTCACAATCTCAAACTATAGCATTGTCGATTCATGAGCAATCATCATCACTACAGTGTACACAAGCTACGTTGAAATAAGTGAACTAAACCCTAATCGATTCATGGCCTACTGAAGAGCAATGAAAACCAAAAACTCTAAGGTGATGGTGATAACCTGAAAATTGACCAAGTGGGGGAAAAAGAAGCTGAGATGTGTAACGACAACCTACAAATCGGATTCGCCAGAAAGATGAGAAGAGAACCAGCGAAGTCGCGAGGATGCGAAGAAGAATCAGGGTTTTTCTTTCGCTGATTAAACACACACCCTCTTTCTCGGTTAGAGGGTTTCAAGTTTTATCTCGGACGCAAATTACCGGTTTAGTAAGTAAAGACCGGTTCCCCCGTTTTAATTGATTTTTTCTCCGGTTTTCGGGATCGGAAGTCTGGAAGGGTGTATATATAATTATATATACATGTGGTCATGTGAGATTAGAGATCAGTTTGACCGGATACCAAATATATAATGTACTTTTTTTCACTTAGGTCATGTGAGATCAGAGTTCATTAATGAACCAGAGTCGGAGTGTATACAACATTCACAGTAATTACAAATTAACCTCAGTTCCATGTTTATGTAAAATCTATTCCTATTAAACTATTTCACTCACGTCTCTCTGACACCACGACAATACACAAACTTTCCCTCTCCAATTACAAGAACCACCTTAACAAGTAGCTTGCAACACAGAATTACACGAAAAGAGGAACCTTATCTCTCTACCCCTGACGAAACAAAAAGCTTTCATTTGATCTGAGGTTTCTGTCTTGTCTTTGTGAACTGTATGTCTCCGTTCAGAACAGCCGCTACGAATTTCTCAGCTTCTTCCATTGTCATGTCGCCTTTAAACGTAGCAAACTTACCTCGTTTAGGCTTGTATGCGATTAGGAGCTTATCAGATGTTTTGAACTCTGATTTGTCAAACGAGCTCAAGAACGAAGATTGCTTTGCCGCGTCTACAAGAGAATAGGAAACCGTGTCCTGAGAGCCAGTTCCTGAAGCTTGTCGTCTAGACAAAGACTTCTGTGACACCTGAACAAAGAACAGAGCCATAAGGAACTATTGATCAATCATGTCAAAGAACCATAAAGGTCTATTTACAGAGCAAAGGGGGATGAATGAACACTTGCTTACCCTAGACAAAATTGAGTGCAGCTTCTCTTTACCCTGTGTAGATCTGAAAGCACCAATGACACAAACAGGAACGTTCTCTCCACAAACGGAATCAAAATTTGTTCTCGAGAGAAGATGTATCTTTTCTACGGGCTCGCTCTGTGCTTTGCCTGACTGACTATTTGAAGAGACCTTTTTGTTCTTTTTCTCAAATGCTTCTAGCAATTTACCAATCTCCAGGACAGCTGATCTCAGATTTTTCACAGTGATCCCTGTCTTCAGGACTTGCTTCTCCCCATTTGATAACCAGCCAACTATCGCTGGAAATGCGTCAACACCTAGGTTCTTAACCTTCGGATCAGAAGTATCATGAACCTACAAGATCATGAAAAGACTATGTTAGCCATCCATAAGTTCTGGGACCAGGAAGATCCAAATCCAAAATGTAACATACCTCTGTGTTATAGAAGACAAAGCGTCCATTGTACAAGCCGCTAAGAACACGCCAGATGACAGGGGTGTCTTTCTTTGTCGACAAAAGCATAACTCTAGGAATCCCTTGTGAACTAACAGCAGAGACATCGAAGGTATTCAGGTCAACCCTTTTTGAGAATCTCGGTAGATGTTCCTGGCAGAAGCTTTTCACCTTCTTTGCAACAAGCTCTTCGGTGTATTCTGCTAAGGTAGCTTTGCCACTTGATGTGTATGAATAAACAAACAGCCTTGGAGCTCTACGAGGAGCTACGCCAAGTTGTTTGCAAAGAGAGGATTCTGTTTCACAATTTATACGCCCAACCTGTAAACAAACCAAAACCCAAAAACATGAAAATCAACCATCTTCCCAACTAAAATTAACAAAGCCAAAAACTCAACAAGCACGTGTTTTTTTACCTTTAACGCTCCTTGCAATGACTCAGCAACTTCCTCTATAACCGATTCATGGTACTGAGTTCCTCTTTGAGATGGGAGATAAGAGAGCAAAAGCCAAGTCATCCCTTGATCCACAATTTCCTTCTTATAAACCTGAGAGGTTACGGTTTTGATAGCTACCGCGGAACCGCTCTTTGACCGAGATTCAGCCTTAGATGAGCCACCAAACCCACCAAATCCACCAAACTGATCACTTCCTTTAGAACCACCACCTCCAGAGAACATGGAAAAGATATCATCCATCCCAAAACCACCGAAGGAACTAGCACCAGGACCGCCACCACCACCGCCAAATGAGAAGGAAAACGACTTGGAACCGCCGCCACCTCCCATATTCTGCCATCCACCAGGTCCTCCAAAACTGAAACCACCACCCTGGCCACCACCGGAAGAGTATGAATACCCACCATTACCTCCGGGAAAGCCAGATTCAAATCCAGGCTGTCCCTTTTCATCCCCGTAAAGATCATAGTTCTTCCTCTTCTCTTCATCAGACAAGATCTCATAAGCTGTTTGCACACAAACAAACCAGGGTGCAAACTTGTTAAATCCAGATCAATACACATTCATGTCTACAAAGCAAGAAGGAGAAACTAGATACTCACCATTATTGATCTCAGCAAACTTCTCCTGAGCACCCTTATTTTTGTTTTTATCTGGATGATATTTCAGAGATTGCCTATAGAAAACAAAAGAAATAATAAATTGAGATTCTTGATCATTTGATTTTGAATTCTCAACTTAACAAAGTGAGTTGGAATAGAAAAGGTACGCACTTGTGGAAAGCTTTCTGGATTTCACGCGGCTTTGCATCTCGTGATACTCCAAGAACCTGAAAAAGTCACATAAACGTGTGAAACCTTAAAGAACTCTAAGCAAATGAGTGAGAACCATTTTCGATTTCATTTTCAGTTATAGTTCGAAACCCATGATTGCGAACTACAGAAGAATCGAGATTTACCTTGTAGGGATCAACGCTTTTCGATTCTGCATTCAACAGCAACAATGTCGAGACAAGAACAACAGATACAACCAACTGCGTTTTCACCATCCTGCTAGAATAGTTTGCGAATCTTCTTCTTCTCTCTTTTTCTTCTGGTTCTTCTTCGGAACGGTGTTTATTATTCACAGACCTCTACGTTTCGAGAAATTTCGAGAGAGGATATTTCCTTAAATAGGTTCGCTGGGTTTAAAGAAGAACTGCGTATTTTTAGAATGCCCTTAGTATTATTAATCAATTTAGACTGTTTCCTTTTATTTATGAATGTTACAAAAAGACACTCAATTCGTAAAATATGTTAAGAAGTTTGTGGGGGAAAATTAACAACTGCAAAAGTTTTGGGGTTGTTCTATATTACTCGAAAAGTAAATCCCGGTGGTTTCAAGTTTTAATTTAAGGCGGGTATTTACACGTGGCAAATATGATGGTTTCCCACGTATCTCAACCAATAAGATTCCAGCAAGCGAAAGGTTATTGTCACGCTCCCCCCCAACATCACGCGCTATAATACTTGGGCCTTTTAATACTGGACCAAAGGCCCAAGTTAAAGTCCCCGGCTCCGTGATCGGAATCCGATCAATGCGACGGTAAGTATTATTTATTTTCCTTTGGACTGTGAAAAACGAAAGAAAATATATATTCATTGTCCTTTTGTTGCATTGCTGTTACATGATTCAGGGACATTATTCTCATATGACACACAACCCTCTTGTCTTGTTCTCTCATAACCCAAGTCATTCTATATGACCCCATGACATAGTAATTTACTTTTTTTTTTTGAAAGAATTTTAAATTTATTCAAATCAAAAAAACGTTTTTACAGAATGTTTCACTGCTTCTATAAAACGAAAACTACAAGGACTTCAAATAAAAAACCCTCCAACTTTAATATCTTCATTAGCTTCTTCCAAACCATAGCTGCATTGTTTTCTCATGCTTCCTCCTTGCTTTTCTTCTAAGAGATGTGATTCTGTTTCTCATCATCTTGTCCAGTCTAGATATTAGACAAACCGCAGGCTGAGAAGGCTCACCTACCCTTCGAACATTCCTCTCATACCATAAAGCATAGACCACCATCTGAAAACTGTATCTCATCAGAAACGTCAAGTCTTTCTTTTGGCAACCATTTATAATTGCTTGAAATACTCTGTTCCACTGATAAATTTCCCCCAGTCCTGCCAGATTCTGCACCGTTCCTTTCCACACTTCCTTAGAATATGAACAGTCAAAAAACAGATGATCTCTCGTTTCTGTTTCCGATTGACATAGCCAGCAAGTGGAAATGGCTTGAGTATTCCATCTGAGAATTCTATCTCCTGTCGCTAGTCTGTTTTGAGCAGCCAACCAAACAATAAAAGAGAACTTTGGGGTACCTTCTGTGAACCAGACTCCTTTGAACCAAGTAACCTTCGGGTCTTTACTTCTTGTGAGGTTCCATATCTGAGATGTGAGGAAATCTGGTTTAAATTCTCCATTTTCCCTCATCCAGAGACATTCATCTTCTAGTTGATTAAGTCCTCGATTCTTCAGCGCCAATATCTCCTGTCCAATCAGCCGAAGGGAGTAGACTCTATGACCTCTAGTTCTGTAAATCTGAACTGCGTGTTCCACCGTAGCATTCTTTGGAATACCCAAGTCCATACTCCCTCTTTCTCCAATAAGTTCAATCAGAGGGCCTAGAGCAGACCATTTTTCATACCAGAAGGATGTATTAGCTCCACTATTTATCTTCTTTTTGGTTAACTGCATTGCCAAAGGTCTCAGTTTCAACAACTTCCTCCACATCCATGAACCCAGCATACTCTCCTCCCTTATACTCCAAAAGACCCCTGTCTGATGAGATGCTTCCAGATCCAATTAACCCACAGAGAAGAATTTGCATTCAATATGCGCCATATTAGTTTCAAACAAGAGACTCTGTTTGCTTCCGTCAAGTTTTTTAACCCAAGACCTCCCTCATCCTTCGGTTTACATACATCCATCCAAGAAACCTTTGCTTTGTGTGTAGATAAGACTGGCCCGACCATAAGAACGCAGCACAAATACTATTAATTTCTTGAATACACTGGTTTGGCAACCTGTATGCGACATCCAAAATTTGTAATACTGTAAAGCACAGATCCAATTAATTGAAGTCTACCAGCAAAAGTAAGGTGCCTTGCAGTCCATGAAGATATTCGAGAACGAATCCGCGAGATGAGAGGACTATAATCGTGCACATTCATTCTCTTTGTTAAGAGAGGAAGCCCAAGGTATCTAACTGGAAGCGTACCTTTATCAAACGGGAACTGATCCAATATAGCTACTGTATCATCCTCCTTCACTCCCGCTAAATACAAAGTTGATTTCTCCAGGCTTATGTTGAGACCCGACTTCTTCTCAAAATCTTTAAATACTGCCAGAATGCCTTCTATAGAGCTCTTCTTACCATCAGAGAAAACTAGAACATCATCAGCAAAACAGATGTGCGTCAAGTTCAAATCCTTGCAGTACGGATGGAATCCGATTCGCTTCTCAGTTGCAGCTTTATCAAGGAGTTTCGATAGCACTTGCATACTGATAACAAACAGGTATGGAGATAGAGCACACCCCTGACGCAAACCCCTTTTGCTATTGAAATACCCGGCTAACTCCCCATTGACCTGAATAGAGAATGATGCTAGCTCAATACACTTCTTTATCCACAAGATGAATTTCTCTGGAAATTTCAAAGCAGCAAGGACAGACAGTAGAAATGACCACTGCACCGAATCAAAGGCCTTTGAAATATCAATCTTCATTGCACATCTTTCAGTCACCGAGTCCTTGTGATAATTTTTCACAAGTTCTGATGCTAAAAGAACATTCTCCATGAGGAGTCTGTCTTTAACAAATGCTGACTGACTTAGAGATATGAAGAGAGGAAGAATACCCTTCATACGGTTCGCAATAAGCTTCGAAATTACCTTGTAGATTACATTACAGCATGAGATGGGGCGGTAGTCCTTCATATAGCTTGCATCATTCTTCTTTGGAATTAGCGCCAGGATAGTAGAGTTTATTCCCTTAGGCAAAAAGCCCTTATCAAAGAAAGATTTCACTGCGACGACAAAATCCCCTCCTGTTATAGTCCATGTGGCTTTAAAAAATTCGCTTGTGAATCCGTCAGGCCCTGGAGATTTATCTGCTGCCATAGAGAATAGCACCTTTCTCACCTCTTCTGTAGTGACCTCTTTTATCAGCATGCTTCTGTCTCCCTCAGAACACTCAAAAGAAAGTAGAGACTTCAATTCCTCTACGTCCACTCCCGTAAACTCAGAAGGATTATGAGTTAAGAAACTGTAGAAATGATCCACTGCCTCCTTTTTAATATCCTCTTGAGTTTCTACTACTGTGCCATCCAACCTCTTAATCTCTCTTATTGAATTCCTGATTTCTCTTACTTTAGCAGCTCTGTGAAAACTCTTATTGTTCCCGTCTCCCACTTCAAGCCAATGAACTTTTGCCCTTTGACTAATCACCTTTTCTTCCAATGTAGATAGAAAGACCCATCTTCCATACGCTATCGACTCCACGTCAATATTATTCTGAGTAGGATTTTCCAGAGTATTATTCTGAGCTTCACACAAATTGTTATATGTCTCCTTTGTCTTTTTCACTATCTCCCCGACTTTCTCTTTGCTAAGCTGCTTTAGGACTGGTTTTAATGCCTTCAGTTTCTTTGACAATCTGAAAAGAGCTGAAGTAGAGTTGAACAAGACTTCAGTTCCTGACCAAAACCCCTCTACTACTGTGCTGAAATCAGGCATGTCCACTAGAGCATTCACAAATTTAAACGGTTTACGCGGCTTCAACAACTCTGCTTTAATAACCACCCTGCATCTCTGATGATCTGAGCATCCTCCAGCATCAAAAACACAGTAAGATTGAGGAAATCTTCTCATCCATTCCTCATTAATAAGCGTACGATCCAACTTCTTGCATATGATCCCATTATCTCTTCTATTACTCCAAGTAAAACGTGGTCCCTGATAAGACATGTCTATCAACGAGCAGTAGTGGACTGCATCTTGAAAATCCCTCATACCCGAGTAATCCTGAGAAGAGTCAATAACAGAATGCTCCACCCCACTTAGAATCTCATTAAAATCACCTTGTACTATCCACGGTGATTTCTTAATAATAGGAGAGTCTTGATGATCTTTAAGATCCTTCCATAACTCTTTCCTTTCTTCAGCCAGATTGAAACCATAGACGAAAGAACAAAAAATTTCATCCTTCATACCCTCCAACAGCATCGAACATGTAACAAGTTGCGCACTTTGAAAGCAAGGAGTAACCCTCACCCTTGGATTCCATACTATCCATAGTCTTCCCAGTCTATTATGCTCGTAGTTAGTAATATACGACCAATCTGGAAAAACCTTCTCCAATATCTTCTTAACTTTATTCTCCTTCACTCTTGTCTCTATCAAACAGCCAAACTGAAAGCCCCTTTTCTTCACCCATTCTTGAACTACCATATGCTTAGTATATTTATTAAATCCTCTAATATTCCAGTAGAAACTAGACATATTATTGGCGTCGGTTTTTCTTCTTGTTCAGAATACCCGGGTCTGCCTCCTGAGCTTTCTGACCTGCTTTATCTTTCAGATATCTATGGTTTATCTTTGATTCCCGAGGCAACACTCTCCGAGGAATAGCATCTTCTTCTTTAGTTACCTCATGGGTTTCATCTTCTCCCTGTTCCTCATTTTCAATCTCCTCGATACCTTTGTCTTCCTCCGGTGTTAAGACAGCAAATCTCGATTTTGAGAGAAGAGACACCTGCCCAAATTCCAATTTTCTTTGACTCAAATTAGTAGAACGACTGGATTTCCCTGGTGATACATCTAGCCATTCCACCTCTTTGACCCTTTCTTCCTCTTGTAGGACTCTTCGAGGACTTGTTTTTTCCCCCACTTCCAGTTCTTCCCCATCTTTATCCTCTGCTTCAGATTCTTCTTCCTTTTCTTCCATATGATTTACTTCCTTCTTCTCACCTTCCTCATGTTTCTCTTGCTGATTATCTTTACCCTTGAGACAAGCTTTGATGGAATGCCCCCATTTATCACACTTCTCACATTTCTTTGGCAGCCATGGATAGTTATATTCCACCAAAACATCCTCTCCTTGAATATTAAAATTCATCTTCTTTGGTAGATCCTTTGTAAGATCAACCTTAACAAAGACTTTTGCTACATCCAAATTTAAGCACTGAGCTGTCTCTGGATGTAACCTGCCTGGACTGCCTATCGGACTTGTCAGAAAACTCAGACCTTGCCACGAGAACATCTTGATTGGAACATTTTTAACATGAACCCACATCGGTATGGATTGCACTGGTGGTTTCTCCTTCTCAATCACAGGTGACCATTTCGTCAAGATCACCGGAATCCCCGCTAAGTTCCACATATCTCTTCGCAAAATCCTCTTCCTATCCACTTGATTTGGAATTCTAAACTTCATCGTTGTAGTGTTAACCTCAAACACCTCTATCTTCTGCGATCTATCATTCAGATTCCATATCTTGTTTACAATAGCATGTACTTTTGCAATATGCGGTGCATCCTCCAGAAATTTACCAATTAAGAAGTCTTCCCATAGTGGTGGAACGCCTTTCGTTATCTCCTCCGGTACCATTACTGATCCAATACCATCCTTCATTGTTATCTCTACATCATACTTTTTCAGAAATTTTTGACCCTGCACTGCTCCGACCCAGTCGCCTTTGGATCCTCTCACACCTAGATCCTCTGGCTTCGGTATCGATCCTTCTTTATCCTTTTCCAACTCAGAGATTTCCTCATCTCCACCTTCTTCGATATCTTTCACTCCTACGATCTCCTTCGAACCCTGATTTGGATCCAAAGCTTCAAGAACTCTATTTGATTGGTGCTCATAGCTCTGCGTTTCCTCTCGTGACTCACTCCCCCTCGTCGGAGAAAGAGCAAATCCCGGCGGATCCGCCATACTCATCGAAATCGAACGAGAAAACCCCAAAATCCCCAAATCGCCTTTTTTATCGCCTTTTTGTCGTTTTCTATCGCTCTTAAAACAAGCAATCGACATAGTAATTTACACTTATAACCTTAATGAATAAATGAAATTTAACCTTTGATTTTCGTCCCCAAACTTTTTAACGGTTCAATGTAGCCCCTAATGCACACAAATGAACATATATATGCAATTTAGACACCTAAAATGCAACTCAAAACACTAATATGATTAATAAGATGCTAAAAACCATTTAACACTATATATCATCTACCTTATACTTTAACATTTGTTTACTATGTGATTTTCCCGTACTCATGCACGAGTATAAATATTAACAAAACAAATATACTATTAAAATTAGTTAATATTTATTTTATTTTTAATTATTATGTAATTTGTATGTATGATTATTTATAAATAGTAATATGTTATTTTAATAATACATGTGATTTTGGTTATATAATATTTAATTAGGTTGATAATTATATAGGTATATTAGACTGAATATAATATTCTAAATTTAACTATAACCTTTTTTTATTTTTAACATATATAATTTTTATTAATTTAATTATTTGCATCTAGTTGATTGTTTTTTAGATTTTTAAATATAGTTTAATATGTTTGTGTACATTCATGTAAGAAAATAACTTAGTATATAAATAAATATTTTATTAGTTTATATATATATATAATATATCTCATATTTCTGTTTATGTAATAAATTGTTTTTTTGTCTTGTATCGATTCTTTAACTCTATTTGTACTTCGGTATATCAATAAAACTTTTTTAAACAATACATATGTATATAAAATTATTTAAGATTATTTTTAAAGGAAATATATAATTTTAATATCAACATTAGTTTTGGAAACTTTTATTTGAAATCATATTATGTATAATATATATTTTGTCTATAAAATTTATCATTGTTCATTCAATTAATATTTTATTTTCATCATATATGTTATTTAGAAATAATAAAGAAAGGAAACAAAATTAAAAATAAATAAAAATTTTATAGTAAAAGTTAGATATAATATTTTAATTTATTAAGCTTACCTATGTATAACCATCATAAAAATTAAAATGAGTGATACATGTAGAAAAGTGACTTCTCTAATTAAATACTTTGAATTATTTGTTCAAAATACACTTATAGTAAAAAATATGTTAGTTTCTTATAAATAGTTTTATCTATGTAATTTAGAAAATATATAAAGAAAGTCTAAATCAAATTTAAAATTTAACAAAAAAACTATTTTGGAAATATAAATAAAACATCTCTGTACTATTAATCATACAAGAAAATAGATTGATAAAGAAAATAATTCTATAACTTAATATATATATTATGTTATTTAAGATTATATTTTAAAAGAGATAAATTATTTTAATCCATCATTATTTTTGTAGGAAATTTCCTTTTTATGAATGTATAATATTAATTTTCGTTTTTAAAACAATAGTTTTTTCTTTGATTTTTTTTTCTTTTATTATATATGTTATTTGGAAATAATATAAAATGAAAAAATAGAAAAGTTGATAATTGCAATTAGATTTAATATTATTTAATTCATTAAGGGTAGTTATGTAATTAACCCTCGTGAGAGTTAACGTGAACGCGACACATAGGAAACTAACTTCTAAAATGATATTATAGAGATTTGTTTGTTTACCATATTTTCGAAAAACATACACCAAACGTATTTTTTAAAAATTAATGATTTCATAATATGTGATATGAGGTATGTAAACATATAAAAGTGGTACAACCGAAGTATATTTACTTCTTATGTGGTGCAACTAAGTTTTTCAATTTCGCTATCATATTGTAATACTAGTACAACTAGTTTTACTACTTTATATATACCAAACATAAAATACTGCTACAACTGATACAACTTCTTCAATTAAATTTTTTAAAATTTTCATTTGACTTTTCATATGAAAATAACTACAGATTAGACAAGTTAAAAGGTCCTTAGAATAGTCCATCCTAATTATTTGAAGTTTAACCAAAACTTTTTCGAAATTATTACACAATCACATAAGTTTCCATGATCTACCTTATATTTTAAAGGTTTATTTACTTGTTTGTTCACTATATTTTAGAAAAAAATACACAGAATATATTTTAACAAAACTAATGATTCCATAATATGTGATTCTATGTATGTAAATATATTAAAGTAGTACAACTGAGGTCTATTTATTTACTATGTGGTACAACTAGATATTTTAAATTCTTTACCAAAATACAACTATGTACAAACTTGTACAACTTAAAACTCGGTACAACTATGTATAAGATTGTACAACTAAAAATACTGGTACAACTACATGTTAATAAGTTTTTCACGTTTTAGTTGTTTATCATGTCTTAAATGTGCATCATGTTTTAAAAATGATAATTGTACCTTATTTCGTTTAGTTGTACCAGTTATACCAGGCAAAGTAATTTTAGCATAGTTAATCTCGTTGTATTAGTTATACCAAAAACCTGTCAAGATCAAACAAGTTGAACAACAATATGACAAGCATAAGTTCACTACTAAATCAGAAATACACAAATTTTAAATTTGACATTTATTATTTTATTATTTTTTGGCATTTATGACACTATCTCATAGGTTTCCATGTCCCACCTTATATTTTAGAGGTTTGTTTACTTGTTTGTCCACTATATTTTCAATAAACATACACCGAATGCATTTTAACAAAATTAATGATTCGACTATATGTGATATTAGATAGGTAAACATGTAGAAGTAGTACAACTGAGATATATGAATTTTTATGTAGTACAACTAAGTTTTTCGAATTCACTCTCAAAATACAACTATGTACAAACTTGTACAACCCAAATATTGGTACAACTACGTGTTATTAAGAGAACGTATTTTTCTCGTAGTTATACTAGTTATACTATTTATACCTATCATATTAATCTACTTTTCTTATAATTTTCTGTGTTTTAGGCTTTCATTCTTTTTATGGAGATATATTTCTAGTGATAAAAATAAAACAAAAATTCCAAATATATGTAATGCATATAGAAAATTATATATAAAATCATTGGTATGTCATCTCTTCATACCAAAATATGTAAGTTGCACCATATTCTTATTCTACATGTGTTTACAGTTTCTTTATCTCCTATTTTATTTTTATATGTATATAAAAAATGGATGTTGGGGGTGAGAAATCTATCCGAGTGTTCAAACAACACAAATTGAGTATTGCCACAATTAAAATATTAATAATATTACTACCATAATCAAACCAGTTGACAAGTTGTACTATTATTATTGTAGTTCAAACACAAAACATGAATGTTTATGTATTTTTTTAGATTTGTAATGATATATTTCTACTCATAACATTAACATCCCATAGAACAACATATATCATCATCATTCATTGCTTATTTATGCAAATATATTTTTTTAATCAAAAATGTTGTGATAATCTGAGATTACTTTGCTATTTGCAAAACACAAGAATAAAAAACTATTTTAAAAATTAGACTATTGTTGTCGTAGTATAAACACCAAACATTAAGCATATACATCATTTTCAAACTCGTGAGGGCTTCCACATCATATTTGCAGTATACTCTTTTAATTCTTCTTATACTGCAATCTTTCAGGCCCCACACTACAACTAGTACAACTAATTAGACAAATCATTATCCAAATACAGGTTTATATGAAACAAAATATTCACGTATATTGACATATGCAATGTGTAGAAAGATCAGAATAACATGTCTCATTTTTATACATCATTCTTTTTACTAGCATCATTCATACACTTGAAAACCCCAAAATATAACCATATTAGTTGCAGAGTTATACTAGTTATACGCATTTCTTTTTTATTAATTATACAGGTTATGTAACTGCCTTCTTCTGCTTTGAGACACAAAAGAATGAAAATGAAATTCCTAAATAATACAACTAGTAAAACAAAAACCAACATTTTCATTAGTTCTGCATCGTCATTTTCTATAGCATCATTTATAGGCTGAAAACAAAAACCAGATATCACCATATTATGTGCAAAGTTGTACTAGTTATAAGCGTTCTAGTTGGACGAGTTATACTGGTTATACTCAGTCTAGTTGTAGTAGTTATACTTGTTATACTCAATCTA
Source organism: Brassica nigra (assembly GCA_016432835.1). Classification (NCBI taxonomy): domain Eukaryota; kingdom Viridiplantae; phylum Streptophyta; class Magnoliopsida; order Brassicales; family Brassicaceae; genus Brassica; species Brassica nigra. The sequence continues at coordinate 53,429,568 of CM028245.1, forward strand.
GTTATACTAGTTATACTGGTTCTAGTGGTACAAGTTGTACTAGTTTGAGTTGTACTAGTTGTACCAGTATTTCTATGTGTTCTTTTCTGTCGCGAATTTTTCATAACGAGGATGAAATTCAGTTCAGATAAAATGAAATCGATTAAGGATGATAATAGGTTGATCAATTTGGGATAAGAACAAGAAAACAAGTATGAATCTGGGTTAAGAACAAGAACGAGAACAACGAAATTGGATTATGTGAGGTGAAGAAGATTGTGTTTTGATTTGGGGATTTAGGGTTACAAATGGGTCGGATTCTGGGTCAAAAAAGTGGGTCAGATTTTGGGTAGGATAATAATGGTATGGATTGTAAATAAGTAAATACCTTCTGGTTTTTTAGTTATTTACTTTTGTTTTGTATTTAAATTTTAATGTAAAATAAAAACAAATGATAGAAAGGGTCACTTTAGAATTTTGAAATCCCATGTGTGTCACTGCAGAATTTGATCCATGATTCAGAGAGCTTGAGAGAGAGAGAGATAGAGGTTGGAGAGACGGAGAAACAAGACGACGTGGAAAAGAGACGATCTTCTTTTTCTCCGCCGTGAGATTTCATCATCGTCGTCGTAACCAAACCCCCTAGGGTTCATCCTCGACGCTTCCTTGGTATTATTAGGTCACGGATTTCGTCGGATCTGATGGCGTTGTCAGCTTCCGATTTACCGGCTATGTACTCGTTGCTAGCGAACTCCATGAGCGGAGACGAGTCCGTTAGGCGGCCGGCGGAGGCGGCTCTGGCTCAGTCGGAGAGCAGACCTGGATTCTGCTCCTGCCTCATGGTTCGTTTTGCCTAACCTAATGTTCTAGCTCGATTTTGAGTTACTCATTCCCTCTCGTTTGGTTTGCAGGAAGTGATTGCATCTAAGGATCTGGTGTCTCATGTGGACGTTAGATTGATGGCGTCTGTGTATTTCAAGAACAGTATCAACCGTTATTGGAAGAGCAGACGAAATTCTTCGTAAGTTCTTCTTTACCGATAATTGCAATCGAACTGCAAGTTATGATGGATCTGAGTTTGTCAACTTGGATTTGAGTATAATCTAGACTTGTTATCATTACTTACCAGTACATTTAGCTCGCTAGTTTAGACTTTTAGATGTTTAATGGCGTGAGCTCTTTAAAATTGCTTAGACGTTGTTGGCACTCTTGTTGGCGATTTTCACAGGGGTATAAGCAACGAGGAGAAGATTCATCTGAGGCAGAAGCTGTTGTCTCACTTGCGAGAAGAGAACTACAAGGTGCTGTAACGTTTTGCTTTGTTTGCTTATGACTGGTTTTGCTTTCTGTAACTGCGTCAACTACTACATTTGGTGGAAATGTATCTCATTTTTTTTGCTTAATGGCAGATAGCGGAAATGCTGGCTGTTCTCATATCGAAGATAGCCCGCTTTGATTATCCTAAGGAATGGTCAGCATTTTCTTCATAACTCAAATTAACTTGTGATAGTATCTCTCTTCGCAGAATAACTGGTTTTTTTCTTGCTTCATGATTGTCAGGCCTGACCTTTTTTCGGTACTAGCGCAACAGCTTCACTCAGCTGACGTTCTTGCTTCTCACAGAATCTTTATGATTCTTTTTCGAACCCTAAAGGAATTATCTACTAAACGTCTCACTGCAGATCAGAGAAATTTCGCTGAGGTGTGTCTGCTAATCTATCTTCATCCCCTTTCAATTTATTTTCTCCTCTTGCATGACATTATTGTAGGACCAGAGAATGTTTTTTTTTTTTGGTTATAGTTAATGACGTGGTCCAGTTTTATTTATTGGCAGATCTCGTCGCAACTCTTCGATTTTTGTTGGCACCTTTGGCAAACTGATGTCCAGACCATTCTACGTGGCTTTTCAACAATGGCTCAGAGCTATGGTTCAAATAGTGCTGAGCAGCATCTCGATGAGCTTTTCCTGACTTGTGAGAGGTGGTTTTTATGTTTGAAAATAGTGCGCCAACTCCTAATTTCAGGATTTCAAAGCGATGCCAGATCTATACAGGTAGACACACTATACTTCTCCTTGACACTTTTTAGTTCATCTATTATCCTTCTATGGATTAGTGGTATATTTTCAACGGTGCCCCCCATTTCTTCTGCTATCTTTCAATAGTTAAGCTGATTGTAACCTTGATAGATAGATTAACTATTTCGGAATATAGAATTCGCTATTGCTTTCAGGCATTTACTCTACATGCAGATATATGATATACATGTAACTCTTTTCTCGTAGGAGATTAAACCAGTGAAAGAAGTCTCTCCTGTGCTCTTGAACGCTGTTCAATCGTTTCTTCCATATTGTGAGTTTGTTTTTTAGCTTTTGAACACTTCTTTTTTTCTTTATTCATTCACATGCACCTTGAAGCCTTATTAACGAGGATGTTTTTCCTCCCTTTCTTCGCTTTAACCTGTCACCCTCATGTATACGCTTTTGCTAACTTGTTTGGAGTCTTCATGCAGATTCATCTTTTCATAATCGAGATCCTAAATTCTGGGAATTTGTAAAGAAGGCATGTGTCAAGCTGATGAAAGTGTTAGCCGCAATTCAAAGCAGACATCCTTATTCATTTGGAAATAAATGTGTTCTTCCAGTCGTAGTGGATTTCTGCTTAAACAAGATTACAGATCCTGAACAGGCATCGTTGCCGTTTGAAGAGTTTTTCATTCAGTGTATGGTGATGGTGAAATCTGTGCTTGAATGTAAAGAATATAAGCCTAGTCTAACTGGTCGAGTGATGGATGAAAATGGAGTTACATTTGAGGAGAGGAAGAAGAATGCTTCAAACACAGTCAGTGGCATTGTGTCTTCACTTCTGCCCAATGAAAGGATTGTTCTTTTGTGCAACATACTAGTAAGAAGGTAACACCCTAACCAACGATAAAATATATGATTCCAAGTTGTTTGGCTCTCGTATGATTCCAAGTTGTTTGGCTCTCTCTTACTTACAAAGCCGCATCTCTGTTAGTTTTGCGTTATTTCATGCGTTCTTATTAAGGTAATATGAAAATAGAGTGTTGTCACTTACCAATGCAAAGTCCAAAACAATATATGAGATCAGGGAATCTGATAGACACATGATGATAGTATATCTATGTATCTCTGTTCTCAGTCTCTTCACGTAGAGTTATAAGAATATATTGTATGGTCATACCCAGCTATCTAACCGTATAGATAAGCTAACATTAAAGATAAATTACTTGACGTGCATGGAATAGATGAGAAGGGATTGTTACTGTCGTGGACTTCTGGCTTGTAGAATATTGCATCCATCAAGTCATTTGTTTTGATGCTGTCATGTATTCCTGCCTCCATACAATCACACTACTATATCGTGGTCATTTGAATGATGGCTTGAAAATAGTTTGCTAAACTTTGATCATCAACATTCCAACAGGTATTTTGTTCTTACAGCAAGTGACCTAGAGGAGTGGTACCAGAACCCTGAGTCCTTTCATCATGAGCAGGACATGATTCAGTGGTCTGAGAAATTGAGACCTTGTGCTGAAGCTCTATATATGGTTTTGTTTGAGAACTACAGCCAAGTAAGCACCAGATAGTCTTAAGCACTTCATCTTATTCGGAAACCTATTAAACCATAAAAGCAGAGATCGGAACCCTGCTAATTGATATAATTTGTACTTATTCTTTCTGTCTCCATTATTGTGAACAGCTCCTAGGACCTATTGTTGTGTCCATCCTTCAGGAGGCAATGAATAACTGCCCTCCTTCAGTTACTGAAATAACACCAGCGCTGCTTCTGAAAGATGCAGCATATGCTGCTACTGCATACGTCTACTATGAGCTCTCGAATTATCTTAATTTCAGAGATTGGTATGCTCTTGATCTTGTAATGTCCAGACGTTTTTCATCTCCTTTAAACATGGCTGTGTGATGTGATAAGAGATTTTTATTAATCAAGTAAATAACGTGTCCTCTCTTAATGATCGGATAATCTGGCTGCAGGTTTAACGGTGCACTATCCCTTGAGCTGTCAAATGACCATCCAAATAGGCGTATCATCCACCGAAAAGTTGCTATGATATTGGGACATTGGGTTTCAGAGGTAGTGTTGTTTTAATTGGGCTTTACCATTTTGCAAATATTGAGAAGGCTTAGAGGAAATTGCATCTTCCCTTTAGTAGAAAATGCATCTTATCATTGCATGAACGATAATTATAACATAATATGCAAAAAGAAGTTATATCTTATCCGAATAAGTTGAGCTAATCAGGAATAATTATCTAAGAGCATAATTTGTGGCTATTTTGTAACAAGAGGCTACTAGGATCAGTTCCCGGTTGGTCTTTGTTAATAGGATTCGTATTGAAGATTTGTTGATTGATGGTGTGTGGCTGATGATAATAACTTTTCAGATTAAAGATGACACAAAAAGAGAAGTGTATTGTTCTTTGATTAAATTGTTGCAAGACAATGACCTCGCTGTCAAGGTACTCTCACCCTATCTCATCTTTGTTGAGTTTTTTCTGTTTTGCATTAAGGTTGGATTTTCTTCCTCGTTTTTTGGGTATTCTAGCTGCTGCCTCTGAGATTGTCTGGTTACTTATGCAGCTGGCAGCTAGTAGGTCATTATGCTTACACGTTGAGGATGCGAATTTTTCGGAGCAAAATTTCCGTGATCTTCTTCCAGTCTGTTGGGAGTCATGTTTCAAACTGGTTGAGGAAGTTCAAGAATTTGATTCAAAGGTACATGATGTAGCTGCTTCAAATTCAATATAGCACTCCATTCTTGTCATTCTAGTTCCTCTAATGACGCATACGGATCTCTGTCTTTCCATCTAAAGATCCTTTATTTTTTCTCAGGTTCAAGTTCTGAACTTGATTTCTGTTCTTATTGGTCATGTTGGTGAAGTCATTCCGTACGCACAAAAGTTAATCCAATTCTTTCAGAAGGTAAAATGACATTCTTTTCTGATGTGCTTATTGTTATCTTGGTGCGCAAATAATATCTTATTATCTGTGTGCTTGACCTAAGAACAGGTGTGGGAGGAATCTTCTGGTGAAAGCCTTCTACAAATTCAGCTTCTTGTTGCACTGCGGAATTTTGTGATTGCGCTTGGTTATCAGTCTCCTATTTGCTATCGCGTTCTACTCCCTATTCTCCAAAAGGGTATTGACATTAATAGCCCTGATGCACTCAACCTTCTGGAAGATAGCATGGCAGTAAGTTTCCACTTCGTAAGAGGGATGCCTGCCTTTCTTTTCGGCTGATACAAATGTGTTATACAAAAATGACATTGCGCAACATATGCAGTTATGGGAGACTACACTTTCCTACGCTCCTATGATGGTGCCCCAGCTATTAGCATGCTTTCCCTATATGGTGGAGATCATTGAAAGAAGTTTTGATCATTTACAGGTTAGCTTTTTTAAGTTTTCAAGGAGTTGACGTTGTGATTCATTAATTACTTAGCGTTGTGTGCTCAGATCTATTGAAACATGTTCCAATCATACCTTAAGGCATTCAAATTTACCACATGTCCCCAAAATTTTTCACTAACATGTTAACCAAATATAGGTTGCTGTAAGTATCATGGAATCGTACATCGTTTTAAATGGAGGAGAATTTCTAAATATGCATGCTTCAAGTGTCGCAAAGATTCTTGATCTTATTGTTGGAAATGTAAATGATAAGGGGTTACTCTCGATTCTTCCGGTGATTGACATCTTAGTTCAGGTGCGTATAATTTTTCTCTTTCCCAATTTGCGAAATAAATTTTCATGAGAAACTTACTCTTCTGTTAATTTGTATTTATCATTTATCTTTTTACTCACATGCCCATATCTTTTCGTATACATATAAATTGACCCGTGTCGAACTCCTATGGCATCACTACAATGCACATTGTTTATGATGCTGTCTAGTATATGTGTATATGTATGAAAGTTTGGACAAATAACAACATATTGATGTAAACATTTACTCTTGTCTGGAATAGTGTTTTCCCGTGGAAGTGCCCCCTCTCATCAACAGCTGCTTGCAGGTAAATTTCTATATTTCTTTTGATTGATGAAAGATTCATATCCTTCCTTGAAACATTTAATGGAGATGGCTTCCTGGTATCTCTCAGAAACTGGTGATTATTTGCTTGAGTGGAGGAGATGACCGAGATCCAGCCAAGACTGCAGTTAAAGCGTCCTCAGCTGCTATTGTGGCACGGATTCTGGTGATGAACACCACATATTTGGCCCAGTTAACATCTGAACCATCTCTCTCGTTGTTACTCCAACAAGCAGGGGTCACAATCGAAGACAATGTACTCATTTGCCTCACCGACATTTGGCTAGACAAGGTCAGCAGAGAACTTATCTTGAACGATAAATGGTTGTTTAATCAGCTTTCTGGAACTTCAACTGGTTTTACAATGGGCTTGCGGGAATCTTTCATGTTGTTGAATCGTCCTCCTTTTTACTCTTGTGCAGGTGGATCATGCGTCTCCCATGCAAAAGAAGACGTTTGGATTGGCTCTTTCTATAATACTTACACTTAGAATGCCTCAAGTTCTTGACAAGCTTGATCAAATACTAAGGTACAGGATTGCACAATCGAATATTAACAGTATTTATGTGTCTGTGTTACATAATTGATCGTGTTTCTGGAAACAGTACATGCACCAGTGTAATCCTTGGTGGAGATAAAGATCTAACAGAAGAAGAATCAAGGTTATATTAAGTTTAATTGCTTGTAGAAGTATATAGTTTCCAAGCGAAGTTAGCAACACAGTATTTCTTATATGAAAAACACATGACTTGTAATTCCAGCGGTGAAATGAGCTCAAGCAGGTCTCAAGGAGAAGAAGCCCCACCTAGCAAAGAGTTGCGGAAAAGTCAGGTAAAGGTTAATCATTCCTTTGTTGTTGTCTTTAACGAACTAGCTTCCAGAAAACAATTGATTTTAACGCAATTTTTTTTTGGGGGAATCTTAATCAGATCAAAGTTTCAGATCCAGTCTACCAGATGTCACTGGAGAACTTAATGCGTGAGAATCTTCAAACATGTTCTACACTTCATGGAGATGCCTTCAATTCTGCCATAAGTAGGATGCACCCATCAGAGCTTGCACAAGTGAAGCAAGCCTTAAAACTGCCGTGATTGAGTATGTGTTGCGTCTTCATTGTTTGTTTCCATATTACTTTTAAGGAGCAGCAGTATTCAAAGTGAGTTTCTGATCCCTCATTATACTTTCATCTCTGATCTTTTACATTGAGTCATGTAGTGGCATTTGTATATGGTATGGGGATGCATTTCCATTATTTGATCTGACTCAAAACTACTTCATATCTGTTCAGGTGAGTGAGCTTTTCTTCTCTTTACGGATTTTGAAGGGTGTGCATTGTCTCCTCTGCGACCTTGGCGGTTTGAGGAACTATGTACATATCTTTGGTGAGGTGTGTCCCTTTTAGCTCCACGTGCGATTTTTTTTGCTCTACAAGGACAAAAGGAGGGAGTCTTTAAAACAACTTTTTTTTTACTTTCATATATGCTTGAGTTTATATTCTTCAGTACATTGTTTTTTTTCTCCCCTAGTTTCAAAAAGAAACACGGGAAAATATATCTGAGTCTGTCGTGTCCCAAGAGGTCTAACCATATGTTAAGGAAAAGGTCGTAGTTGCTGAGTTTCATTCTTCACGTTTCTACTCTGTTGATGTTTTACTTTGAAGATTTGAACTGATAGAGAACACGATTATTTGGTTTCATTACTTGTCGCCTCCATGATTCATACATTTACACGAGTATCTATGCCGATTGTTTTATGAAGTTTGCTCTTAAATCATCTGTTACACATCTCACGTATTCTGATTTACTCCTTGCAGTACACACCTGATAAAATGGTAATAAATGTCTATATATTATGAAAATCGAGAAGTTTTTTAAGTGTTAAAGACTCATATGTTGTTGATGGCTGGATCAATTTATCAGACATGGCTTAATCATACTGTGCGAGCAAGATCCGGTGCAACAAAAATTCACTGATTTATCTTTTTCAAGGAATAACAAGCTCCGTGTACTGAGAAATTCTTATTAATGATCACCAAAAAATCCAAAATGGTGAATTATGAATTTTTAATCACTGTTTTTAATTTTAACTGTTCTTCGAAGGCTCCCTCTCACTTCCGGTACTGTCGAATCTCTTTTACAACACCGTCGGTCAACGAGTCAACATCATGATTCTTCCCGTAGAATTTCACAAAATTCATCTCCGGACTCATCAAGTACCTTCACCCACAACACAACACAACACAACACAACACATGTTCTTTACATTAGTACTCCAACCCAAACAAAACAAAAGATCAAAAACACTACTGAGCCAAAAGAAACAACACGAATATCCGTCTATGTTATGTACTGTAGATATGTAAATCCTGAAACTCTGAGAACAGATACGATTTTTATATTCTGATGTGCATAATATTCAACGCCAACCTGTAGACTTTCTTTCTTGCTGATAATTATAAAAATTCCTCACAAAAACTATGTAAAAAAATAACAAATGCACGTACATGACGATGGAGTGATCAACGAGATAGTCTGAATCTTCCTCTTCCGTCTTCATGTAGTAAACCCGGTACGAACGTGCCACCGATTTGATTTCTTCAGGGGTCCCGGTTAACCCGATCAATTTTGGATGAAACTCTACAAGAAAATATTTAAACTATATGAATTTTCTTTTTAAAAACGAATGAATCTTACAGAGATTATAAAAAAAAAATGATAATCTACCTTTGACATATTCATGTACTTGTTGAACTGTGTCTCTTTCAGGATCCACTGAGATAAACACCGGCATCACATCTACTCCGGACGTTTCCTCTGTGTAAAATGTGATAAGAATCTTAGAGAAGATATACCCCAATATGTAACCAGCCACACAAATGATAAAAAAAAAAAGCGGGCAACTCACTTATTTTGTCAATGGCAGCAGCTAGCTTAATAAGCTCGTCAGGACAGATATCAGGACAATGAGTGAACCCAAAGTACAAGATGGTCCATTTTCCCATCAAGTCTTTCTCTGTAATACGTTTCCCATCATCTCTTATAAGATTGAATGGTCCTCCAATGGCTGCTTTTCCAGCAGATGGTCCCTCCTTGACAGCTTTAGAATTGGTATTTATATCTAGGACAACAGCAAGAACCCCGAGTCAATATAAACATAAGAACAGAGAAAAAAGCAATAAGCTATACATGACTTCACCACAAGTCAACGTGAAATCACGAGTTAGGCATTTACAAAGTGAATGAAGTGATCATTTCCTTTACCATGTCAAGATTATCACTAACCAGATCAAGTTTAATTGAACTCAAGGACCGAGGCATGTGCACATTAAGCGACAAACCATGCTTTCAATTAGGAGGGTTTTCTAACAATACATTTCAGAGCTCCACAACCAAATCGACTCTAGGATGCAAGACATTGAGAGCTCGTTCAAAATCCTAGCACCTTAGTTTCAATGCGTCTCAAAATCCAAACATTGGTAGCTCACATGATCAAGTTCTCATTACATTTTACAATATCTTCTTCAAAAAAACAAACTCACCATAAGAAGAGTACCTTCGATATGACGTTTCTTTTCCCGATCATAGTAGTAGACCAATCCAGCTCCAGTAGCAAACAGCAAGAAGAAACTCATCCACGAAACCGGCTGTATTTACCAAAACGCCACAATCAAAACCATAGAGTCCAGATATCTAACTTAGCTTAGGGTAGCCAAATAAGCCAAGAGAGTACCGCTCCACGAGCGTGTTTCCCAGATGCACGGTCGCTTTTCTGATCAGAACCGCCATCCGAACCCTCAGATCCTCCAGATTTCTCGTTTTCACCGGAGGATTTCGTTTCCGGATCACCGGAGCTAGGCTTAGAGGCTGTATCGGAAGCAGACGTGCTCAGCAAACATCTCCGATCCATCTTCAACCGTTCGATTCCACCGCTAAGAGAGAAAAACTGCAAAAAATAAACATCGACGTTATAAGAATGAAACCTTAGCAGATTTAGAAAACTAGAAAGAAGATGCCGAACCGATCGAGGAAGAGAGAAATCTCCATGATCGGAGATGCACGGCGGAGATGGAGACGACGGAGACAGTAGATCGCTTGAGGCGCGAAGTCGGCGAAAAATCTGAACGGGGCGAAGACGGCTTGCAGTTCTACAAAGACCAGACGCCATTGACGACTTGAGTTTTCTCTCTCAACTCCACAAATTCGCTGGGGTTTAATCTGAAATGAGAACAAAAGAGGTTTTAGTAAAACGGCAAGGTTTGTGCACGCTCTCCACCTAAACACCATACTTGTTTGGTTTAACAGGCCCACTGTACTCTAGCGTTACGGCCCATTAAGCTAGTTTAGACTTTAGGTATCCATAAGTTTATATTTATGATTTACATCCCCAGTCGACATATTTATCACTATATACCACCTATATCTCAAAATGATCCAATCCACCCTTTTTAGTAAATTTGAAGATAAAACAAAACAAAGCAGAAGCAATAGATTCAAACGAAACCACCAACAAGTGGATGATGATGATGATGAAATCAACCAAAAAGTGTTTGAACAAATATAATAAAAATACTCTCTTAACAACGGTATAAGAAACTAATATATTTTGATATTAGAATGAAATTATATATTTCGCAGTTCAAGTTTGAGATACGCCTATTTCAAAAATCAAATATGTATGTTGAATTTTTCTAGGACGACATTGCAATCTGGAGAGAAATGAAACTATTTAAAAGTTTAGTGGTCTAATGTGGAATTAATAACTATTGACGGGCCAATTTCGAAAATAAGAAGTTTTTTAGCTTTTTGTGTTGCCCTTCTTCCCCCAGCCGCTTCTTCTTAAATTTCGAAAAACCCCCGTCCCCTCACTCTTCATCTCTCTCTCTCTCTCCTTCAACTCTTTTCTCTCTCAAATCTCTCTGCTTCTTTAGGGCTTTTCTGATCCAGAGGTTTCACGCCTTCTCGATCGCCGTCTTCTTCGATAAGATTCTCTCCTCGATAACGAGAGGGACACTGGGGTTAACCCTAGCTCTTACGCTCTTACTCAAATCCCTTAAACTTCCATGTAAATCTCTTCCCCGAACTGTTTTTGACTTGCATCGGTTTAATAGATCTAGCCTTTCTGATTAGGTTTTATGTCACTACTCGCTAGGTTTTTGTAGTTTAATCCCTCGCCGTGATTTAGCTTAATGTTCTTTGTGCTTACTTGATTCTGAGCCTGTGTACGTTTTTATTAGTATTATCGCCTTTCTTACTGATTACTGTTGTATGTGTTTACTGTGTAGAAGCAATAATGGCGATGGAGATCACTCAGTTCCTACTCGCTGCCCAGTCAGCAGATGCACGAGTCCGTACCGAAGCAGAGAGCAGCCTCAAGCAATTCCAGGAGCAGAACCTCCCTCAGTTTCTCCTCTCCCTCTCTTTCGAGCTCGCCAACAACGACAAGCCTTCCGAATCCCGAAGACTAGCTGGTATCTTGCTCAAGAACTCTCTAGACGCCAAAGACTCTGGGAGAAAAGAGCTTCTGGTGAAGCAGTGGTGCGCGATCGACCTAGCTCTCAAGTCCCAGATCAAGGAGCTCTTGCTGAGGACTCTGGGCTCTTCTGTTAATGAAGCGAGGCATACTTCGGCTCAGGTTGTTGCTAAAGTGGCCTCTATTGAGGTTCCTCAGAAGCAGTGGCCTGAGCTCGTTGGATCGCTGCTCAGCAATATGACGCAGCAGGAGAGTCCCGCGCACTTGAAGCAGTCGACGCTGGAGACTCTGGGGTATGTCTGCGAGGAGATATCGCATCATGATCTCGTGCAGGATGAGGTGAACTCTGTCCTCACGGCGGTTGTGCAGGGGATGAACCAGGCTGAGAACAATGCGGAAGTTCGTCTCGCGGCGACGAAGGCGTTGTTGAATGCGTTGGATTTTTCTCAGACTAATTTCGAGAATGAGATGGAGAGGACTTACATCATGAAGATGGTGTGCGAGACGGCTTGTGCTAAGGAGGCGGTGATCAGGCAAGCTGCTTTTGAGTGTCTTGTCTCCATTGCGTCGACGTACTACGAGGTTCTGGAGCAGTACATGCAGACGCTCTTTGAGCTGACTGCGAAGGCCGTGAAGGGAGATGAAGAGAGCGTTGCTTTGCAAGCGGTTGAGTTCTGGAGTACCATCTGTGATGAAGAGATTGACCGTCAAGAGTATGACAGTCCTGATACTGGTGACTCGTCTCCTCCCCATTCAGGTTTCATTGAGAAGGCTCTTCCCCATTTGGTTCCCATGTTGCTGGAAACTCTGGAGAAGCAGGAAGAGGATCAGGATCATGAGGATGATGTGTGGAACATATCTATGGCTGGCGGAACATGCCTTGGTCTTGTTGCTAGAACGGTTGGTGATGGTATAGTCCCGCTGGTGATGCCTTTTGTTGAAATCAACATAAGGAAGCCAAACTGGCGAAGCAGGGAGGCGGCAACTTATGCTTTTGGATCGATTCTGGAGGGCCCAACAATTGATAAGCTTGCCCCGATGGTTGCTGCCGGCTTGGAATTTCTCCTTACTGCAACCAAGGATGAGAACAACCACGTCAGGGACACAACTGCTTGGACTCTGAGCCGTATCTTTGAGTTTTTGCACACCCCAGACAGTGGCTTCTCTGTTATCTCACCCCAAAACCTCCCTAGGATTGTGGGTGTGCTACTGGAATCGATGAAAGATGTGCCAAATGTGGCTGAGAAGGTCTGTGGAGCGATATACAACCTTGCCCAGGGATATGAAGACGCTGGAGCAAGTTCATCTCTTCTCTCTCCCTATCTTACAGAAATCATCCAACATCTGCTTGCAGCTGCTGAGCGTACCGATGGGGCAGAGTCTAAGCTAAGATCTGCTTCGTATGAAACCTTGAACGAGGTTGTCCGGTGTTCCAACCTTATAGAGGCCTCAGGCATCATAGGGCAGCTCCTCCCTGTCATCATGGTGAAATTAGGTCAGACAATGGACCTCCAGGTAGTATCAACTGAAGACCGTGAGAAGCAAGCGGAACTCCAGGCTTCTCTGTGTGGTGTTCTCCAGGTCATAATCCAGAAGTTGAGTAGCAAGGATGAGACGAAACTCATCATAATGCAGAACGCAGATCAGATCATGATGCTATTTCTCAGAGTGTTTGGATGCCACAGTTCAAGCGTCCATGAAGAAGCAATGCTTGCAATCGGTGCTCTTGCGTATGCGACTGGAGCTGAGTTTGCAAAATACATGCCTGAGCTCTTCAAATATCTCCAGACTGGGCTGCAGAATTTCGAGGAGTACCAAGTCTGCTCGATCACCGTAGGAGTGGTTGGTGACATTTGCCGTGCACTGGATGACAAAATCCTACCGTTCTGTGATCAGATCATGTCTCTCCTAATCCAGAACCTTCAAAGCGAAGCACTCCACAGGTCGGTGAAACCTCCAATATTCTCATGTTTTGGAGACATTGCTCTGGCGATTGGTGGGCAGTTTGAGAGGTATGTAGCTACAGCTCTTCAGATCATGCAAGGAGCTGCTCAGGTGTGTGCTCAGATGGACACCCTCGACGAGGAGCTTATGGATTACGGAAACCAACTCAGGAGAAGCATCTTTGAGGCGTACTCTGGGATACTACAAGGGTTCAAGGACTCCAAGGCTGAGCTCATGGTGCCCTACGCCCAACATCTCTTGCAGTTTGTTGAACTTGTTTCCAAAGATTCCCTCAGGTACAGTATCATTCTCTATAAATAATCAATTTTATATGTCTTCTGCAGAGTACTTGAATCTTATTGCTGTGTTTTGCAGGGATGAGAGCATGACGAAAGCAGCGGTTGCAGCAATGGGCGATCTTGCGGACGTTGTAGGAGACAAGACGAAGCCTTTGTTCAGCAACTTCACCTTCTGCGGCGAGTTCCTCTCTGAATGTCTCGACTCAGAGGATGAAGACCTCAAGGAGACTGCACGCTGGACTCAAGGCATGATCGCAAGACTCATGGTCGCATAGTTTTCTCTCTCTCTCTCTCTCTGGTCTTATTGGTTTTGAGTAAAGGATCAAAAAAAAAAAATTTGCGGGTCTTCCTCTTTTCTCTGCCGAATGTTTGTGGGATATTGGTTAAGAGGGGTTTTGGAAATTGTTTTTTAATTGCTTGAGTCGAGTCAATCTCTGTTAAAGAGCAAGTGTCTTATTTGTCAAAACAATATTTATTCGTCTTTGTTGGTCAATGCACTTATTTGAGTCAATTCTCTACCTTTCTCCCCTTCTGTGTCTAGCTTCAATTTTATATGTTAAATACTGTTGTGTTGTGGTAACGTTAGCTGAGAATACAGTGAAAATGAGGTTACGGCTTATTAGTCCAATGACCCTCGAACGCATACTTTAAGCACTGTCTGTTTATACAAACTTTTTGTCTTAAAGATGGACAGCATTACATCATTACATTACACCAATAACAACCAGATCAAGAGGACGAGAAGGTGTCGATGATGGTGGTGTGAAGCGGGTCACTAAGGTGAGTCGCCCAGTTGTTTAGCGGTCCTTTACCCGTTGCAGCCGCCTGAACCGCAAATCCCAAGAAGGCAACCATGGCTAAACGAGCGTGTTTGATCTCAGCCAACTGAAGCTGAGCCTTCTTCTCCGGGTCAGAAGCTAGCCCGAGCGGGTCGAAGAACTTGCCTCCTGGATACAAACGCTTCTCCGAGTCCAGCTCAGCGTTTCTTTGGAACTCAATGTAACCAATCACCAACACTTCAATCCAAATCAATGTCGAGATCGAGAACGGTAATGGCTGTCCTAAATAGGACGATCCATCCACTAGCTCTACCTGTTAAGAACCAAAAAAAAAACAATCACATAATGTCAAAACGCAAACACGGTTTGGTAAAACGCGAGAGAAATAAGCGTTATTACCTTGCCGGCGTCTTGCCAAGTAACACCGGTGAGCCATTCGACGGAGAGGGCACCGAGAGTTGCAAGCATCGCCCATCTCCCGTGGATCAGCTCACACTCTCTGAATCTCTGGAGACCAAAGACCTCGCTGTAAGGCTGAAACGGCGTCGACTTGGCGTCAACGGCCTCCGTACGTGTCCCGATCACGTCTCCCGCTATGTTCTTGGCTAAGTTCTGGTCCAGAGAGTCAAGATCAAACTGGAGATACTCCGCCGGTTTACCTAAACCGAAAGGGTCGAAACCGTAGTCTCCGACCAGCGAACCGTCGAGATACTCAGGGGATTTCGCGCCTGGGAACCACAGAGGCCGGTCTGAGATAACCGTCTTAGCCTTCTTGGGAGCGGCTTTCTTGGTCCCGAATCCAAACCGGGCTGTGAACCGGCTTGAACCAGAGTTGATGTCGGAGACAACACGAGTTCCCATGATAGAAGAAGCAGCAGCGGCTGTTGAAGTGGCGGCCATCTTTGGGCGTTGTTTTGTGTTTAGCACACGTTTGTGAGTTGTGATGTTCTGTAAAGATACGAGCAAGTGACGTTTTTAAGTCTTGGTGTGTGCATGGAACAGATGTAACTTGGAGATCTCAGGGAAAGATTATTGACGGTTGGATCGAGAAACAAATCCATCTGACGGTGGGAAATAAACTCAGCCTTATCTATTGTAAAGTTAGCGTTATCCAAGAATCTCTAGAGAGTTAGATGAGGTAGAAGCTGATTGGGCAAAAGAAGCTATTGGCAAATCTTATACAAATGCCATTTGTCACTTCAGCAGTACATGTCATCGACAAAAATCCTCGTGTTTCTAAGAAAATCAATCTTTAGTACTTTCTCTTTGATAAAAAAAAAAAAAGTCTTTAGTAATTTCTCAACAAAATATCATTTTGGTTTTTTTTATACAAAAATGTCATTTTAGAATATCACTATTAGTTCTATAAATTATTTTATTTACCTTAATGTGTAACTTAATATGAACATACATATATTTCAATTATCATTTTTTTAGTCCGTGTAAAAAGTGTCAAAACACACTTTCCATGAAAAATGTGTTGAACAAAAACAAGATCATGATGATCTAATGACAATCCTTGAATACAGATGATCCGGTTAGTTAGATTCATTACAAAACCGGACAAGTGTTTATATCACAAACGGAGAAGACTGCAAAGATAGGTATTATGTTATTTGGCTGTGGATCGAGTTCCTGAAATACACATGGACGCATCAGCTGAACCAGAAACACCACTGAGATATCGAGAACAATGGTTCCCATATATCAACTGAACCAATCCTATCCAACCACAGCAAAGTCTTTGGCAGAGCCGCTTGTAAACTTCAAGTAAACTTCTCATTAAAAAGGATTTCATATCTAGCATCCGAAACAGTACAATAGACCAAGACAGGAAGACAGTAACAACCAAACAGTGAATACACAAGATAGAAAAAAATAATGCATTTCAAGTAAAGAACCTCAGAATCACAAGCAGTCTCCACACACTTCCAAATCGATGAACCGGAAACAGGTGGACACTTCGTCGGCAACACTCAGTCAGATCCCTGGAGAGGGCAACATGGAAGAACCGAAACAGTGCAAATGATTCTACATTAAGAAGAGAGCTGAAAACGGGCGCTTGGCTTTTTTCTTCTCCATCCCTATCAATACCCCAAAAGAGCATAAATGATTCTCGATACATTTTTACAAAAAGACAGAACTGAGGAGTAAGATGAGGATGAAACATGACTTACGAAGGTAATGTAATATAGAAAGGTCAGTCCAGCCAGGATAACAAACCCGATTTGAAACACGTTGTACCTGAGAGAGATAGATCGCTCAATAAGACATAAGACGGATATAACATGAGACATATATGGTTAACCACTATTACTTACTTGTAGAGGTACTTAATTCCTCGAAGGGACTGCAGTGTGTGACCGAAGATCTCTTGCGCAGCAGTGGCTTGTGCGTAATATCCAAATGCAGTGGCGCAGAATTGAATCACACTGCAATGCAAAAGAATCAATGTTTAGAAGTGACGGCAAATGTAGTTACACACAATAGTCGCATGGTCCTAAGCTGGGAGAAGAAAAAGAAGAGACCATATAGACTTACCTGATGGAGCAAAGAAGAATGAGGCCAACATTGAAGAGGAAAGAGTTCATTAGAGTAGCTCCCCATCTGAAAACACGTTGATATAGCCAATTAGAAACTAAAGAAAAGAGAATGAAACAGGAGAATAACCAAACACTATTAAAAATCCCTAGGTTGGTTACTTCATCGGATGAATGGTAATGAAGACGAGCTTCAAACCCAGCATCATTGCCCCAGCGATAACAGCAAGTAGAAGGTAGAAACAGAAGAAAGCAAAGGCAGCAGTGCCTAGAAGACCTAGATAATTCCGTACATACAGCACAGAGTCAGGCTGACACATAACGAACCTTGTATAGATTAACATGACAAGAACAGGAGTCTGAACTTACCCCAAACGTCATCAAGCTTAATAAAAACCTCGTTAAGAAAAGGGGAGAGGGGAGGGTCCACAAGTAGATATATGATGATGTGTGCAACCCACGCAATAGAAACGATCAATCTACAAAGACATAAACAAAAAACCATTAAACCTCTATGAATGATTATATAACATTTAGCCAATAACCTAAAGCCATAACACAGAAAAAAAACTGTAAATAAGATTATTTGTAGACTGTAGTAAACACTAACCCTATGATTCCAAGAATAAACTTGGCCAAGTATCCGAGTACAGTGAAAGCCCATGCAGTTTCTGCCTGAAAAGAACAAGGCCAAAAAAAAATTAGATAACTCAAATATTACAGATGAAGTTCTAAGATACACACGTCTTACCTTCTCTCCTTGAGGGTACGCTTCTTCTAAGAGGTTCACATCTTCCTCCAATTGCAGCAACTCCTGAAGGTTAAAGCACATTAAGTTACAGGAATAAGGGGAAATTAAGAAATTAAAATCCAATATCAAACACAGTAAAGCTGCCTAAGAATCCAGTGACTCTATATCATAACCAATTCTACATCTCAGCAGCTTTTGACTGTGCATATGACCAAGTTTCGGTAGGAATATTATCCAAGTTTAATTATGAAACAAAAAAGGGATAAGATTCCAAACCCTGAGATCAATTATGTACCTTTTCAACTGCTTTCACATTCTTCCTCCATTTCCTGCCCTTAGCACCACCTCGTTCTTCTTGATGAAGTCCATCAGCTGCTTTCTTTAGTTCTCTTGCCTTTTTACCTAGTTCAGTTGCTTCCTGTAAAACATTTATACAATTTTTTTTTAGAAAGTGAAAGTGGAAATGACTAAAGATCTAGAGACGTGCTTCCTTAGAAGAACCATAACCGAACCTTTATATATTGTGACCGAGTGATAACAGCCTTTGGTCGCCTGATGAATGCAGTGATAAGTCCTAATGGTAGGCAGGCAATACCAACGCCACCGAATATCTAGAAACATTACAAAGGGCAATCAGTTATCATATTTTTATGGGAATCTAAATATCAAACAATTTAAACCATAAAGAATATAGAACTAGATGTCAATGACGAATCTATAAGGTAGACAGGTGTTATCCTTTCCAAGCATACAAGGCACTACTCAACATGATAGAACAATGTTCTTACCGTGAAAAGAACTGACCCAACAATTGTTGCAAGAGCAACAACGTACTCTGGAAAAGTAGTACGCATGGTCCACGTTTTCTCAGACGCGACGCTAGCTGTAAATGCCGAGCACTGCATCGAATAACCAGAGGCAGAGGAAACATGTTACATCCTGAAACTCTCTATGGAACAAAGAAATCATGATAAAGCAAAATATTACCTGGCGGGCGGTGTTACCAATACATGGTTGATTATTTGAAAATTGCCAGGAAGTAGGGAAAGAGGTCGTCCCAGAAGCCAGGTGCCTGACAGTGAAGTCCACCTTTCCAATAACACCTAACGTGACGTACAAGAAGAGCATACAAAGAGTGAGTCCAACGAAATTAAACACAATCCTGAACTGCCCATTTAAAAACTTAATAACTCTGAGGGATTATAATAAGACAAACATGTTACCGACAATAATAAGCTATTCCTAGCACCAATATAACATACTACATGCTTAGTAATGGTTTTAGTTATGACTTGAAGTTTTCAAATCAGTAAATGAACTGATAACAGAGGAGAAGCTAACCGTATAATATCCCAAGCACCAGAGCACAAACAACAGCCGTGCTTACGACCCAAAGTAAAGCACTTTTAATCCTCTTTCCCAAACTCCTGAAGAGAAACAAAGCAAAAAACTCACAAAACGATCAAGAACACTCAAACCAACAAAATACAAAAAAAAAAAAAGATTATCAATTTCATTAAAGACACGAACTTGTCCTGGTCGCCTTCATAGAAAAACATTGCGAAGGGGATGACAAAGAACACGAGGATAGCGTCCACGATGTAAACAGCAAGCCAGAGATCCTTCATGGGCAAGGTGAGATTGCAAGCGCCGTTGTAGATGGCGTGTCGACAAGCATGCCGATTCGCCACATCCGCCGGCAACATGAGAATCGAGATCATGGCGATGGAGAGGCCGAATACGACGACGAATTTGGGGAAATAGGCCTGGTTCGCATCGTCCGGATGCTGGTAATTGACGAGGAGGTAGATGCTGGAGATGAAGACGATGACGCAGACGACGATCGCGACAATCACGAGAGCGAGGTTGAAATCGCCCATCGTGTGAAATGTACGAGGTCCTCAATTCGGGAGATTCCGATTCAGAGAGCGATTTTGAAGATGCAGCTAACCCAATTGGAAAAGCTAGGGTTTTCTCGGTGTTCGAATTTTGAAAATTGAATTTGGGGATTTTCGCAGATCTGACGGAGGAAGAGGAAGGTGAGGAAACATTATTCTAAAATTACATAATTGCCCTCACTCAGGTGATGTAACTACGTCGGGATATGACGCTAGTGCCAGATGGCTTCGGGTTATAAACGTAATTGGCTATTATGTCGGAAGACAATCTGTCCGAAGCAAAATGATTGAGGTAGTAAAACAACACAACGGCGCCATAACCGGTTCAACTGGGTAAACCGGACACATTCAATTTCAATTCTTTTTTCTTATTGGTTCTCTTTACCAAAGCTCTGCAACAAGACAAGTAGTTTGAGGAAATAGTATGATGCGCCACCTATAGTTGCAAACCGAAGCTCTTCTGGTCCTTCAATCTCTGGAAAATCTCCTTCGTTAGCTCTGTTAAACCCTCCGGTTAACCATCCTAAGCTTTTGTAACCTTCTCTGTGCAGCTTAGATATCGCCATCAATGACCTAAGATTGTGATCAAACCATTTACATTAACCAAACAAAACCGAAATCGAACTGGTCTAACTTTGGTAAGTTAATCTCAAATCTATACTAAACCGGGGTCAGTATGATAAACCAAAATGCACCAGCCTTATTACCTGAGTCCTTCACCGCACGCGACGAGCACTTTACTCTTCTTGTCCGGGAAAGCCTCTACAACACGGAGGGTAAACTCGTCATTAAACATGGTGAATCTCTGGCCCGTCCAAAGCCCAATATATCCCAAATGGATCCATTTCTTCAGCAGCGTGATCGGCCCATTGTCTGGATCCTCCACGAACAGTGGCACGTGTAATGATCCTTTCACATGTGCCTTTTCTCTTTCCCAAGACGGTCTCACGTCTAATAACACGTATCCCTCCGACGATACCACTATTTTCGCTTCTCTCGGCTCCACCGCCCGGACTTCTCCCGAACTTACTAGCTGCTGACCTGATACGGCGGAGATCACTGGTAATCTGTACGGTCTTCTGAGGCGTTGGTTTGGTACTACCAGTGGTGGCTTGGGGATACGGTTTGGTTGAGGAAGAAGAAGTGTCGTCATCTCTAATTTAATAGTGAATCTATCCGGTTCAAGAAAAAAAAAAGGAATTTAACCAAACTTTTTTTAGATTTTTTTGCTCGCTGATGAGATTGACATGGTATTTAGCCACTAGTGTTTCGCCATGTGTCATGCGCGATTCCTTTAGCCAATCGTTATTCGTATACCATACATATGGGCCAGACAATAATTAACATACATATGGGCCAAACAATCAATACATATTAGCCGAATGATAACTATGTCTATTCGGTTAAGCTTGATGTAAACTTTGTATAGTCCAACCGAACCGAACAACCGGCTTAGAACAAATAACCGAACCGTTCAGAGATAATAATCATGTGTCGTCTAAAATACCGAACCGGTACGGGATGATCGAGTTGAGCTTTAACTGAAGAGAATCAAAAGAAGAAGAAGAGGAGGAAGAGCAATGGGTGTCGATTATTACAAGGTTCTCCAAGTTGATCGGAACGCGAAAGATGAAGATTTAAAGAAAGCTTACCGCAAACTCGCCATGAAATGGCATCCCGACAAGAACCCCAACAGCAAAAAAGAAGCCGAAGCCAAATTCAAGCAGATCTCCGAAGCTTACGATGTAAGTTCTCTTACACAACTCAAATTTTATTACATTTTCAACGAAACCCGTTTTCATTTCTGTATAAATTTCCAAACTTTATGGGAATTTGAATTTTGAGCAGTTCGTTAGTTCCTCAGTTCACTTCTCTGATGAAGTAAAGTTCACTTCTCAGTTTTGGTGGACAAACCTGTTGATGATCTGTTCTTTTGGTTGCATTGAACTCAAGGTTCTTAGCGATCCTCAGAAGCGAGCCATCTACGATCAGTACGGTGAAGAAGGTCTAAATAGCCAGGCTCCACCTCCCGGTGGTGCCGGCGGTTTTCCGGGTGGTTCAGACGAAGGAGCTTCGTTCCGGTCCAACGGTAGAAGCGCTTACGACATCTTCTCGGAGGTCTTTGGCTGCTCAAGACCCTTTGGTGACTCAAAGTTCCCGTTCGCTGAGGAGGTTTTCTCGTCTTATATGTCATCAGCTAGAGGAGAAGCCTGTAATGCTCCACCGAAGAAAGCTGCTCCTATAGAGAGACAACTCCCTTGTAGTTTGGAGGAATTTTACAAAGGAACCACTAAGAAGATGAAAATCTCTCGGGACGTATTGATTCGTTCGGGTACTTCCTTTAGCTAGTAGTCCTCTGTTTTTCACATACATTGCGATGCATTGAAGTTTAAGAAGTTACGCTATGGATTTAAGGTCTAATACATTAATTTTCTTATAAAATTTTACTTATTATAAGGGTCGAGACTGATTGTGTTCATCGTGAGTTGTGTTATCTGTTACCATGTTTCAGTCAGAGCCTGTCGTGAGCATAGAGGCTGGTGAAGCATTGGTGTATAGCCCCCAAAATTTTGGTTTAAAAAAAAGTTATTTATAGACTCAAATTTGTAAAGAAAAAAAATAATATAAATCCTTACTAAATTGTCAGTAGCCTCCAAAATTTTTTAAGTAATGTTAGAAACTAGTCATTAGCCACTGGATAGACTCTGTTGGACTCATGAGTCATGAACAGTAAGTTATGTGAAATATGTTCCAATGCAGGAGACCCTCAACGGTGGAAGAGATCATGACGATAGAAATCAAGCCTGGATGGAAGAAAGGGACGAAGATAACCTTCCCTGAGAAAGGAAACGAGCAGCGAGGAATCATACCATCAGATCTTGTATTCGTAGTTGATGAGCAGCCACATGCTCTGTTCAAGAGAGACGGGAACGACCTTGTGATCACGCAAAAGATCCCTCTCGTGGAAGCACTCACGGGCTACACTGCTCAAGTCACGACTTTGGATAGGAGAACGCTAACGGTTCCGGTCAACAACGTGATCAGCCCTTCTTATGAAGAGGTTGTGAGAGGCGAAGGCATGCCGATCCCTAGAGATCCATCAAAGAAAGGGAACTTGAGAATCAAATTCAACATTAAGTTCCCTTCGAGGCTGACAACAGAGCAGAAAACTGGAATCAAACGGATGTTTTCTTCTTCTTAGATGATTTTAGTTTTAAAACGTTCAGTGTCTTTCTGCTACGTTTGGTTTCAGTTATTTCGGTTAGATCTTTGAGCGGTCGTTGTGAAATATTTAGGTGTGTGGCCGTGTAAATGTTTTGTTTGGGAGATTGTAAGATCATTAACAATGTAGTTCTTTTAGGTTTCTCAGTGTTCTTCACAACTTCTTTTTTTTTTTGTTCTTGCTGACATAAGTTATTAGATTGGATAAAAGATCACTCAGTAAAGATTATTTATTTTTTATCATTTGATTAGAGCTTTATAAGAAGAAAAGAAGTTCTCTATACAAAGTTCAACAAAAATATTCCTCAAAAAGACTATAATAAAAACATTTCAATTCAACCTTGTTTATTTAACCAATGTTCAAAAAAAAAATCATAGACGGTAACTAAACATTTTTTACAAAAATGGTGATTAAACAGGTCTAGAAGTTAATAAATTATTGATTTATTACATATATATTATGTTTATATATTTACTTTTAGTTCTATTTATAAATTATTTTGATAAATAAATTTTTTTTGATGAATTGTCAAAATTAGATATACAAAATCCAAAAAAATATAAAAATTTGTGGGTTTATACTAACAGTACTTAATTTAACAGATTTAAATGCATTTAGATCAATTCAAACCGGTTTAAATCAATTTGGAATGGCTTGATCGGATTTAAATTGTATAAATTGGATCTTGAGAAAATTGTTTTGGCTAAAACAGATTTGCAGTCGATTTTCATAACAATGGTTCAAACCATGAGGCCTTCAGGGGATGGATATAGACAGTCGATGATCACGTGATTAGGGTTTAGAGTGGGTGAGAGTTGTGAACTTGTTTATGATTTAAAACATGAGTTAAGATACATGAAAGCATAGTTAAGATACATGAAAGCATGTTTTGGCATAAGAACACGAGACTTGCTACAATACACTTCCGTTAACAGTGGAATGATTTGTGTCCATCTCGTGACGTCTCTTTATAAATACCAAAGAAGCCCATCCTCATTATCATACATCTCTCTTCTTGTCTTTGCTTCTTTGTGCTTAAGCATACTCTTTATCCCCTATTCCGTTGAAATGGCGCAACTGTATTCTTCAATGAAACCCACCCCAATGCTAAAAGATGAGCTAGACATCGTGATACCCACGATTCGAAACCTAGACTTCCTCGAGATGTGGAGACCGTTCTTCCAACAATACCATCTGATCATCGTTCAAGATGGTGATCCTTCAAGAACCATCAACATTCCAAAAGGGTTTGACTACGAGCTCTACAACAGGAACAAAATTAACAGAATCTTGGGTCCCAAGGCTTCTTGCATTTCCTTCAAAGACTCTGCTTGTCGTTGCTTTGGTTACATGGTCTCCAAGAAGAAGTACATCTTCACCATTGATGATGATTGCTTTGTAAATGCCCCTCTCTCTCTCGCTATTCATTATTTGATTGAGGATTAAGATCTCAAAGATGACAACAACTGTGCAATGTAGGTTGCAAAGGATCCATCTGGTAAAGAGATCAATGCACTTGAGCAGCATATCAAGAACCTCTTATCTCCATCAACTCCACATTTCTTTAACAGGCTCTATGATCCATACGGAGATCGGGCTGACTTTGTTCGTGGATACCCTTTTAGTATGCGCGAAGGTGCCATAACCGCGGTCTCTCATGGCCTCTGGCTCAACATCCCTGACTACGATGCTCCCACCCAGCTTGTGAAACCTCTTGAAAGAAACTCCAGGAAATTTGATCGTTTCACCGAAGCTAACCAGTTTTGTTATAACGCTTGTGTTTTTTTTTGCTTATTGGTTACTTCTTTTGGTTGTATGCAGGTATGTGGATGCGGTCATGAGTCATGACCATTCCTAAAGGAACCTTCTTCCCTATGTGTGGTATGAACCTTGCTTTTGATCGAGAGCTGATTGGTCCAGCTATGTATTTTGGACTCATGGGTGACGGGCAGCCAATAGGACGGTACGATGACATGTGGGCTGGTTGGTGTGTCAAAGGTAAAAATGTATAAACCACTAGCTAGCCTGGTCAAAAGCAACTCTTATTCATTGCTTCTTGTGAAATGGTTAAACCACAAATGTAGGTGATATGTGACCATATGGGACGGGGAGTGAAGACGGGTTTGCCTTAAATATGGCACAGCAAAGCCAGCAACCCATTCGTGAACCTGAGAAAGGAATACAATGGGATCTTCTGGCAAGAAGAGGCCATACCTTTCTTTCAATCAGTGACTCTTCCTAAAGAATGTGATTCGGTGCAGCAATGCTACATGAAGCTGGCTAAGCTCGTGAAAGAGAAGCTTGGGAAGGTTGATCCTTACTTCATCAAGCTTGCAGATGGGATGGTTACTTGGATCGAAGCTTGGGAGGAGCTTAACGTCATTGAATAAGGGAAGTGGTATTGTTACTAGAGGAGCAGAGCTTGTGAGTCACAAGTGTACACTCTCCTCTGTTTCTCTTAATTATTCCTGCAGTTTCTATTGTATGTTCTATGTTTTTTTTGAATATTGATACCAATTCAATTCATGAGATTCATGAAAACCAAAGTTAAATTTGCGTATACAAAGACAGATTTGGAAAGATGGAAACATGGAAGATAGAAAGTAGGACAAACAGAAACAGAGAGCTTAGAATTTATCAATCTGGATGCAAATACTAACTATAAAAATGAACAATACCTGGATGCAGTATCTAGATGTTGTATTCAGAGACGCTACATCTAGATGCTGCACCAAATACAGAAACGAACAGGGCCTTATATGATAGCAAGACCAGTTTTCAGGTAATCCAAGCAAGAGAAAGGAAGACGAAGAATTTTGTCCACTTCTAAAGAAGTCTTCATGAGACTGGTCTTGATTTTGTCTCTATGTCTTCCATTTGAACTCATGCCTCTGGTCACCACCAGAGACACATTACATAGCCATGGAACTTCACATGCAAAAACCAATCCATTCCTCTCGTTCTCCTCCATTAAACCCTCTTTATAGGCTTTACCGACTTTCCTCACATACTTTCCCGTTGTCACACCTTCATTTGATCTGTCTAAATCTGAGATGTCTGCATCAGAGTGAAGGTTCACCACCAGAGTCCCATGCTCACGGTGAAGTCTTTCGCTCAGAGCTTTCATGAAAAGAGAATTGGAATCCCACAGACTATGTGGAAAAATGTCTGCTCCATCATAAGCATCCATGAAGATCATGTCATAAGGATTATTCTGGTTATTGAGAATGAATTCCTTAGCTTCTGACTCGTAGAGGAAGAGTCTCTCGTGGATGCCTCGCCACATCACTTGGTCAATAATGTCGGGAGTTGGTAACGCACGTTTCCCCCCGGTTGCTGTCATGACAGAGAACGCAGGGAAGCCCATTGCTCGAACCGACTCTGATATAACTACTGGGTCGATCTCAACTATGTCAACAACAGCACCTAGAAGACAGACGGATCAAAAAAAACACCATTCAGATAAATTAACATAAGAACTAGAGATGCAAAGTATATAGGTAACAAAGAAAAGTTCCTACCAAGAATATAATTAGCTAAAAACAAGGGTAAGCTTCCTCCACCGTGACCAACGCATAATATGCGCATTTGTTTCTTCCCAAAAGCTGCACTCGTCATATCATATTTCGAAGCTGCAAGAGATGTCAATCCCACTGAAACCATGCTCTTCAAATCTGTCAACAACAAAAAAAAAAACAGTTCGGCTTCAAAACCATTGTTGACGCAGAGAACTAGTAACAATATGAAACAGCGTAAACAAGCGGTAATACATAATAACTTAGCCCTTAGTCAAGGGCTTGTTTAATCTTACTCCTTTCTTTCACCATTTGGTTTCACATTTGAACTGTGTCTAAGTCAAAGAATAATGGAGAGACACTCTAACATGATAAGTGGCGGTAATAACTAATAACCCATTCACCTAAAGGTTAAGCATTTGATGGCAAGAAAGAGGGTTTAATATATATATATTTACATGGAACAGCAAGGCAATGAGGCTGTTGCATGTAGAAAATGGAACTCGGTTGCAATGCACGACAAGCAGCCATGACTTTCACAGTGCTTTGTCGAGTATCATCGTTGAAGCGAAGTGATCTCCATTGATATCCAAGTACCTTGTACTTCTCTCCTTGTCTTCCCATTATCTCCATATACCTATTCTCTAGCCACCCTTCAGTTTCTGCCCATGATTCTCTCCTCTGCATCATAATAGAATAGAAAATCATCTACATAATATAAAGAACTGATTCCCCATTCTTTTTTTTTTTTTTGGTAAAATGTTAATATTATACCATTTTCGATTTTTTCACATTATTACACTGAAATAGAAACAACACAGAGGGGCTTTCCTCATAGCTCAAAGTGTGATCAAGGGTGGATACTACCAATCCTATGTAGCTGCTGGGCCGCCTCGGTGGCTTAAGGACATGCTTGAGAATGAGGAAAGAGGTCCCTCTGTCTAGTTTGGCCTTGTAGACTTGAAGATTGGAAGTTTTTTGGCTCTATATCGGATGTATTTTTTGGGTTACTGTGGGATCATGGGATCTCTTTGTAAAGGGGTATAGAGTGGGTCTCGTAGGCTGTTATTAGGAGTTTACAGGTGGTTGTTGTTGCCTGTTCTTGTGGTTTGTATTAAACGTTTATAAGTGCATTAATCTAACAGATGAAAAAAAAAAAAAGAAACAACACAACACAACTCAAGAACAACAACCAAAGCCTTTCACATTGTTCCCCATCTCTTCACACCAGAGATTACTCACAGGAAAAGAAGAAGGGTGGGAGACGACGGAAACGACGCCGTTCCCTTTGCTGGAAGAAGATTGTGAAACGATGTGACCGCCTTCGTGAGGGTCCCACCATTCCGGCGAGTAGAACCAGTCCCCTTCGTCCTTCACGCCTCCTACACGGAACGCTCCTCCTCCGCAGAGATTCCGTACATATGATGACTCCGCGCTGCTCAACCTCCGCCGCGTTAACGAGAAACGTTGAATCGAGTTCATTTAGGAAAGACCCAGAAAAATCTCAGGTTTTGGCGGCGGGTTACTTTAGAAAGTTTGTAAGAGTTAATTTGTGTTGATCACCGGTTTACTTTTATATCAGTTGGTTTTATATTTTCGGTTTGTACTTTCCAAGAACTATGTAAAGGTCGTTTGGCCATTTGAGGAAATTAATCAGAAAAAAACAATTATCCTTAATTCTTTTTCCCTCTTTTACCATCCACTCCATGTCATCTTCATCCACCATCATCTTTTGAGTTCAGATCTTTCGATGCTACAAGGAGCTGGGTAAGCTCGTGAAAGAGAAGCTCGGGAAGGTTGATGGAGGAGCTTAACGTCACTGAACAAGGCAAATGGTATTTGTACTAGAAGAGGAGAGCTTGTAAGTCACAAGTCTAAACTCCTCTGTTTGTAACTTTGAATATTGATACCAATTCAATTCATCAGATTCATGAACACCAAAGTTAATTTGCATATACAAAAGACATATAAAAGCTGGAAACATAAGGAAGATAGAAAGCAAGGACGCACAGAAACTGAGAGCTTAGAATTTATCAATCTCAACGCCATCTCTCAAAACCTCATAAGCATCACGGCTTCTGCTTTTCTTCATCCCCGCGGTGAAATGCACCTTCGAAGAGTCTGCAGAGATGCTCGTGACTTTCACCCATATCATCACTTTTGTTTTCATCCCTTCAACATCGGCTAGCTTTCCTTTCTCGAGAAACCCCGTGACCGTCGTGGTGAACCTCAAGACCGATGAGTCTTTGTAGCCGACCTCGCAGATCGTTGGGATAAAGACGGTGAGTTTCCTCGTCTGTTCATTGAACTCGTAGTTGGTTGCGTCGCGTGGGAAGATCCCAACAGGTAAACCGAACTCCTTTAGTAGCTCGGGTAATGGCTTCTGCATTTTCCCTGATACCAAAAAAGGTTTTAGAAACACACACAGCAGTTACTGGTACTTGGATTTGGTTCTTGAATGATGAGTAGAAACAAAGAAAAAGTAGCTAACCTTTGATTTTGTTCACCAACCATTTTGTTCCTCCTTCGATGCTCGTAGACAGAGACTGGTAGAAAGAAAAAAAAAATGTTTAAATCACTGAACTAACCTTATCAAAGAACATAACTAGACACAGTCAGAGAAAGAGGATTATCAAATTTTAAATTGAGAAAAGCTATATAATACTTTATCTACTCTTAAGACCTTCTCCATATACACAGAAATTAAGATAATAATACTACAAACGGCCTCGGAATTAGAGAATTGTAGTAAATTACTGTACAATCATATGAACATGCGATTGAAAAAGGCAGAGATCAAAGCGCAATTTGCGGTTCTAAGTGAAGAATCAACGAGCTACACTACCATTTACTAGCCTAAAACCGGCACAGATTAATGTTTAGGCTCTACATAACCGTAGATCCAGCAAGACACAGTGAATCGAAATTCTCTATAGCATCGGATCGAAACCGAAGTGAAGAGAGAGAGAGAGAGAGAGGTACGTTGATATCGTCACCGACGGAATCGAGCTGCTTGTTCGCCTTCTTCCCTAGCCAGTAAGATCCCACCTTGTTCAAGATCTGATCCATTCTCTCTGGCCGAGATCGGAGGAAGCTTTTCTCTATCACCGCGATTCGTTTCTTTTACATCACTATAATGGCCAATTAGTTTTCGACACGTAGCAATTAGAAATAACAGATGTGGATTGCGGAACTAACTAATCAATTATTAGTTTCATAAACTCTATGCTTAACAGGTTTTGGGTTGTTGGAAATCAAAGAGAATATGGGCCAAGCCCAACTTTCCATAATGGGTTAACAAAATTTGTGACCAATAATACCTTTTACTTCATGACATTTTGGTATTATTAATTACTCCCTTAAATTTACAAAGATCTTTTTAAAAAAAGAAAATTACACAAACCAAAAAATGATTAATGTTCAATCACAGAAGTAAAAAATAAAATAAATAATTTTCTATGAATTTAGACCAATATCAGTTGTATTTTTGATATTTAGAATTTGCTACTACTAATTCATAAATAGGCATCAAAGTTTTTAATTTTAAGAAAACAATTCAAGATTTTAATTCTAACTATATATATTTTAAATATATCATAAAATTAAAATTTATATTAAAACTTATTTTATTATTATTTTATCATCTATAATTTTATTAATTCAAATAAAACAAAGATAATGAACCAGTATAACAAAACTTAATTTACAAGATTTCATGGAAAATAAAACCGTTAAAATCATTTTTTATAATGGGTAACCAATAATAAGACTTTTACTACATGATATCTTGGTATTAGTAATTACTCTTTCAAATTTATAAAGATTTTTAAAGCTACACATATTAAAATAGTTAATATTAATTTTTATAAATGTCAGCCAATATCAATTATAATTATCGCCAGTAAATAGTTTTGATATTTAAAATTTGTTAATATTAATTAATAAAATATGTATTATAGTGTTGTTTTAAAACATTTTAACAAAATTCATTCAAAATTTAGTTCTTATATATCTATATATATAATAAATTTTAAATCTATATAAGATATTGTTTTATTGTAATTATTATTATCACCTATAATTTCACTAATTCAAATAAAGTAAAAATGATAAAAATCGGATACAACATAAATTTAACAAGATTTCGCGGGAAAAAACCGTGGGAAATAATACCGTTAAATAAAACATACTAAAAATAAAAACAAAACTACATTGGAAAAACAATATAAAAGAGATGATTAATCAACATAATAGCCATACAAACAACCAAGGTATCAAAACCAAAATGCTATCACACAACTGCTCCCATCTATTCTATTAAAATAAAAAAAGGAGCAAAGTGTGAAGGACATGAACACCACCAGCTGGTTATATTCGGTTTAGTTCTCTCTGCCCATTACAAAAAATTTTAAAACGGAAAAGGAGAGAGAAAACGCAAATTCATTTGAAGACTTTCCCCTTTGTCTCCTCTAAATCCCAGTTTTCGCATCCTCACTTTCTCACCACTGTTTTACACGCGCCTCCGGTTCCCGTCTCAATCGCCGTCATCTCGATTCCCTAGGGTTTCCCGCCACCCGCTCCCCCGTCCAATCTAGAGGAGGAGCTGGATTCTCTGCTCTTGCGCCGCTGCACCAGCGGCTTTGTCGATTGATCTAATTTAATCTCCGATTCTCTCTCCCAATCCGAACGAATAATCTTAGGGCTTAGGATTTGATTTTTTGTTGTTGTTGTGGTCTCCGATTTGGATGGCATTAGGAGACTTGATGGTATCTCGGTTCTCGCAATCTTCCGTTTCTCTGGCCTCCAATCACCGCTACGACGACGACGAAGAAGACTGTGTCTCCTCCTCCACTCACGGTGGTGATTCGTCGCGGAGGAAAGATTCAGAGGCTACGAGCAGTATCTACGGAAATGGCACGGAGGAGAGAGCCACCAACACCGCCACCAGTATGGCGTACTTGCCTCAGACTCTCGTGCTCTCCCAAGTTAGACATAACGCATCCGAGGCTTCTCCTCCCTTGGGGACTTCCGACGGCATTGTATTCGCTCCCAAATGGCGGCTTAAAGAGCGAGTAAGTTAACGGATCGAACATTGTAGAGTATAATAGCCTTGTGGATTATTCTCTCTGTTAAGTGGTGTTGAGGATGAAAGAGGATCATAGAACAACTACATTATCGAGCGTTTTCAATTCAATACCATTGTCTGTTCAGAAGCTATTTAATTTCACTGCATAAGGGAAAATCAGGCATTTTTTTGAATCCGTTTGCAATGCTGACTTTTATTATTCGTCTTTGCAGATGAAAACAGGATGTGTAGCTTTAGTTCTGTGTTTGAACATTACGGTTGATCCGCCGGATGTTATAAAGATATCTCCGTGTGCTAGAATCGAGGCTTGGATAGGTTTAACCTTCTGCCAACTCATTCCTATTATACGCTTTCTTTTGTGTGTTCACACTTTTTCTTTCTTTTTTTATTTGATGGCAGACCCATTCTCCATGGCCCCGCCAAAAGCTCTCGAGGCTATTGGAAAAAATCTGAGCACTCAGTATGAGAGATGGCAACCAAGGGTGATTATTTATTTCCCTGCACCCTTATTGTTATTGTTTTGTCATATGTTTAAGTTTTTCATTTTTGTGGTATTATCTCTCCCAGGCCCGATATAAGGTTCAGTTAGATCCGACGCACGATGAAGTTAGGAAGCTGTGCTTGACTTGTCGGAAATATGCGAAGACCGAGAGAGTTCTATTCCATTATAATGGGCATGGTGTGCCAAAGCCTACAGCTAATGGTGAAATTTGGGTATTCAACAAGGTATGTTTTTGCTAGCTACCATGTTCTTCTTCCTTTTCGTCTGCTGCTACGTACTGATTGATCTCGTCTTTGAGCAGCATTATACGCAGTACATTCCATTGCCAATCGGTGAGCTTGATTCCTGGTTGAAGACACCGTCCATCTACGTTTTTGACTGCTCTGCTGCTAGGATGATTCTTAATGCCTTCGCCGAGGTAAAGGAAGCAACCACTTTACTCATGTTACATCCACCTGTCGAGTTGAAGACTTGGTTCTGCAATTGGCGTTCCAGAAATTTACAAAAGTTCGTTTATTCCTTATGGCAGCTTCATGATTGGGGGTCTTCTGGTTCCTCTGGATCCTCAAGAGACTGCATTCTACTTGCTGCTTGTGATGTACATGAGACACTTCCTCAGAGCGTTGAATTTCCAGCTGATGTTTTTACTTCTTGCCTCACCACACCCATTAAAATGGCGTTGAAATGGTAAATTCTCTTTTCATCTCTCAATTTTTTTTTTTGCGTATTCAGATGTCTTTTTTCTTCCTCCAAAACGTTTTTCCATCAAACTACTTTATAGAGACTTAGTTAGCATACTCTTCGTTCATCATGATGTAAGATCAAAACATCAGCTACGGAGGTTGTGCAGTTTCAGTTCTAGGCTCCTTTTAAGTCTTTACTATCGAATAGACTACTACTTTATACTGAATGCGTTTGATTTATGTCCATGTGGAACTATGCAATTCAGTTTAGCTTGCAGCTTTCACAAGAGGCTTTCGGTTGCAGGTTCTGCAGGCGTTCTCTCTTGAAAGAAATCATCGATGAATCACTTATTGACATGATTCCAGGCCGCCAAAATGACCGTAAGACATTGTTAGGGGAGTTGAACTGGATTTTCACAGCAGTGACGGATACAATTGCATGGAATGTGCTTCCTCATGGTATTTCTCCAAAATTTATGCATAGTGTATTAAGGCCAATCCTCTTTAACTTGATTTGTTTGTTTTTCAGTGTCCCTCATGAGTGTTAGTTTTACCCTGCAGAACTTTTCCAGAGATTATTCAGACAGGATTTGTTGGTCGCTAGCCTTTTCCGAAATTTCTTACTTGCTGAGAGAATAATGCGGTCAGCAAATTGTAATCCAATATCTCACCCTATGCTGCCTCCTACGCATCAACATCATATGTGGTATCCTCGAAGAACCATATTCCTCTGTTAGATAAAGTGTTTGTGTCTTGATTTTTCCTCAGCTAGTTGTTGCTTCTCAGGGATGCATGGGACATGGCTGCTGAAATCTGCCTTTCTCGCCTTCCCCAACTTGTTCGGGATCCAAACACAGAGTTCGAGGTTGGTTTTGCCCCATGTAGTTTCCTTTTAATTGTATAAGACGGAGCCTGTTATGATAATGTTTCTTCTTTCTTTTTCTAGCCAAGTCCTTTTTTCACTGAGCAACTGACAGCTTTTGAGGTGTGGCTTGATCATGGATCTGAGCATAAGAAGCCACCAGAGCAGTTGCCTATTGTTCTTCAGGTGCAATCTAAATTTTTGTATTCTTTTCCATTTTTGTTGTGTGTGTGTGAGAGAGAGAGAGACATATTCATTTCTCATCTTTCGCACTGTTTTGTAAGGATTTGACTAAGGGACATTGCCTGGCTTCCTTCTGGACGTTCCATCATTATTTTGTAGATTACTATCATAGCGTGTTTATAGACTCTGATTTGCTTCAGGTGTTACTTAGCCAATGCCATCGGTATCGTGCTCTTGTACTTCTTGGAAGATTTCTTGATATGGGTTCATGGGCCGTGGATCTGGTATACTTCTAAATTTGAACTCTCTTTCCCTTTGGCTTAGAAAGAATATTTTCTGGGTGTCCTTACACGTGAAGTTAAAATTCCTCTAGGCGTTGTCTGTTGGAATATTCCCATATGTGCTGAAGCTTCTGCAGACAACAACAAATGAGCTAAGACAGATCCTTGTTTTCATATGGACAAAAATTCTTGCACTTGATAAGGTAAAGCTTTTTGCGTTCCATGAGCTATTTTCTGGGAAGAATAGGAAGATGACTGTAGTTTGTCATGCACGTGCATGATGGTTTACAAATTAATGCTAGTTCCTACTTCTTATTATGGCTATCTTGTAACTGTGCATCTACTGTTTATTGAGAGTGACTTTAATGGAAAGACATAATGTTTTTCATCTAGTTATTCTGAGATGAACTCTGAATGACATCATATTAAGTTGTTTATCTCTGGCCGTCACACTCTCGTCTTTTGATTATTCCAACATTGACTGGTCTCTGTTTGTTTACAGTCATGTCAAATTGATCTTGTGAAGGATGGGGGTCATACATATTTCATAAGATTTCTAGATAGCTTGGATGCAATTCCAGACCAACGAGCTATGGCTGCTTTTGTTTTATCTGTCATTGTGGACGGACACCGACGAGGCCAGGAAGCATGTCTTGAAGCTAATTTAATTGGTGTTTGTTTGGGGCACCTTGAACTATCCAGACCAAGTGATTCACAGCAAGAAAAGTTTCTACAGTGGCTTTGTCTTTGCCTTGGAAAGTTATGGGAAGATTTTGTGGAGGCCCAAATAGTGGGTAGGGAGGCAAATGCGTTTAAAAAGTTGTCACCTCTGCTTTCCGAGCCCCAACCTGAGGTGAAGCTCAGATTTCTGTATATTATCTTTCTTTTAGCGGTGTAATTTCTGACCATAACTTTCTTTTACAGGTAAGGGCTGCTGCTGTTTTTGCACTGGGTACCTTACTTGATATTGGGTTTGGCTCTAGTAAAAGTTCTTTGGAGGATGAATTTGATGATGATGAAAAGATTAGAGCAGAAGAAGCTATCATTAAAAGTCTCTTAGGTGTAGTTTCAGATGGGAGTCCACTTGTCCGGTCAGAGGTTGCTGTAGGTACGCACAGCATGCAACTCTTTAACATTCGTGATCGTGGGACTGTGGGTTCTTAATTAGCTTTAGAGTCATTTTACTTCAAACAAAAAAATATCTAACCTGATGATAATACTTTAGTTTAACATCTCCTACATTATATTTATTGATTTCATTTGCTGAATTTACTAATTCCCATTCACATAGACATCTCCTACATTATATGTTGCCTTTAGTTGGAGCGACTGGTAGTTTTTTTTTAACAACGAGCGACTGGTAGTTTATTAGTCGATACAACCATATAATCATATTTTCCCTCGTTTAGAGAGTTCATATATAGTTTGTGCATTGTCAAATATCTGTGTTTGTTCAGTTTGCATATACATCTGAACCTTAGCTTGCTTACTTTTAATTTTTTTTCTATCTGATCCCGAAGCTCTTGTTGTTAATGTCTCTACAGCTCTTGCACGTTTTGCCTTTGGCCACAAAAAGCACCTAAAGTTAGCCGCAGCTTCATATTGGAAGCCTCAGTCAAGCTCTTTGCTTACTTCGCTCCCTTCTATCGCTAAATTCCATGAAGCTGGGAGTGCAACACTTGTTTCTTTACACATGAGTCCTCTGACTAGAGCTAGCACTGAAAGCCAACCAGTTGCTCGTGAGGCTAGGATCTCAAGCAGCCCTCTTGGCTCGTCTGGACTAATGCATGGATCTCCATTATCTGATGATGGAATCATGCATGACAGTGTCAGCAATGGAGCTGCCCATCAGCAAAGACTGTTTGATAACGCTGTTTATTCGCAGTGCGTTCGATCTATGTTTGCATTAGCTAAAGACCCATCTCCACGAATTGCAAGTCTCGGGCGGCGTGTGCTTTCTATCATTGGAATCGAACAAGTTGTTGCGAAACCCTCGAAGCCCACTGGCCGATTAGGGGAGGCTGCAACAACATCTAACACTCCTCTTGCTGGCCTATCTCGTTCATCCTCATGGTTTGATATGCATGCAGGTAGCTGTTTATGGAGTGTTTTATGCTCATGATAATTTGGAAGTTTTGCTTAATTCAGAAGGCTGTCCGTTTGTGAGTTTTGATCTTCGACTGTTGTTGACAACAGGTAATATGCCCTTAAGTTTTAGGACTCCTCCGGTCAGCCCTCCTAGAACAAACTATCTACCTGGACTGAGGAGAGTTTGTTCGTTAGAGTTCAGGCCCCACCTGTTGGGTTCACCAGACTCGGGATTGGCTGATCCGTTTTTAGGCGCCAGTGGATCTGAACGGAGTTTGCTGCCATTATCAACTATCTACAACTGGAGCTGTGGCTACTTTTCGAAACCGCTTCTTTCTGAAGCTGATGCTAGTCAAGAGATAGATACCAGAAGAGAAGAGAAAGAAAAATTCGCACTTGAGCATATTGCAAAATGCCGCTCTTGTAAGTACTGTTTCTCTGTTATCTCTGTTTTTTTTTCTGTGCCTATACTAGTCGAACTGACTTACAACATTTTGACTTGACCAGCTATTAGCAAGCTCAATAATAATCCTATTGCCAACTGGGATACGAGGTTTGAAACGGGAACAAAGACAGCTCTTCTTCACCCTTTCTCTCCTATTGTAGTTGCTGCAGACGAGAATGAACGGATCAGGTATGCAAGTTTCTTCAAAGCAGAGCTAAAATTTGGATCTTCGATCAATTTCTTGCGTTAAGGTTAACCTTCTGGTAGGGAAATTGCAGTCTAGTTCCTCAAAACAAAAGAGTGTTCCCTTTCGAAGCTAGATATATCGGATTAAATCTGTGTCTAGTATATCACTAGTTGGAAACTATTCTTAAAATTTGATCTTCTCTCTTTTTGACATTTTTTCCAATCGAGACGTCTCTACTGCACTAAGCATTTTACTGTATTATCCTCTCAGAGTCTGGAACTACGAGGACGCAACTCTTCTCAATGGCTTTGACAATCATGATTTTCCTGACAAAGGAATTTCAAAGCTCTGTCTCGTCAATGAACTTGACGACTCTCTGCTACTTGTTGCGTCATGTAATCACTCTTTCCACTGTTTGCAAATTGATTGATTATAGCTGCTAAGAAATGGTATCGATTTCTTACACTATCTTTTGGAATTATCGTTAGGTGATGGGTCTGTCCGGATATGGAAAAACTATGCAACAAAGGGTAAACAGAAGCTTGTTACGGGGTTTTCTTCAATCCAGGGTCACAAGCCCGGTGCACGTGACTTGAACGCTGTTGTGGACTGGCAACAACAATCTGGCTGCCTGGTTTGTGATTGCTTATTCTTTGTGTTTTCCAAGTTAGGAGGCCTTTATGTTGTTATTTATGGATTACTGGTATTCAACAGTATGCTTCTGGGGAGGTGTCAACAGTCGAACTTTGGGACCTTGAGAAAGAACAGCTAGTCAGATCTATTCCCTCTGAGTCAGAGTGCGGGGTTACAGCACTTGTAAGTCGACATTTTAGCCTTCTTCTTTATAACATAGAACCACGTTAGAGTATCAAGATTTATATGATCGATTAAACGCTTTAGAATGTCCTGATTTGTAGTCGGCTTCTCAAGTGCACGGGAGTCAACTTGTTGCTGGTTTCGCTGATGGATCTTTGAGACTCTATGATGTTCGGTCGCCTGAACCGTAAGTTGCTTTGTTCAATTACAAATTGACACAAGAACTCCTCAAATTATAACGAAGATGAGAGAACACCAAACTTGGTTTGGATACATCACTTAATATCATTTTTTTCATATTGAAGGCTTGTCCTTGCGACTCGGCCTCATCAGAAAGTTGAAAGGGTGGTCGGGCTCAGTTTTCAGCCTGGACTCGATCCCTCAAAGGTTGCAAGCTAAAACTTATCTCTGAACTGTCAGGTGTTTTTAAAATTCTTTGTCGCTTTCCCGAAGCCAATAACTATTCCTCTTTTTTTATTTTCAGGTGGTGAGTGCTTCACAGGCCGGTGACATACAGTTCCTTGACCTTAGAACATCAAGAGACACATACCTGACGATTGATGCACACAGGGGTTCACTCACGGCCTTAGCTGTTCACAGACACGCTCCAATAATCGCGAGCGGATCTGCAAAACAGCTAATTAAAGTGTTTAGCCTTGAGGGAGAACAACTAGGAAGAATCCTCTACTACCCGTCCTTCATGGGACAGAAGATCGGTTCAGTGAATTGCCTCGCTTTTCATCCATACCAGGTTCTTCTTGCAGCTGGAGCTGTGGACTCGCTTGTCTCCGTATACACCCACGACAACTCACAAGCACGATGAGTCGCACACACCGTAAGTGAAAAACGTTTCCCTTATGTGATTAAAACATAAGCAAAAAAAAAAAAAAACAAGTCCAGGCCATGTCGGGGTAAAGTGGGTGTGGTTTATAGTTATTCGTTAGCCTCCGTGGAAGTAAGTGTTAGAAAGAAAGATCTAAATTAACAACAAATGAAGGAGGAGGCTTCACCAAATAAGTTCCTATCCTATGCACATAAATTGTGTCTGTATATAGTTTTCCCTGCTTTGCTTTTCCTTCTTTAATCATGTTTCCTTGTGTGATATCTTTTCTTTTTCATTCATATTTATGCTTCTCAATTGATTTCATGTGTAAAAAAATGGTAAAGTAATGGTGGGAAATAGTTTGCTTTTTCGTGACGTTACTACAAAGGATACAATGAAATTCAGGTTAATCTCGAATATCATTTGGAATCTGGAAATAGGCATATGAATAATCAATAAAAATATTTCAAATGAACAACTTTGACAAAAAAAAAACGAAATTAATCAAGCAGACGTGATTTGCATGAGTGACTGTAATTCACCCACTTTGATCCACAACCATAGCAAAACTCATAACCACACCTACAAAATAAACCAATGAACATAAAACAAAATACACATTCCTAATATAATGAATGATGATTGATGAAGGTGACTGACCTGCAACGTATACGCAGACAGCCAAAGAATTTCTCAACGAAGTACTTGCAACTAGGACACCTCCTCCACTGCTTATTCTTAGCCAACTGAATCAACAATTCATCTTTTTCATCAACAATCTTCGTTTTTTCTTTCCCTTTGATTATGTTTAATATTCCATTAAAAAATAAACTATTCTTCTTAGTGTTCCCAACTCTCTGAAACTCGTCGCACCCAATCCCTGCGTGCCATGTCACTCTACACTGAGCGCAAAACAGTCTGTGACAAGACGGACACTCCGTCGCCGTCACTTTATCATCGCCACCTTCCACCACCATCATCGCCGAGCAGTTTTCGAACGGGCAGTAGACTTTCTCCGACGACATGATCAACGACTCGCACAAGGTTTTGTCCCAACGCTCGGACAAGTTCTTTGGAATCAGATCTCGGCACGTGTTTGGCTCGATCATGTGCGTGCAATCCACGTCCGGACACTTGATTCCAGCTACGTTTTCTTGTATCTTGCTCTCCACGTAACGGACTGTGCACTCGGTGCAATAGTAGTGAGTGCAGTTACCTCGGAACATGTCGGAGGGAGACTTCTCATCCATACATATCATACATAACCTGCTAGATGGTTCGGCGGGTTCGTTCTTGGCTGTTATCTCTGGTTCTTCCTCCTCCTGCTTGATACGCAAGGTAACATGCTTTTGGGGTTGGGAATGATGGTTAATCTCTTCCTCCATTGAAGAGACCAAGGAAGAAGCCAGAGCTTCTTGGAGATGCAGATTATCCACATAGTTTACGTCGTAGGGTGGGAAAACTC
This sequence comes from Brassica nigra, assembly GCA_016432835.1. Classification (NCBI taxonomy): domain Eukaryota; kingdom Viridiplantae; phylum Streptophyta; class Magnoliopsida; order Brassicales; family Brassicaceae; genus Brassica; species Brassica nigra. The sequence goes on from CM028245.1 coordinate 53,469,457, forward strand.
TGTCGTAATCGTATAACGCAGGGTCATAGTAATAATCCACCATCCTTGTGCGTGACGTTGTTGAAGAGAAGCATGTTCCCATGATCACTGTGTTCTGCTTTTTACCTCCTTTGTCTTGAGTTTGAGTTAGGTGTGCTGCGTGCATTAAGGTTAAATAATAGCTTATTTTAGGAAGGTATCTGCGAAATTAGTCGAATGGAAATTTTCTTTCAATTTTTGTGAATGATCTTTTTTCTTATACAAGTATATAACTGAATATGTAACATTGCATATTTAAAGTTTACCTTTTCTTGTTTATGAAATTACATTTCATTAATAAAAATAATGTTAACATTTATGATTTGGTTAACGGTTCGCTAATATTTTAAGTCTAGAGATTTTCAAAATTGTGGAAGTAAAGTAACTTTTTATAAAACGATTCATCAAATTAAATTACTAGACTAGAATCTTTATAAAACACACACACACATATATATATATATATATATATATATTATTCGATTTATGGGTTGTAGTTATTGTGATAATTCTTGGAATGCATTTTACTCTTTCGTTTCTAATACTTAGATATTTTAAAGAAATTTTTTTATTTCAAATTAGATAACGATTTTAAGTTTCAATGTAAAATTTATCAATTTTTTTCGATTCTTTATATTATGAAATTTATTTTATTATTTGTTAAATTGTGGTGAAATAAACTATTAACAATGTTTATTATTTAAAATATAAAAAAGTAAAAGTTTAATTAATTAAAAAAATTCTAGTCAACTATTAAAAACAGGAGCATAAAATAAGAATTCATTATCAAAAACATTCTCGTTAATAAATATGGACGAAAGATGTAAATAATGGGGTTGCAGTATTGCACATATAAAATAATTAGAAAATAGTTGAAACCATCATTTTTTGTTACGTAATGTTAAAATAAAATCTCGTAGAACTGTCCGTTTGAAGACACATATAAATTGGCGGGAGACGAGACATAAAAAAAGTTAAGGGTTTAAAGTGGCCATGAGCATCGCCACCGTCTCCTCCTCACCATCATCCAAACTTCACCAAATCAAAAACCTAATCTCCCTCGCATCCACCGCCAACCACCTGAAACAGATCCACGCATCTCTCATCCACCACGCCCTCAGCCACGACACTTACCTCGTCAACCTCCTCCTCAAGCGAACTCTCTCCTCCCGCGAAAACCGTTACTCCTTCCTCCTCTTCTCCCACACCCAATTCCCCAACGTATTCCTCTACAACACGCTCATCAACGGCTTCGTCAACAACAACCTCTTCCGCGAGACGCTCGACCTCTTCCTCTCCGTCCGCAGCGAACAACACGGCCTCTCCCTCTACGGTTTCACTTTCCCTTTCGTCCTCAAGGCGTGCACCAGATCTCGGAACTTTAAGCTCGGGATCGAGCTTCATCCCCTCGTGGTGAAATGCGGGTTCAATCGAGATCCAGGCGCTATGACGAGTTTGCTCTCTCTGTATTCCGGATCCGGGCGGGTCGATGATGCCCGGAAGGTGTTCGATGAAATGCCTGAGAGAACGATTGTTTCTTGGACGGCTTTTTTTAGTGGGTGTATTGCTTCAGGGAAACATAGCGAGGCGATTGGTTTGTTCAAGGAGATGGTGGAGATGGGTGTGAGACCGGATAGCTACTCCGTTGTTCGGGTTTTATCTGCTTGTGTTCAGGTAGGGGATCTCGACAGCGCGGAGTGGATTGCTGATCTGGTTGAAGAGATTGGGATGCAGAAGAATTCTTATGTGTATGCAACGCTCGTTAATCTCTACGCGAAGGGCGGGAAGATGGAGAAAGCTCGCTCTGTTTTCGACTCGATGGCTGAGAAAGATGTAGTTACTTGGAGCACTATGATACAAGGGTATGCTTCGAATAGCCTCCCGAAGGAAGGTGTGGAGTTGTTCCACCAGATGCTGAGGGAAGATCTGAAACCGGATCAGTACTCTATAGTTGGGTTTCTTTCTTCTTGTGCAAGCTTAGGAGCGCTTGATTTAGGTGAATGGGGAAGTGGTTTGATAGATAGGGATGAGTTCTTGACTAATCTTGTTATGGGAAATGCGTTGATCGACATGTATGCGAAATGTGGGGCTATGGCTAGGGGCTTTCAAGTGTTTAAAGATATGAAGGAGAAGGATAGAGTTATCATGAACACTGCGATTACTGGTCTGGCCAAGAACGGCCATGTCAAGTTGTCCTTTGCGGTTTTTGGACAGACAGAGAAGTTGGGTATCTCACCTGATGGGTACACGTTTCTTGGACTGTTATGTGGGTGTGTTCACGCAGGGCTGATCCAAGACGGGCTTCGGTTTTTCAACTCCATAAGCTCTGTTTACTCGTTGAAACGCACGGTTGAGCATTATGGTTGCATGGTGGATCTTTGGGGCAGAGCAGGACAGTTAGGTGACGCGTACCGGTTGATCTGCGATATGCCTATGAAGCCAAACGCGATCATCTGGGGAGCGTTGCTGACCGGATGCAGACTGGTAAAAGAAACTCGGTTAGCTGAACGCGTTCTGAAAGAACTCATCGCTCTTGAGCCGTGGAATGCAGGAAACTACGTTCAGCTATCCAACATATACTCGGTTAATGGCAGATGGGACGAAGCGGCTGAAGTGAGAGAGGAGATGAACAAGAAAGGTATGAAGAAGCTCCCTGGATGGAGTTGGATCGAATTGGAAGGGACGGTGCACGAGTTTCTGGCTGATGATAAGTCTCATCCTCTGAGCGACAAGATATATGCAAAGCTAGAAGATTTGGGTAATGAAATGAGGCTTATGGGTTTTGTTCCGACAACAGAATGTGTTATGTTCGACGTTGAAGAAGAAGAAAAGGAGACGGTGTTGGGGTATCATAGCGAGAAGCTTGCCGTTGCGTTGGGGTTGATCAGTACGGTTCATGGCGAAGTGATTAGAGTGGTGAAGAATCTGAGAGTATGTGGAGATTGTCATGAAGCGATAAAGCTGATATCTAAGATCACGAGAAGAGAGATTGTTGTTAGAGACAACAATAGGTTTCATTGTTTTACAAACGGCTCTTGTTCTTGCAATGACTATTGGTGAGCTCACTTATGTAAGACAACAGGAAATTATTACTGCATTTCTCGTTTAGTTTATCATTTAACTTAACATTTTTGAAAGATAGAGAAGATTACTAGAGAGATTTGGTTCTCGAAACAAGGGAGAAGTGAACTTCTCTTTCGTTACACAGATAGACCACGGGATACTTAGGACCATAGCGATGTTTTCTGCAACAAGCGTCTTCGAATAAACACTCTATGCCTATTGAGACCAGCAATGTGAACACAACAGTCCTCGGGGTCATGCAAGTTACTGCAGGAAACATGAACGTCTTATTTCTCTGATCTCCATCGTAGAGGTTTGGGTCCAAGTACACAAACTGGCAAGTGTCATCGCTTCTGGATATTCTTATCCACAAACGGGCATCCCTTGGCACATTGAGAAGCTTGATCTCGCATGGTATAGCCACTGGTAGTCCAGCTACAAAGGAAATCGGACTGTAAGGACCATTACCAGGAACCTCGAGCTCTGCACTGACACAATGCAGATTACCAGAGAGGGTAAACTGTTCCAGAGAGAAGCAATTGAATTTCTTGATGAGTTCAAGCAGTCTTGAGCAACTTATATCAGCAGAGCTTCCAATCTCTTGCAATGACTTTTTAGTTTCAGTTAGAAAATATGATGGTTTGGTGCATTGTTGTTCATGGTGGAGCTCTAATTGAGATACCGTTGAAGATAGCTTCTTCTTGCAGTTAAGCCGGCAGCAAATCTCAAATTTATATAGCCTTAACAAGCAACTTAAAATGACTAGCTCCATAACTAGTGGCACCTCCGTAGACAGACCTGTGAATCTACACCTTATCTCCATCAGTTTTATCTCTACCTCTTCCATCAGCAGTTCCAGTTTTACAGATCTACATGTGCTGGTGTGTCTTGAGTTTTCGAAATGAGGCCATACCTGAGCTAGAAGTTCGATTAGGTGAACGTACTGACACATAAACTCTAATTCACCATTGGAGATTGAGGATGTCAAAGTTGCTAACTCTTGTTTGCAAACCCTGGACAAGAAGCCAAGAAACACGTTAGTTATAATACACATGAAACAGTAACATACACGCTGGAAACTGAGGGATTGCAAGCTGTAAAACCTTAACGCTCTGAATGCTTCTTTAGAGCATTCTGATTTTAGTAATAACCAGGCAGCCTTCACTTTCAACTGTATATGGCTAACAGACTTCAGTGCTGGATTTCTAATTTCCAATTCTGCTATGGAAGCCATGGGTCTCTCAGCAGGTATATTGCTTGGTGGTAGGACGGGGTCTCCGCTATAATATGCATTACTGCGCCTATATGCATTTAAAAACATATCTGCTTTATTGAATTCTGTATCCGAAGAAGCAGAGAGAGTAGTGCAATGAGCCAAGTAAGCCAAAAGAGTATCCTGGTCCATCATATCATGAAGTCCACGAGAGAATTTTCCCAGCATTGCTAGCGAATACGAAAAGGCCAAAGGCGGTATGGAAGCGATGCTTTGTTTGTTTGAGAGAGGAGCTGAGATTATGAACACCAGAAACGCAGATACCTGTTGGCTGTTGAATTCACTTTTATTTCCGGAATCTGTCTCCAACTGAAGAGCATGAAAGAGTAACCAAAGAAATGATTAGTACGCCTATACTTAACAAGTCCTGAAAGGAGTGGAAAATTAGCTCGCTTACCTTTTCACGAAATCTCTTGATTATATTGACTAAGAAATTTGAATGGTTTTGTCCGAAAAGGAACAGAGTAGACAAGATATCTGGTTCGTCCTACAACGAGACAGCAAGAAAATGTGGTTCAATATAAGAAAAATAAAGGATTTATGGAATCATAAGCTAACTGATCTTTGTAGGTAAGTACGCCAACCTGTGGATACATCTCTAAACTTTTTAGGACACCATCTACACAATTTTTGACCAGCTTTAGATCAGGCAGCTTTGCTAATTTGAGAATGCTTCTACCCGTAAGTCTTATGTTCTCAGAAGTATCAATAACAGCATCCAAAAACTGCATAGTCAAGTAGCAGCTCTTTATCAAAACTCACAGCAAAGAAATAGCCAAACAGCACCAAGTGACAAAACTTGGAGGCTGACGCCAGCCGCAGCCATGTTAGCATAGTGCAAATCACTTAAGACAAGACACGAATCTTATGAAGTATTGCATCTGCATTCTCATTAGCTTTTACCACCAGCTCTAGAGGAAAAAAAAAGATGCAAATGGATACGATGACTTACGGCGGGCATATAAGTTTCTTGTATCTTCAAGTTCCCCATGTCTGCTATATGACGCAATGCCTCTAAAGCTTTCAACCTGACAACCATATAATCATCGTATAGCATATCCATCAATAGGCACACAGCTTCATCTGGGAATTCGATAGAATTTACTGAGAGGGAATGGAAAGAGTCAACCGCAGCTTCCCGTACCTTCACAATGACGCATGCAAACGCCGTATATGTAAGTCCAGAAACAACAAAAACCCAACTGACAATTTTTTTACATAACCACTCAACAGGTTTGCACAAACAAAACAAAACAAGAAAGAAAAATCATCATATGTGTACCTCGTAGAATTCATCTTCAAAACCATGGATGAAAACTCCAGCTGCAGCAGCGGCATCAGCAGACTCATTCGAATGACGATCCTGCGGTTTCTTCCCTTTCCCCGCCCTCAATACTTTTTTAGAAAGTGTTTGCAGTATAATGCTTTCTGATGCAGTCCCTATGACCCCAAATGCCTTGAAGACCTCAACCCTCACGTCTACAATCATATCTCTCACAACAGAACAAAGCTGAAAGCACGTTTACAAGAAAACATCAGCCATTTGGTTATTGAAGTTCCTCAAGAGATCACTGAGCAACCAATCTGATAAACACGTATCCGCATAAGTTGTTAGGTGGCTACTCAGTATCCCAAATTGCAAATACAACAAAAAAAAAAAATCAGACTTTATGCTAGCTACTAGGTACCTGGAGAAACACAGCATCAGAACACTCTCTTCTATTAATCTCTTCCTTGGATGCTATCAACACTTTGCCCCACACACTGACCTGAACATTCAGATAATTCTTCAGCTCACAACAATTATTTCAAACGCTATTTTTCATCAATCAAGAAATTAAAAAAAAAAACAACTTACGGCACGAACTGCAGAAGATCTGACGCTATCTTCATCATCGCCCAGAAGCTCAACAGCACGTGCATAACAACCTCGCACGGCACGTGCGTGATCGAAACCACCCGCCTCGCATACATAAACCAATCCATCGAGAGCTAATTTTCTGATTAACGGACACGGATCCTTCGTAAACCCGAAGAACAACGTGAAGAGCACCGACGACGGGACAGAGAACCTCTCCGCGTTCCTAAGCATCCACATCCGAGGAGACACAGGCGCTCCGATGCAAATCGACGCGAACGCCTCTCCGTCGATTCCGGAAAACGCGGCGGCGCTAGGGTTTCGTTCGGATAAAGACGCCAGCACGGCGAGCGATTCCGCGGCGACGCGTCCGTCATCGGCGGCGGAGTTTCGGAGGCGGAGGAAGTTGGAGAGGATTGAGTCGAGGATCTGTGGTGCTAGTTCCTTTCTCGAGAGGGAGAGATCGGAGAGGAGTTTGAGGACGTGGTGAAGAATCGGTGAGTCGTCTCGATTGAGAAGACCGGTGAGGAAGTCGAACACCGAGGAGATTAGCGAGAAGGAAGTGTCGGGGTTGATGATGAGTGATCTAATGGAAGATAGAGTGTGGAGAGTGAGGGAAACCGAGTCGTCTTCCTCCATTGATGAAGACGACAAAAATCTCAAACCTCCACGGAGCCTTTATATATAAATATCCACTTGGCGACAAATCAGTTTTTGGTTTTCAAAGAGTTGTAAACCACTTGTAAACACCGTTGCTACATCAAAGCAGAAGATTAATAAGAAACTAATTGATTGGGCTTAGGTTGAATACTGGGCTTCAAATGTAGAATGTATGCCGTTTTGTTATATAGCAAACGACACACTAACCACTCGTTGGAATACAAGACACCACAACGTCGTATTAGGTAAATCTAAACATTATGTTGTTCTAAAACACAAAGTCTCTCAAGTGACTTCACATCTCTCCATCTTCTCTCCGTTTCCGTCTCCTCGCCACCATGGACGATCCCTCCCTAGAAAAAATCGAGATCTCAGGTCCAACACTAGCATCCCTAATCCAACGAGCTTCCTCCTCTCCCGGCGACGTCGACGGCCTAATCTTCGGCCAAATCCACCGCATCGTCTCCACCACCTTATCCGACGACTCTCCACCGGAACCGTCCCCCTCGAGCTCCTCCTCCTCCTCCGATCAAATCGTCGCCACCGTAACAAGCTTCACCTGCTCCGGCAAAACCGTCTCCTTCTACGACCCCCTCGGCCGAGTCGACTCGCCTCGGATCGACTCCCTCCGAGTCAACTCGCCGGACCGCCTCCTCGGCTGGTTCTCCGCCCGGAGAAAAACCTCCAGCCGCCCCTCCATGCGCGAGCTCGCCGTCTCGTCGTCCCTCTCGTCTCGATTCCAATCACCGATCGAGAACCCTAACTCCAAGACCATGGCTTCCTCCTCCGTGTTCATCCTTCTCACCACACCGTCGACGGATCAGTTAATCCACACGCACGAGTACCGCGCGTACCAGTTCCGCGCCACGAACCAACGGTTAGAACCGAGATCTCTCGGTATCATCAACATCGGACCGGCTTTCCGAGGCCACTACGGTTCGTTTAACCCGAAATCCGGGTTCCCGCCGTTGGTGTGCGAGATGAGCAGCTCGGCGATGATGATGATGAGCGAGGAGCGAGACGAAGGGTCGCTGAGTGCGAAGAAGGAAGCGGTTAAGGATCAGAAGGAAGTGGATGCGTTAGCAGATGGGTTTGGAGTTGGGAGCTTGAGACGTTTGGTTGGTGGTGAAGCTGCGAGCTATACAGGGGGGATTGAGGAGATGTATGAGAGGATGTTGGCGAAAGTCGAGAGCTTGGCTTCGGAGGTTGAGAAGAGCTCTGCTAAAGTACTTGAACTGGTACAAAATTTTAAGTCTTTTTTGTAGTTTTTGAGTTGCTCAAAGGTTGTCTTAAAGCCAGAGTCTTGTCCTCTTGTTGATTGTTGTGTAGTAAAATAACATCTTGTTTGGTTGTTTCAGGACAATCATAATCGGAAGTTGAGATACCGAGTTGCTAGAATCGAGCGGTGAAAGCTTGTTTCTTGGGTTTCTATTTTTCTTTGCCGCCAGGTATTATTTGTTTCTCCTCGTGGATTCAGCTGAGAACACTGGCTGATGCAGTAGGAATATACATGTAGACCATTATCTTCTTAAGCTATAGATGCGTCCTAGTTTAGGCCTTAAGTGGTTAGATGCGTCCTAAACTTTGTTAGAAGGGAAGAGTCAAGAAGGGGATTAGTACAGAGTTTATGTATGCTGAGAAAGTTCATAAGGTTCTTAGTAGTTAAGTAGTTGCATACTGAAGATTCATATAGAGACCATAACAGTAACGATTGATAAGAATAACAGTTAGAGATTGTTGGGAATAGAAATAGGGAGGGAGGGGGGGGGCAAGTTAGTCACTGTGTCGTGAATCTGATTACAGTTTTATCTCTTACACCTTTGTGTTACAGATCTTTTGAAAGAGCCAGAATTGGCAGAAGTATGGAACTTTTCTTTAGAAGAACTTTGTTGTACCATGTTTTGAGGCGTAATCCGGAACGGAAGATGATGGCTTGAGTTTTAAAGTTTCTCAAGTCCTCTGCTTGGGACGTCCTTGTTCAGATATATATACATATGTATGTTGGCGTATCATCAAACTTTTTTTTTTTTTTTGCTATTCAGAAAGTTTCCTTTTGATGCCTTACCAGTTCCTCATTGCTTCTGGAGTGGAAATGAAATGGCTTTGGTGCTTATAATGTAAACTGTCCAAAGTGATTTTGATTATTTTCCTAAAATGTAAAACAACAATAGTCTTAGTTACCGGAAATTTGCCTCTAAATACACAAAAGAAACTCTAATTTCACTAACTAAAATTGCCCCTTCTCTCCTATTTTCTCTTCTAATTTCCCATTTTTTTGGTTAATTGGCAACTAACCAAAAAAGCTCCTTAGTTACCCTAGTAGTCATTGTTCCATGCCAAAAAGGCATAACAAAAAAAAAACGCCAAAAAATTACATATGATAAAGCTATAGAGCCAACAAACCCAACATTAGTTTTGGGACCACTGCATGAGTTTAAGGATAGATACTGTTTCTGGAACCAAACATAACGGCAATCAATCTGCCACACAGCTCATAATACAGTACTAGAAAGTTCTCCTATGTTCAAAATTGTTAGATACAATGCAATTGAATCAGTAGGGTTGGATCTTAATTGGTAGAAGGTAAACATTAAATTCACCCTCAACTAATTTTTATCCTAGCAATCACTCTCGTCAACTACCAACACAAAACTCTATCCATCTATATATATATAACCTCTCAGTTCATTAACCAAACACCAACAACAAGAACACAAAAAAAAACAACAACAGAAAATAACATGAGATCTCTCTTACTAGCCTTGTTCCTAGTTCTTGCTTTCCACCGTGGTGAAGCAGCCGTGCCTTGCAACACCGTGGTCGCAGATCTTTACCCTTGCATCTCCTACGTGGTTCAAGGCGGAAACGTCCCAGCGGACTGCTGCAACGGTATCAGAGCGCTCAACAGTCAGGCCCAAACCCCTGTGGACCGTCAGGGTGTCTGCCGTTGCATCAAAAATGCTATCGGAGGAGTCTCTTTCTCTTCTAACAACCTCAACAATGCTCAGTCTCTGCCTGCTAAGTGTGGTGTGAATCTCCCTTACAGTATCAGCCCTTCCACCAACTGCGACAGGTAAACAAAAATAAAATCAGCTCTGTAAATGAAAACAATAATATCAACCACTTATTCTTTCTTTCGTTTTGTTTACAGTATCAACTGAGAGAAGCAGACAAGGAAGCCACTAGTACGAATGGTTTGCTACTAGCTACGTTAATCTGTGATGTATCGTCACTTCTATGTTTTTTGAAAATTCTAATAAATTAGGTTATCAACATGCACTTTTTATGATATGAGACCAAAATATATATTGACTATTCTCGGCGTTCCCTCAGTTACAGTTAACACTTAAACAAACGATTATAAAAATGGAGTGTTCCACGTTAAAATTTCCACCAGATGTGAAAACATTCGTTATGTTTTATTACTAACCAAAAATCCACTGCGAACGTACTGATACTGAACCAGCTTCCAAAAGACCAGGGACATGAAAGAAAACTTATATATGGCACATTCTATATTTATACCCCAAAACCTAACTTATAAAAGACGTGATATACCGTATGAGGATGGTATCCACCACACTGTTCTTCATTGCATACGCGAGAGAAATGACGAACGGACGGGATAAATTGAAGTGGAACTTGGAAATTAGTTTTGGGTCATCGTTATGGGCCTGATAATAATTTTATTTTGTATTGAACAACGATTGGTGTTCTGTAGTTGTACAGTGAATATAATCAGGCCTCAGCCGATATATATTTTGCATGGGACTTTTTAAGGACCAGCACAGAGCCCAGCAACTCCTCTTCGTGCCCTGAACAAGAAGTCAAAAATCACGCTAGTCATAATGCACATGAAACAGTAACAGAGACATGAAAAACATGAGTAAGATAAGAAATGATTAGTATGCGCCTATATAGTTGACGGGTCCTGATATGAGTGGTAAAGAAAATGATAGCTTACCTTCTTTTAGATGATTCAATAACCATTATTTTTATTATATGTAGCTCTGTAGCATCGAAAGATTGAATCGTCGATTTGTTTTATGAAATATCAATAAACATTTCTATTAATCCAAACAAATGATCATTATCTCTCAGCAATGAGATGATTGAGTTATGATAAATATAAAGGAACGTGGATTAAGATGATCAATATTCCATGTCTACGTAATTTTTTTCCTTTTCCACTTCAAGAACTTCTTACAAAAAAGACACTTTTGCTGCTTCAGAATTTGACCAATTAACATAGCACGAGATCATGGCCGGCTTAGTATTTGGGGCGGCCACCGTCTCAGCGTCTTCAAAACAAAATTTCTTAAAGTTTTGTTTTTTTTTGTTAAAATATATATATATATTTGTTTTAAATTTAAATAATGCTATAAAATGTAATCATATAAAAATTTTAATTAAACAAATATTTTTTTGTTAACTTCTTAGAAAAAATATTTAATAATTAAAATATATAGGGTCTAAATTTTTTTTTTGCCCAAGGACCCATTAAGATGTTGAGCCGGCCCTGCATGAAATCATTAGAGTTGAATCAAGTTTTTGTATAAACAGTGAATATTTATTTCTCACAGTGATATAATAATTAGTCAAACGTGAAAATCATTGTTTTATGTGGCTTGTTCAAAAAAACATTCAAAGTAAAGCCGACCCCGTTCAAACCATAATTATATATTCCAACAAACTTCAAAAGTCTACTACATAATGAGAAAAGTATACGCCGAAAAAATAGATATACCATAAAAGTATTAAGCATGGAATCAACAAAAACGTGCATACTAGTGTTGAATATTATTCCAAATTATTCAATCTTCAAAATTTTATGTATTTTAATAGCGTTTACGACTTGAGAGAAATTGCCTAAAGATAGAGAAACTATAAAAAAGATGAATAACTTCCGTAAGGTAAATGTCATACTAGTTGCAGCCTACGGATGTGATGTGGAGAGCCGAAAGTTACTACAAGAAAACTTTCGGTTCTATTTTCAAGTACTTGTGAATATGAGGGGTGATCGTGTAAATTCTTGAAGTAAGATAGAAGAGGTGAGGTGAAAAGTTTGGGAGTGGTTTGAGAGGACCCCACGTGTCCTCTGCTGTCGACTATTGTTTGAGTTAATAAAAAAGTTCAGTCGCACGCGTGCGTGCACGGCGCGTGTGCTTAACCTTTTTCTAAATTTTTTCCTTTTGTTTATTATTTGAAACCTTCCAAAAACGATGTCAGCGGGTCCCACCTTAGCAAGACGTGACAGGTTATCAACCGTTGATAAAGCTCAGTGTGATCTAAATGAACGGTTTTGATATAAGAGTCAACAACCTATCTAATTAGCCATTTGACCAGTAAACAAAAACCCCAATTAGATGATGATGCTTACTTGCCTATTTTAATTACTAGAGGAGAAATGAGGATATTAGAAATACTGGTGTTGTTGCAGTTGAAAATGTTGATGCAGGTTTTGGAGAAGAAGAAGAATGTATAAGAAAGAGTGAAGAGATTTATAAGTTCATATAGTGGACATGTGTAATGTCTTTAATCTTTTCCATTGGAAATGGAATTGATGAGTGGGCACACCAAATAGACGTATATCGATGGGTACATCATGCAAATAACTTGTTTTCCATTTTGTAGCGAACGTTTTTAAATATTACGTCAACCGTTTTTAGACTATTCAAATTTAGAAACTCGTATCCTTGTAAAATGTCAAACTGATTACCTTATATAATGGGGAAACATATTTTCAAGTTCTCGGCAAGAAATAGAAACATATTTTAATCTTCGATTTGAAACAATTCCATGAAACTGTTTACATATGACAAAATATTTGTTGACACTAATTGATACCATTCTCTTGTAATACAACCCTCATCAATACATATTATACATTCCTCAACTTGAAGCTGCACATTCATAGTCCTTTCGGATCGTGTGGGGGCGTTAGTTCTTGGTTTCGTCCGCCACATAACCTAAGACAACACTACGCATTGATCCGAAATGTTATGATCATTGCCTTATCCTTGACCGAAGTAAGCTTTCTTGTTTTCAAAATCCTTGACCTTGGTGCTTTAAAATCATTATATGAAAAGAACTTCTCCAATAATCTTGGATTTTTCCTAACAAATGCACACGTCAATGTGATGCAATATACCCCAATGTCTTACTGAGAAAGAAACCAAAACCATGACCACATACAACTCAAAAGGTTAAGATGTGAGTTTGTTAGGTTGAAAGGGTTTTAGGTACTTTCTTATGTAATATAAGCCAAGAGAATGGTACAGTGGACACAAAATACACGAAATGAAGAGGAAATGTATTTTCTTCAAGAAACATCTTGAAGCTAACACCAAATTCAAGGGTCGCAACAAAAGATCTTCAAAAAGCAAAGCTCTCGAGAAAACAAACTAAAAGACATAAAATTTGAAGCAACTTAGAGTTTACTTAAAATATATGGTTTATGATGCGAAAATCTTCCGAAAGGAACAAAAACTTGAGCATGAAAAATTAGAGATGATGTATGCAATGCGATCCTGATATTTTACGGTGGGAAAGCGATGAAAGAGTCCGATCATGAAGTAGTGTATTAAGGGAATCGCTTTTACCTTTGATCAGAAGTTCTTTCTTTTATTTTTCCACATATGCTTTCTCTCCACGTCCTCCTTTCTCTTTATGGCGAGTTTCACCATGAAGTCTCCTCATTTTTAGTATTCACATATTTGAGCCGCTAAAAGACAAAAAATATATTAAAAGTGAGAAGGTGTGATAAAAAAACATTAGAAAGGAAAAGCATGAGAGGATTGAGGAAGCCGTGTGTCTTCAAGGAAGAATCAAGGAGAGATAACAATAAGCATTCCTCACAACAACCATATGGTTCGGAGAAGTTGTGCAAGAGATCCCCAAGACGACCTTTAATTTCTCTATCTATGCTTTTCATACGTAAATAAGCTTAGAAGGCTAAACAAACTAAATCATGTGGACTAACACCAATAATATTTTAATAATGCAACCTCCATATGTAGTAAGGATGCAGATTTGTAAATACATGTTGAAAATCGACAAAGGCGGATACTGAACAACTTTGTGGTTTGAAGCTTGAACTCAAGCCATTCATGAGCGTCTAGAGCTGAAAGCACAAAAGAACTGTTGTAAGATATGATAGAGCTTAATGCGAAAAGATAACAAAACATCAAAACTCTGATCATAGTGTTAGTATGGTTGTAGCAAAATGCTTGAGGTTTTAAAAGAGTAAGAAAAGTTCACATGTTTTCGGTTATGTCTCGTTAGCTTGATCGAGATAAACATGGAAGATCACAAAGCAAGAACGACTCCACCTGCAATTAAAGAAATACAAAACTTTCACTAATGATCCCATCCTGACGATTGAAGAACACTAACTTTCAGGTGACTTGCATACCTCCATAGAGGGTTAGAAACGATGAACATTGAAGAAGGAATTAATTATTTTATACATCGAACATATGTAAATTAAGATAGCAAGACTTCGCAATATATACCTCTTCACCAATCATAAGCATCTCAAGGCCGATTAGGATGCCTCCTGGGATGCATTGCGAGCTTCCCAAAAATGGACAAGCGTGAAAACAGTTTAAAGTTTCCCCTGCAACCTGGGTGAACAAATTTCAGGTAAGCTTTGACGAATTTGAGGGAATGTGAAAACATCAATGCGGGATAGATTGAGGATGAGAATACCTTTTCATATAGGAAAAGGTGGTGATTCCCATAAATTTTCCTGTTTTTCTTGATGTTACCTGAATCCCAGAAGCAAAGCGGAGGAGACGACCAACAATGAATCGGACGGTTGTTTGAGCGGATAGCATCGAGAGAAGACCATTTGGAAAGAGGCTTGTAAATGGAACCGGCTTTCAAAGATGGCCGGTAGTGATTGGCATGTCCGGCGGGCATGACCATAGATCACGGAATTCGTACATACAAAACATAATTTATAAGTTGTAACACGGACGAAACCCATCTGCGATATTACAATCACAAAGAGACAAACTTTTGTCGGCGGATGGCGTCGGATAGTTAACCACTTTAGCTAAATTGGATTCAAAGATCGGAACTTTCAAACACGATGCGTTACACAGATGAGAAATCTATCTACTTGTATTTACACGCAAAAAAAAACATAAACTGAGACACATACCACCCGTTAATACACAAAATCAAGTGAAAACAATTATATTAGAGATATGTTATAGATCGAAGATCTTTTCATCAAGGAAAAAAAGCGTGATTCCCATAAATTCACCTCCTTTCTTGACGTTGCGTTGAATCTCAAAACCGGAGCAGACGACCTACTATGGTCTGGGCATCTGGAGAAGCAGAGAGAGACATTTTCGATAAAAGTAAAGGAATCAATCAGTTTGTGGAAGATGGAGATTTGCTCGGTTTAAGATGAAGAATATACAAGGAGGGTTAACGGAGATGTAACGAATCGTGACCATTTATGATGAATCGATTAAATACGGGAAAATGAAGAGTTTGTCGGAGATAATCAGATAACGAAAAGACAAAGGAGGAAGGTGAGTTTGAGATGCATGCGGCGAGGGAAACCACAGTTAACGACGTCGTCTCAATATATGGGCTTACCGTACAAAACCAACGCATGGAAAAATATTAACGACTTCTTCATCATAAAGCCATTCGTTTCACTTCAAAATCAATAAAACAGAGTCCAATATGGGCCTTCTCAATACGTGATCCAGCCCCATCGTAAGAAAAAAAAAATTAAATGCGGGACCCACAATAAAGGACAGGTGTCCATCTCAGGAGTGATGAAACTGTACTATTATATTATAGATTAAACAAAAACAAACAATTTTAGTTTTCCAAGTTTGACTGAGATGTCGCTTTAATCAATGGCCCTCTTTACTGGAAATCTAGGCTTTGCTTTGATTTTACAACTTTGCCTCCTCCTTATCAGTTTCTGTATTAAATTATTAATTTTGAAATGAATGACAAGTTCGTTTGAAATTATAAATGGTCCATCTCGTCGGTTTTAGATATTGATTCAAAACAGACTTTAGACAAGATAAAATTTATATTTGTGATAAACTATTATAAATGTCATTTAGAGTCCAACATTTTCTAGGTAAATTATTTACATATAATTTCCAGTTGAATTTTGATATTATATTTTTTAAACTGCCCTTTGAATGGAATGTACATTTGTTTTCTAAAAAAAATTAATATTGTATATGATAACTATGACGAGGTTATAAAGAAGAAACAAAAAGTGAAGGGGCGAAAGATGAATAATAGTACTAGTATATAGTAGCAAAGAGAGAAAATTCCAAAATAGTTAGCTGAGGAATTGAATTAAGATTAAGTAAATTAATTACAAATCTTTGTTTATCTGTTTTGGTTTGAACTTTGACCACTGCCTCTTCTGGGTCCCACCTATCTCTCTCTCTCTCTCTCTAATATCTCTCACTTTCCTAAACAGACCATTCTCTCTTATGAGTTTCCCTTCTTCTCAGAAATTTCCGATTTCATTTTCACTCAAGTCTTTGAATCTCTCTCTCTCTCTCTGCCTCATCCCAGTTTCACCTTCGTCTCCTAAGAATCGTATTGGCTTCTTGTTCCTGCCAGGTTTGAACAAAGAACTCTCATCTATGCGTTTGATTTGTTTCTAGATCGATTTTTTTTGTTTCTTAACGAACTTTATCATCAACAGATTATGATTTGTTTCAGTGAAAAAAAAATCTGATCTAACGAATTGGCTCTGTATAAAAGTAGAAAATAATATCTGAATTTGAGTTTTAGCCAATGATAATGCTTTTTGTATAATTTCCTGGATTTATTGTCTCTTGTCTTTACCGGGGAGATTAATCTAATGTCATGTTGTCTAATTAAACATATCGAAAACGTGTCTTAAGATTCTAAATAATTGCATCTTTTTTTTAGCTGTTTTTATTCATTGAAATTAGGGTTCAGACAAGGAGGAACTATCATCTGCTTTCTTAAACCACTAGATCTGTAGTAACTTTGAGCTCATTGTTTTCTTTTGAGACAAAACTTATGTCCATCGATCTAACACATGCATGAAACGGATCTTTGTCTCTGTTTGCTAAAAAAGTTTGTGTGTTTTAAATCATTTCCAGATGAATTTGTGAGTACCAGTGCCCTTTTGCATCATCCACTTTCAAAGGATCGAGCTTTATGTGTAGAAGAAGCCCTGTTTTGTTCGTAGGATCAAAGTAGTAAGTTAGCAAACAGATTATAGAGGATTTGGAGAAGATGGTGTTGGGATGTTTCCCTTTGAAAAGCAAGAAGAAACGTGGTGGTTCGGTTTCCATGAAGCGTTTGGATCTCGAAGAAAGCAAGCCGATTGCTTTACCAGAGCCACCTAAACCTCCATGCCGTAACCTACAGTCAGCTCCTCCGAGTTTCAGAACCAGAGTGAAGCCAGTTCACTCCAGCAACGGAGAGACGAGCAGCAGCAGCAGCAGCAGGGCGAGAGTGATGTCTGCTCCTTCAAGCATCCACGGTGCAGCAGCGGAGCGGGACTTGCTCGCAGGAGGAGTTTCCCACGAGGAGCAAGACGAACAACCACGTAGCGCTACAAAAGAGCCTACCCCACAACCACAACCGCTTCCACTGCCGTCTCCGAGGACCGGCTCTTCGTTGAAGAACTGGGGGAGCTTTAAATCGTTTAACGGAAGCAGCGGGAGGTTATCTTCGTCCGCGGTATCTGGACCTCTGCCTTTACCACCTAGCGGATCCGTTAGAAGCTTCTCGTACGATGAAGTTGTGTCAGCTTGCAGCGCGTTTGCTACG
The DNA here is from genome assembly GCA_016432835.1 of Brassica nigra. NCBI lineage: Eukaryota > Viridiplantae > Streptophyta > Magnoliopsida > Brassicales > Brassicaceae > Brassica > Brassica nigra. Next base: position 53,487,132 of record CM028245.1, read on the forward strand.
GACCGATGCGTCTCCGAAGGTCTTTCGTCTGTTATGTATATGGCTTCGTTCGGTGACGAGGCTGCTGCTTCGACTACAAACTTAAAGAAGGTCGAAGCGACTGTTGTGCGCCTTCACGTGGTAACTCAGGTAAATAAAACATTCGTTTGTTATGTTATGTTTACCATATAGTTAGACCTTTTGTGTTTTGTGTTCTTTACTATTTATTTTTATGCTGATACAGAGTATCAGGGAGTTCATTAACGAAGTGAACACCTTGGCGTCGCTGCAACACCAGAATCTATGTAAATTGGTAGGCTATCATGCGCGTGAAGGATCTGACACGAGGATGTTGGTGTACGAGAGGCTTGCTCTTGGAAGCTTGGACCGTTTGCTACACGGGAGATCAGATGGTCCTCCTCTTGATTGGAACACTAGAATGAAGATCGCTCTATGTGCAGCTCAGGGGCTTACCTTCTTACACGAAGAAGGCCCGTTTCAGGTACACACAACAAAACCACATCAACTTCGTGAAAACTTGTAGTTACCATGGTTCTAAAAATTGGCTTAGGCCGCAACTCTGGTCATGTCTATAACGATTTATTTGACTCGAATCGGTTAAAATAGTTTTAAATCGGCTAAAATTAGTTCAAATCGATCTAAATTAATCTAAATCTTTTAAATTAAATAATAAAGTCAGTACAAATTCACAAATTTGATTAATTCTTTTGTTTAGTATATAATTTATTACAATAATTTTATAATTAAATTCAAAGCCTAAAATATCTTATAAAATGTAATATATATATATATCTATATATATATAAAATAAATCGATAATTTGCTAACATCTTAGAATGAATAATCTGCATAATCTGCGTGTTAATTCTCTATAAGATTTCTTGAACATTGCTTGTGCTGTGTGTACTGATCACTTTTGTATTGTGTTGAACAGGCAATGTACAATGAATTTTCAACGGCTAATATCCAAGTGGACAAAGATTTCAGCGCCAAGCTATCTGGATACGGTTGCGTAGGCCATGCACCCGAGACAGAGACCTCAAACAGTTCAGCACTCGCGAATCTCTCGGTAGAGACACTAGAGAGAGGAGTTTTAACACCAAAGAGCAACGTGTGGAGCTACGGAATAGTTCTGCTCGAGATGTTAACAGGGCGTAAAAACATGGACGGTTCATATCCCAAAGAAGAGAGAAACTTAGTGAAATGGAGCAGAGCTTTTCTAGCAGACGACTGCAGACTCTCGCTTATAATGGACCCTCAGCTCAAAGGTCGGTTTCCCGCGAAAGCGGCGAGGAGCATAGCGGATATAGCACAGAGATGTCTGCAGGTGGAGCCATCAGAGCGACCGACGATGAGAAACATCGTCGATCAGCTCAAGATCATACAGGACATGAAGTACTCGTGCAGGTTCCCGTTGCGGGAACCCGCACCAGTCGCGGTGAGGAAACATATGGGAAGATCGAGCAGTTTAAACACGATCGTTTGGACTCCGGGGGTGGCAGCAGCTGCTGCGCCGAGGTCGAGTTTCTCTCCGTCGCCTCCGGCGAGACGACCGTCGGTTTCTCCCACTAGAGGACGGGGGTTGGTGTTCCCGCCGGTGGTGTTTCCGCCGCGAGTGTGTTCGTCGTTGGAGGAGATGAGTAGGGAAGAGGTGAGGAGATTGTCTTCGGTCAGTGGTAGGAGAACTAGTCTTGAAGGGTTTTGATTTGTTCATATTCTCTTATTTGTTTTTTTTTTCTCTTTATTGGCTTTGATTTGTTTTCTGGATTCCAAAATATAAAAAGTTTGTCTTCTTTTTTCAATGTTGAATCCAAACGTCGAGAGTGAGGGAGTGTGTTGTGTTTGTATATAATGAAACTTTTTTCTTCGGACAGAAACATATTCAGCTGTATTGTGTTATAGGATACTACACTTTGGTCGCTAGAGAAAATTAAAGAAATGGTTATGTTAGTTAAACCGGATAATTCAATTTAAACCGAGTTGCGGTTCGTTTTTTCTTTTGTTGTCCTCACGGGGAAGAGTGAGCTATAAACCTTCCTTCTTCCTTTCCATTGAGATCTTATCTTTTGAGACACAGCTGCTTTATCTTCTCGCCGGCGAGAGAACAAAAATGGCGGGAAGAGCGGCTTTCTCTATATCTTCGTCTCCTTCACTCTGCATCCCTTATTCAGTTAGTTCGCTCTCACTATCTTTCTCGAATCGATCGGTGCTCTCTGTGCGGATTTCTACTCGAACCAACAGATTTTCCGGTTAGAGTTCTCTCGTCTATCACTTTTGATAGGGATTGATTTAGTTGTCTTATATTCTGGTGACTTTGTTTTTTTTTTTGTAGGGATTTGCTGCTCTTTGTCTGCTAATGACATCAAAGCTGGAACCAACATCGAAGTCGATGGTGCGCCTTGGCGTGTACTTGGTAATCTTCCTTCTTAGTTCCTTGTGATTAAAAGGTTTTGGTTCTGTTGTTACTAGTTCATGTAGAATTCGGTGTTGTTTTTCGCTTTGATTGCATCTAATTTATGCTTTAAGCTGTACAAATCGGACATGTTTCGGTTTTGGAAATTATAAGACTTTTGAGTTTTGTCTCTGTTTTTTTTATTTTGGGGCAGAGTTTCTTCATGTCAAACCAGGAAAAGGTGCGGCCTTTGTGAGAACTAAGATCAGGAACTATGTTAATGGTAGCACAGTGGAGAGAACATTTCGTGCTGGAATCTCTGTAAACATCCACTTCCTCTCACTCTCTCTTTCGTTTTGTATCTTAATTCTTAACGAATGACACACCATATTTGAGTTATGATTTGATTCTCTTGTTGTATGTTATAGGTCGAGGAAGCAAATGTATTCAAAGAAACCAAACAGTTCACATACAAAGACGGGTCTCAGTTTGTTTTCATGGATTTGGTATGTTAACGGATCTTTACATTCTCTTTCTTCTTCACTTAAAACAATGGTTACTGTAATGATATGATTCTCCTCGTGTTATACACAATCTTCTTCTGCAGAGCACATACGAAGAAACACGTCTCAACGAATCTGATATGGGCGACAAAACGAGATGGCTGAAAGAAGGAATGGATTGCAGTTTGCTGTACTGGAAAGACAAGGTAACACACACACACTTTAGTTTAATCTCTCAGTTAAATACTTCAGAGTTGAAGCTGTGTTGAGATCTTTGCTTCTGTCTTGATTTCTTTGCAAAGGTTATCGATTTCGAACTACCAAATACGGTTACACTCAAAGTGGTTGATGTCGATCCTGGCCTTCGCGGTGACACTGCACAAGGTAATAAAATAATCTTGCACAAATCTCTTTTTAAAGCAAGGCCTAAAGGTGCTGGTGTGGTGGATGTATGTAGGTGGATCAAAGCCTGCAACAGTGGAAACGGGGGCAGTAGTAACCGTACCACTCTTTGTAAACATAGGCGAAGAAATTTTGGTGGATACTAGAACCGGCATGTACATGAACCGGGCGTGAACCGTCTCTACACCTACTTAATCGGATCCAAAATCCAAACCGATGAGGCGATTATAATCATTTTTGTACGTACATGCAAATATGCAATGTTCGGATCGAGGATATATGTTTTTAAAAATAAATTTTGAACAGCACAAGTGTGTATTACGATTCGGATTACTTACTGTAAACCAAGTGAACCAAGTAAACCACAATCATCACATAATATTGGGCTTAGTGTGGGCCGGCCACTACCACAAAAAGAAGGGGGTTGTTGGACGAAAAAATCTCCGCCGCGCATTTAGCTAGTTAGTTAACCTTCTCCCAATAAAATATAGCCACGTGTAATCCCCTGGGGATCTAACGATGCGTCTCTCTTAAAAATCCTCCTCCTGTCCATCGTTTCGATTCACGTCTCCTTCCTCAGCCATCCTCTCTGGTAATCATCCCTCTCTCTCTATGATTGACTTTAGATTTTCTGGGTCAATACAAATTATCAAAATTTGTGTATTTGTTTCGACGACACGAAACGATTTAACATTCAGGTCATAGTTTTTCTCTAGATCTCGATTTGCTTGAATTTTGTAACGATTAGATCTGATTTTTATTAAAATTTAAGTTCCTTTTCTTCGTGGGTTTCGTTTTTACTGGGGAAAGTTTGGTTCTTTGAAGCTGTATAGGTTTTATATTCATTCTAAATCCGCAAATTGGATGGCTTTTGGGTGTTTAGTGGGACTTGCTTCATAATGCTATAGTATAGATTTGATCTGTTTATATCTTAGCCTCTAAATTTGTGAACTCTGGTTATTTACCTGCAGAGCTTAGAAAACCTTCATGGCATTTGCGCACTTCTGCAGCATCGAATGTTTCCTTAAAATCGGGAAACAGCAAGCGCTTTTTCTCCTTGTTATTGGTTTGCCTATCGCCACCACTCGTTTTGGTCAGTTTTCTCCGCATTAACACCACTCTGGTGAACTCTTGAAGCTTTCTCTGTGTGTTCTGCATCGATTTTTTTTTTGTTTGTGAATTATGGTTTCCTCTCACCGTCCTGTCCCCAACAAAACCCACAGCAAACAGCAGTATTTATCTCTCAGCCCTTCAAACTCTGCCTTGAAAGATGATGTTGAACTTGACTTCTCTGATGTGTTTGGTCCACTCTCTGAAGAGGCCGGCGATGTTGTTTTTGACGAGCCTGCTGTTATCCACACTCGTTCTCACTCTTTGGTTGGCCCTTCTTCCATCGGTAGTCACTCTTTAAAGCTGAGCAAGCTCACGTTACGTGAGACTGAGGACTCAGTTGACTTGGTGGAGTGTCTTGAAAGTGAATCGTTTAAAGAAAACGATGATTTATTATCTGGTAGTGACAGTGAGAGATCTACACTGGTAGATGTGGTGAAGGTCTCTGGCGTGGTAGGACTTGATGATTTTGAGGTTTTGAAGGTTGTGGGTCAAGGTGCGTTTGGGAAAGTGTACCAGGTGAGGATGAAGGAGACATCTGAGATATACGCGATGAAGGTCATGAGGAAAGATAGGATTATGGAGAAAAACCATGCTGAGTACATGAAAGCTGAGCGCGACATTCTTACCAAAATTGATCATCCCTTCATTGTTCAACTTAAGTATTCTTTCCAGGTAAAGATCCTCTTTGCATCTTAGTGGTTTTACTTCATAAATGGTTTAACTTTGTCCATACCATTTTTTATGTAGACTAAGTACAGGCTCTATCTTGTGCTTGACTTTATAAATGGAGGGCATCTATTCTTCCAGCTCTACCACCAAGGGCTTTTCAGGTTTGGTTTAACTCCTTGTTCAACTATGTTTGGAGTTTCAGAATAGTTTTGCAAGGCTTGACTCGTTCTATCTTTTCACAGAGAGGACTTGGCTCGGGTGTACACTGCAGAGATCATCTCCGCAGTTTCTCATCTCCACGAGAAAGGCATAATGCATAGAGATCTCAAACCTGAGAACATTCTCATGGACGTAGATGGCCACGTGATGCTAACTGACTTTGGTTTAGCAAAAGAATTTGAAGAAAACAAAAGATCAAACTCCATGTGCGGGACTACCGAGTATATGGCACCTGAAATCGTTCGTGGAAAAGGGCATGATAAGGCTGCTGACTGGTGGAGCGTTGGGATTCTTCTCTACGAGATGCTCACCGGAAAGGTAAAAAAGCCTTTCTCATGCCTGGTATCTGTATAGGTGATATAAGTTTGTTGTGGGATACCATTTTTTTGTTTGTCCTTTTGCAGCCACCGTTTATGGGGAGCAGAGGAAAGATAGAGCAGAAAATAGTAAAGGACAAGATTAAGCTTCCGCAGTTTCTGTCGAGTGAAGCTCATGCCTTGCTGAAAGGGGTAAGGAAGCATTGAAACCCTCTTGGTAAGCCATTGTATATAATAAGACTGAATCTGATTGTGACTTTGTAACGAATGTATATATAGCTGTTGCAAAAAGAGCCAGAGAGACGGCTTGGAAGTGGAGCTAGCGGAGCAGAGGAGATAAAAGGTCACAAATGGTTCAAGGGAATGAACTGGAAGAAGCTGGAGGCAAGAGAAGTGAAGCCAAGTTTCAAGCCGGAGATATCGGGAAGACAATGCATAGCGAATTTCGACAAGTGTTGGACTGAAATGTCGGTGTTGGATTCTCCAGCAAACAGTCCAAGCTCGGATCCTAAGGTCAACCCTTTTACCAACTTCACGTATGTGAGGCCTCCTCCTTCATTCCTTCAACAATAGAGAGGGAGAAGGGAAAGAGAACCTTTTTTTTTTGTAACACTTGAAGGGAGAGAGAACCTTTTTTTTTTGTAACACTTGAAGGGAGAGAGAACCTTATGTTTCTTTTTCTACGTTTTTGAAGTCTATTATTGTAAGGCAATAAGATATTGAGTTGCTTGAACCATATATTAAGTGGAGTAAACTGTACCTCTCGAAATAATTTTCTAAACATAATTGTCGAATTTGAAGAAAATAATGGTTGATGTTGCTTTCATAAATAATTGGTGACTGATGAGTAAAGCATGTAGGTTTATTGCCTTGTTGTGCTTTTAATCCACAATGTTGGTAATAACGATTGTACTGTAAGTGCTTTTAAATGTATCAAGGACTTTATGGTGAGCAGTACTCTACCATTTTGCTTGAAAAACATGTGATTTGAAAGAAAAAAAACCAAAATTACATTAGTCTAGTGCATCCCCTTTAGTTGCCTTTATGGAACTAGACAAATAGTCGGCTTACAAAAAAATAAGGAAATAGATAAGTGTTTGTAAAAATAATTAAATATTCAAAAAAAAACTCCGCCGCGTTAAAACAACTTGGCAACGATCTCCCAATATAAATCGAACACGTGTCAAGATCCTTTGATCCACGATGCTTCTCTATTGTGTAATAACATAAAAAGGGAGGCACGCGCCTCAGAAACCTGTTGGAAGCAGGTTTGGGGATTTTAGCGTTTCCTCTTTTAAAATCTCTAATCTCCTCCTTCCTCACGCATCTTCTCTCCTCTCCCTCTGGTAATCAATCTCTCTCTCTCTCTTTGACTTTTCTCCTCTCAGAGTTTAGATTCCTTTATGTGTTTTCTGGATAAGTTCATCTATTGTTTCTACGACACGAAATCTTTTTTTAGTTCATATTTTTTTTATTTCTAAATCTGGATTTGTTTGAAGTTTGCATATGTTACCTGTTTCCTTAATTTACAGACTAGTAGATCTGAATTATAGAGCTTCGAGGTTCTCTTCGGCCTTGTCTCCTGGTGATTGATGAACTTTTGGTTCTCGAAGATGTTTATGTTCTGTTTTTAACGATTCTGAATCCGGCAATTCAAGGGGTTACTTGGGCTTTATTCAAGATTTGTCTCCGCACTCCAAATTTTCCCTCTTTTTTTAATTTAATTATTTATTTTCGGTGGTGGGAGGAATGATCCTGTAAGGATATTCGGTCGGTGGCAAAGTTTTCTTATTTTATGTTGACTTTAGTTTTTTTTTTGGTAATACAAAACGAATCTTTCCACCTGCTTGTTTCTTGATAAATTTTGCTTAAATTCTCTGTGATTCAAGATTTTGATATGATGATCATGTCTATTAGCCTTCTGACCTTGTGAAATTTTGATGAACTGCAGAGCTTAGAGCACTTTTATGGCATTGGAGCACTTGTGCAGCAACCTCTGTTTCCTTAAATTAGGGAAACAACTAGAGCTTCTCCTCCTCAACGTTGGTTTGCCTGTTCTTAACCCTCTCCTCATTAACAAGACACCCTAACCAATCTGGTGAAGCTTTTTAAAAAAAAACATGGTTTCCTCCGAGTGTCCTGTTGCCAACAAAAACCTAAACGGGAAGCACCTGTTTCTAACCATCACCCCTCCACAAGCTGTCTTGAAAGAAAACCTCGAGCTTGACTTCTCCGACGTCTTTGGTCCACTCCCTGAAGATCATCCCACCGACGTTGCTTTCGACGAGCCTGCTGTTATCCACAGCCGATCCCACTCCTTGGTTGGCCCTTCTCTGATCAACAGTCATTCTTTCAAGCTCGGAAAGCTCACCTTGCGAGAGACAGATGACTCTGTCGACTTGGTGGAATGTCTCGAAGGTGAATCCTCTTGTAATGAAGAAACAGAAGCTGTGGCCAAGGTCTCAGGTGGTGTAGGCATCGAGGACTTTGAGGTTTTGAAGGTTGTGGGGCAAGGCGCGTTTGGGAAAGTGTACCAGGTGAGGAAGAAGGAGACGTCCGAGATTTACGCCATGAAGGTCATGAGGAAAGATAAGATCATGGAGAAGAACCATGCCGAGTACATGAAAGCTGAGCGTGATATTCTTACGAAGATTGATCATCCGTTCATTGTTCAGCTCAAGTACTCCTTTCAGACTAAGTACAGGCTCTATCTTGTGCTTGACTTTATAAACGGAGGGCATCTGTTCTTCCAGCTCTACCACCAAGGGCTTTTCAGAGAGGAGTTGGCTCGTGTGTACACTGCGGAGATCGTCTCTGCGGTTTCCCATCTCCATGAGAATGGGATAATGCATAGGGATCTGAAACCTGAGAACATACTCATGGACACTGATGGACACGTGATGTTGACTGATTTTGGTTTGGCTAAGGAGTTTGAAGAGAACAAAAGATCGAACTCCATGTGTGGGACTACTGAGTATATGGCACCTGAAATCGTTAGAGGAAAAGGGCATGATAAGGCTGCTGACTGGTGGAGCGTTGGGATTCTTCTCTATGAGATGCTCACTGGAAAGGTAAGAGAGTTTTTTTCCAAAGAAGCCTAATGTAGTCTTGGTATTTGTTTAGCTAATAATTATGTGATGCAATTGCTTCTGCAGCCACCGTTTCTTGGGAGCAAAGGAAAGATACAGCAGAAAATAGTGAAGGACAAGATCAAACTTCCACAGTTTCTGTCAAATGAAGCTCATGCGTTGCTGAAAGGGGTAAGTTACCATCATCATCATCTTCACGTTACTATGAAGCATTATCATTATCGGTTCAAATCTGATTCTGAGTTTGTAATGATTGTATATAGTTGCTGCAAAAGGAGCCAGAGAGACGACTAGGGAGTGGAGCTAGCGGAGCAGAGGAGATAAAAGCGCACAAATGGTTCAAGGGAATAAACTGGAAGAAGCTGGAGGCAAGAGAAGTGAAGCCAAGTTTCAAGCCGGAGGTATCGGGAAGACAATGCATAGCGAATTTCGACAAGTGTTGGACTGATATGTCTGTGCTAGATTCGCCAGCAAGCAGTCCAAGCTCGGATCCTGAGGCCAACCCTTTTACCAATTTCACATACGTCAGGCCTCCTCCTTCATTCCTCAACCAAACCACATCGACTTTGTAGAGGAATGTTATTAGATGTGGGTTTATGAAAATACATTGTTTAATGTTTATAAATATGCTTCTTCCTTGTGTTTTTGTTATTTGTTCTCATGCTTGTTAAACCCTTGTGGTTGCTTCTCTGAACATGTACATTAGTTTCTAACTTTATACAAATTGTTTTTATATTAAACTATCAAGTCAGAATTCATACAAGTGTCTGAAACATCTGTATGAATATGAAATTTAGTATAAATCTACGTTTGACCAAGAAACCTATCTTATAAATTTGATTTTTATGAGATCTTGTTAGGAGAGTGAAGGAATTGTTTTGATTGAGAACAAATTACTAAATTATTGAACCAGAGCAACTAACATTGACCATTGACCCTTTGTAAACAAAGAAAACGTTGAAAACACATATAACGCTGGCGACTTTGCTTTCGGACCAAACTAGTATCTAATAATGTAATAATTTTTTAATTGAGAGATTAGATTAAGTCAAGAGAAGAGTAAATGTAGTTCTTCTGAATCTTAAAATCCATTCTTTTTGCAGTTTTTCCACTGCAAAAACTCTCGATGTGATTATCATTGAGAGTGCATCTAGATAGAGACGATTCAATACATATATAGATATTGAGTGATGGGAATGAAAAGATGCATATTACAGAAACAGGATGATCTAACTCAAATGTTTTCATGACATTTAAAAAACTTGTGTATTTTACATCCATTGATCATAGAACAAACGGTTTTCGATACTCTCCACGGTGAAGAAGACACGAAGAGAGGGGCATCAAGGCCGTTGTGGACTTTCAGGTACAGAGTCGATGATAGAAGTAACCTTCTTCTGTAGCTCAGGCTTGTTAGCACCGACAAGCTTGCCTATTTGCTCTCCGTTCTTAAGGAAGAAGAAGGTTGGTGTTGCCTTTATGTCCCATGTTGAGCTAAAATCCTGCACACAATATATAATAATAACCACATTAGTAACATTTGTTGAAGATGTGAAGAATATGGATGGTGGGGGTACTGACGCTGAGTTCATCAACATCTACAAGAAGGAACATGAGAGAAGGATGTTTCTCAGAGAGCTCCACGTAGAACGGTGCCACAATCTTACAAGGACCACACCACGTCGCGCTGAAGTTTGCAATCACCTGTATTTTGTTTAAAACAAGAGAGACATGAGATTAAGAAACACCAAAACACTTCCGTATTGAGAGTTGATAAATAAAGGGGAATAAAATTACAATTTTGCCATCACGACCAGCTTCAGCTAGTTTCTCATCCCAGCTCTCTTTTGTTGTGATGAGATGAACATTACCACCGGAGAAATCAACGTTATGGACTGAATCATCGTCTCCTGTGTCCTACGTTTGCAAACCAAAAGGATGACTTTTTTTTTTTTGGTTAATTCATATCATCGCATAAACACACAACAAACACAATCATTTTTTTTTTCATGCGACAACAAAACAAAACAACACGAATGGTTTCATTTTCTTCGTGTAATAATATTTTATATACCTTAGAGACGCAGCTTCCCATCTGAATGAATGCTCTGTAAATTTTTAAAACAGAAAATAGGCTTTCTTCTTTTTTTATTTTCTTTGCAAATATCCTGTTGCTAAGAGATCACCAAAAGCAAAACAAAACTGAAAATGTGTAATAGACAGAACAAACGGATTAAGAGAATCTCAAAAACGGTAATAACGCACCTTTGGAGATTGGATGCGATGTGAGGCTTAGACACGCGTGAATGAAAGAAAGAAAAATAAAAGGTTTCGACAGAACTAAGAAACCAAAAGGAAGACAATTGAAAAGAGACGATAGGAGGAAGAAGAAGAGAACTGAATGATGAATGAAGAGGAGCTAAACGGCGTCGTAAGGAGAAAGATACCAAATTAGAGGAGAGTCGTTGATTGGAGCTCCATTATGACCGCGTCGTCAAGAATCCAATTTCTGATTATAATTACGATTTTGCCCTCCTCCTCTCTGTCCACTTCTTTTTATTTTTATTTGTTTTCTTTTTCAAGGCTAACTTTATTTGTTAAAGCAACTTCACCAAACTATTCTTTTTAGATCACTTTTTATTGGTTTGTTAGTTGTCAACGTGCTTTAAATTTTTTTCGTTAAGATTATGATACAAATTTTGAAGAACGTACGCAAAACGAAACGACGCACAACGAGAAATTGACTATCAGACTTTTTTTCTTTATTGGTAAAAATTTTGACTATCGACTTTACATAGATACATCAGTGTTTTTTTTTGGGTCAAAAGATACATCAGTTATTGACCTTTTACTATTCTTTTTAACAGTTTGAGAGACCCCTACATTCCTCATTTTTAGTTAAAAAATTTAAATATTTAAGCAGCAAAATTGTGCGGCACATCACATGATATGAAAAGTTTATAGAAGAGAGAGGTAGTGGTTGTACCGCAACAATCACATTTATAAGGTTTGCATTGTTGCTATCTGAACTGTCTTTTTGTTGAGAATTATATTATAATTAAAATCTTTCAGTGGATTGGAGTTTTCTTTCTTTTCTTTTTTTTTTTGCTTTTTACACATGGTAAGATTTGGTTGCTGAGATTCTCTGTAAGTCAATTTAATTTAGATTTTAAGCAATAATGAATTTGTTGTTATCTTTACTAGATTGTCTGTGCCTCTCTTTTCTGCACTGATCTCATTCATTTTCTTAGGATTAGGACGCATGTGTGCGTTGCTTACTCCATTTCAGATCTAGTATTAAAGAGTTGAGATTCTAGGTGTCCTTTTCAGAAGATTTGCCAATGACTTGTTTTAAGTTGTTGCAATCTTTTAGCTTCCCAATTCTACCATGGTAAACTCAGTAAAATATCTGGATAATAATAATATTCATAAGCAGAGCCGAGGAGTAAGAGCATCTAAGTTGCTCGATTATGATCATATAAAGCCCAAATACAACACATGCATTTCTTCTTAAAGTTTTAAAATATTTTGGATGCAGAATAACATAAACCATTTCGCTTCTCTCGAGTCTTCTTATCATCCCATGGCGTACTTCTGTGTCCAGCTTCGTGCGGTTGACTCGTACTTGGATTTATCCGTCTTGTACATATGAGCTATCTCCGGCACAAGAGGATCATCTGGGTTCGGGTCAGTCAACAACGAGCAAATCGACAACAAAACCTGTGTTTCCACAGCAATCATGCACATTAACAAAACAGAATCGTCTGAAGATTTTAACATAATTGTGTTAAACTGGAAGCAGACACGAAAGCTCAAACCTTGGATATGGTAAGAGCAGGACTCCACTGTTCTTTCAGGATATCAAGGCAAATGCTTCCATTGCTGTTGATGTTTGGGTGGTACACCCTCGTCTTAAAAGACACCTGCAAACATCAGACACACATATTCGTCGTTAATGATCATCAACTTAAAGATGATTTAGTTACTAAAAGAAAACAAAAAGAACAAACCTTTGGTGGCTTGAAGGGGTAATCAGGAGGAAAGTGAATGGAAACCAAAAAGACTCCTCCGGCATAGGGACTGTCAGGAGGTCCCATGATAGTTGCTTGCCAATGGAACATGTCCTCAGCCACAGGACCTACAAACCAAGTAAAACACGTTACAATCAAGACTCAAATCTCTCCATCCACTCACAACCAACTCAACTTAGACATATCAACAGGACCTACAAAAGAGACACTAGACATAAAAATCAAAAGCATGCTTGAGCTCTAAATGGTCTCTGATGACAAAATAGGTTCATGCATATATCACAAACACCAAACCGGCGTCAATCAAAGAGATCCTAACAAACCAAAGCTTAACCAGGAAAAATTCGAATTCATAATTCAGATAAGAAACAAAGTATTGATTTTTTTTTTTTATCAAAACCTAGCTGGGTTAACTTCAAAGCAGTGAAAAGTAAGGATCTTTAGGGTGAGATTACCTGCGCTGCAGTTAGATGGAGGATCCTTCTGCAAATCCTTGAGCTCTTTCAAAATCCTCTTCGAAGCCATGGCTCAACCACGAAAAAAACTGCACAAGGAGACAGGCCGACAGCAACTGATATTATGAACAGAGGAGGAAGGTTAAAACCTTACAGCAATAACACAAGAGAACAAAGAGGGGAAGAAGAAGATCACGAACCGAGAAAAAAAAAAGCGATCAGGAAAAGGGAAGACGATGCGGTGCAAAGAGAGAACGAATGAGATCCTCGCTCTCTCTAACAGTTTCTTTATAACTCGAGAGAATGTATTCGAGACGGCAACTCGAAGCTTCTGACTGGTCCAGCGGCTCCGCGTGACCTATTTCTACGTTACCATTATTAATTCACGTGCCAAAGTTTTTTTTTTCTTTTGTCATTTAACCATATTGTTGCGCCCACGCGGTCAAGGATATCTTATCTCGTTAACGATAAAAGAAATTATTTATTAGTTCTTGGCAAAAGCGTAGCTCATCAGAATAAATTAATGGGCTCAAACCGGCCTGCAGGCCCAAATAAATGAAGGTGGTATTACCTCAAGACACAGTAGATACACACTGAATATATAGACTGTTTTTACTTTTTATTGAAGAAGTTTGGTAAATAGTTAATGCAATAAAGAAGTTTCTTTTTAAGATGATGCCAAAAGAGAAATGGAAAATATATTGACCACACACACACAATAACAAAAAAGAAATATCTAAGAAGTAAGGATAGAGAGTTTCAATTACACTACTTTTCCAGATAATGATTAGAAGAAATCACATGCTGAATTAGTCAACTACCAAAAGGTTTATTCCCAATAAGTAAAAAAGAAAAGCAAAATAAATAATGATTTCAGAAAGAAAGAAAATAACCAATCTAAACCGGGCTATCAGAGCTTCTGATCATCTCAGGCGAAGAGGCTCTGTTGCCAGAACCAGTACCCGAACCTGTAGAAGGCCTAACCTCTTCCATCATGTTAACCACTTCCTCCATGGAAGGCCTAGAATCCGGATGCTTTGACACACAAGCCATTGCTATTTGCAACGTCTGCACCATCTCTTCCTCAACGTTGTGCTGCTGCTTGATAAGCTCTACGTCAAACACTTCTCCAGTCCACTCCTCTCTCACCACCGACTGCACCCACTTGGGCAAATCCACCACTTCCTCGTGCCCTGTCGTCTTCCCTGCTGCTTTCCCTGTCAGCATTTCTAGCAGCAGTACACCAAAGCTGTACACGTCGGATTTTTGGGTATGTTTCCGGGTTTCTATGGCTTCAGGTGCTCTGTATCCTAAGCTTCTTGATGGGAGCAAGGTGTGATGGCTCATCAGTGGAGCTATACCGTAGTCCGAGACGCAGGCATTGAGGTCTTGCGTTAAGAGGACGTTTGGCGATTTGATGTTCCCGTGGAGGAGTTTAGCACCGGATGAAGAATGTATGTGAGCTATTCCTTTTGCAGCTCCTAAACAGATCTTTAACCTTGTTTCCCAGTTCAACGCTGCTCTTCCTCCTTCGTTGTTTCCTGCACAGCATTAAACTTAGAGCCACATTTTGTAATCGCAAATAAACATATGTGAAAAATTGTCGTTACCGTGAAGAAGCATGGAGAAATTGCCTCCTTGGTAGTAATCATACACGAGCAGTTTCTCGTCTTTTGAGAAGTAATAAGCACGGAGAGGAGCTACATTCGCGTGTGGACTGATCCTCCCCACGGCTTCCATCTGCTGCTCGAACTCCCTTTTCCCAGCTGCTACTTCTTTAAGCCTCTTCACCACCACCGTGGTTCCTTCCTCTAAGATGGCCTTGTACGTTGTGCCGTAGCTCCCTTTTCCTAGAACTTCAGCAGAGGCTCTGAGCAAGTCCTCGAGGTCGAAGTTGTATGAACTTCCTTCAAAGAACACCAGCTTGTTCTTCTCCGCTTCCTGCACTCCACTCCCAAACTCCTCTGCCTTGTTGTCACTCCTCCCGGGTTTAGCTTTCGGCGCCGCGGCGCTGCTGTCTTGCCCGTTATCTTTCTTCTTGGCGCAGCAGAGAGTTATGATGGCGAGAAGGATGAACAGCAGAACCGAACCTCCAACCGCAATGCCGACGATAGCAGCAGTAGAGAGAACTCTTTTGCTCGTATCAGGACTTACGGGTGTACCAGGTGGAGGAGTCGGGGAAGGAGATGGCGCAGTGGTGTTCTTCGGACACGGAGTTAGAGGACCGCCACACAAAAGGGTATTACCTCGAAACGAGGATGCTGGGAAGGACTTGACAGAAGAAGGAACCGACCCGTTAAGGTTATTGAAGCTCACATTCAAGTACTTTAAGCTAGGTGGGAGGTCAGGGATTGGCCCAGTGAGAGAGTTATTCTGCAGGCTGAGATCAGTGAGCTGTGTCAGGTTCCGTAGACTCGCGGGAATGCTGCCAGATAGCGCGTTGGCGGAGAGATCAAGATTAACAAGGCGACGAGAGAGAGCGGGAGGGATGGAACCAGTGAAGTTGTTGTCATGAAAGTAGAGCGAACGGATAAAAGGAAGAGAGAGGATGGCAGATGGAATGCTCCCTTGAAGGTTGTTGGAACGAAGGCTAATGATCCTGAGAGCATCAAGCTTCTGAAACGTCGTCTCAGGTAAAGGTCCGTAGAGTCCGGAACCGGGCAAACGGAGCGCGATTACACGGTCGTTGTTCTTGGAGCAGGTGATGCCGGTCCAAGTTGTGCAGATTGGGATCGTTGTGTTCCAGTTGAGTTTGCGTACGTGGGGGACAAGAGATGCGAACTCGAGAAGGGCTTGCTTGTCTGAGTCTATGTCCGCAGATGAAACAAATGTCGAGACCAAAAGGAAAACGAAGGCCGCAACGATCCTCATCATCAAATCTTTTTAAGACTCACTCACTCACTCACATCAAAGTTTGCTCATTCACCTGCAACTACAAGAGAACACAAAACACTGTCAAGTTTAGATTTTGAGTTATATTAACAATTAACTTGTAAATTAGAGATTGTATCTACTTAAAGTAGCCAAGTATGACACCGACACTAGACAGGTAACAGGACTAAAGATCAAACACAAGTTAAACACAATGTAGAGTCGCTAAATTTTCCGAGTACCGTTATTATAAGCAATCCATCAAAAAAAACCCCAATTAATTAAAAAGTTGCTTAATTTTCGATATAAGCAATCAACAGAAACCCCCAATTAATTAAAAAGTTACTAAATTTAGAGACTAATGGTGAGAAAAATGTGAGGCTATGTACTTGTTTTAACTCAGATCTGCAATCTAGAGATGAACATTTTAGGAAACTAGGGTTTTATCCAGCTAATCAAAACAGAGAATCCCAAATTGAGAAGGAAAAATCTTTTAGTATTGAGAAATTAAGAAGCTAAGCTAAATCAAAGTGGAAGAGAGAGAGACCTTTGAGGTGGGTTCAGTGGAGAGTCCTGAGAGCTGATCGAAGAAGACGAGTGAGAGTGGAATAAATGCCAAAGGGAAAAGGATAGTGAGTGGGAGAGATATTACTTTAACAACGGCATTTCGTGAAGAAGAAGCTTGAGGGAAAGGCGAAAGCGGAAAGGAGTAGAGAATCTGGAATCGCCATTAACACAGATTCAGTGACCACCAAGTGATGAACAGTCAGAAGAGAGAGAGAGAGCTGTAAATCTTTTTAGCTAAAAAACTTTGGGGTGGGGGTTTCTGGTGAAGGGGGGGAAGAAGGAAGCTTCGGCGTGACGAAAACGGAGAAACGTAAATCTCGATGGTCAGTTTCAGATTCCAACCTCTCTCTCTCTCTCTCTCTTATCTGCGATTTGCTTTGCTCTTTGGCTTGTGATGCCCTTTGACTCTCTTATGATTTTTAATTAGTAGCTTAATTATCTGTCTTTTTGTTAATTAATTTTTCTAAAACGAATTTAGCTTTTATTAAGGGGACCATTTACGATCTACTACTCTCACTTCCCAACGTTCAATTCTTTCTTTCTTTTTTAAATTTTTTTTTTTCGTAATTATTGAACGGGTCAATTGATTTTAGTGCGAAATTTTTGAATATTCTTATAGGTAGTGTGAGAAACTGCCCAACTTATATTAGTGTATAAAATGTATATGGCTTCTTAGTGAGAAATTATGGAATATTTTAATAGCTAGTATAAGGCGACACACATGACACAACCTACATGTATAGACGAAATGTGATTTTCTTAGAAATATGAGAAATATAGTATTTCAAGATCAAATTGGAAAACAACAAAAATAAGGAATATTTAAACTATGTTGCAAATTGTACTAATATCATTTATTAAATTTAATTTTTGGTAAGGTGAGTCAAATGATTTATGCGAAATTTTTGAATATTCTTATAGGTAGTGTGAGAAACTGCCCAACTTATATTAATGTATAAAATGCATATGGCTTCTTAGTGAGAAATTATGGAATCAATATTTTAATAGCTAATATAAAATGTATAGACGAAATGTGATTTTCTTAGAAATATGAGAAAGATAGTATTTCAAGATCAGATGGAAAACAACAATAGTGGGGAATATTTAAACTATGTTGCAAATTGAGCTTATATCATTTGATCATTTATTAAATACAGTATAAGGGAATATTTAAACTATGTTGCAAATTGTACTAATATCATTTGATCATTTATACTAATTTAATTTTCTGGTAAGGTGGGACTATCTTTCATAAAAAATGGACCCCTGAAGGGAAGGAGTTTGGTGTGGTGACATAAATGAGGGTATGATACTGAGGTAACATTGAAAACAACGAAATTTAAATCTCTTTCCTTTGAATATCAAACTATGTCCCATTAATGAAAAGTCAATTTATGGAATAAAATTTTCAAAAACTACTGGCGTTGTTGGTTGTGCTTTGCTGTCTTATCATTATTAACTTCAGCTGTGTTCTCAGATTCATCACGTTACCCGCATGAACCTTCCTTTCCTCTTTCACATTCTCATTGTTATATTATAGTAACTTCCAAGAATAGAGAACTTGAGGTCCAACGTTACGTTACCATCTCTTCAAATACTTAGATAACTACAACGTTACAAACCAAGAATCGATAACCAAAGAACCAGGCCTTATACATCTCATAAACCGTCTCTTTCCACACCATTGACAAGCAAACAAATTGTGTGTAATAAATAAATGAAAAAGGAGAGAAGTGGTTTTTGAAAAAAAAAAGAAAGAAAGAAAAAAGGATTGTTTACTTGTGATGTGTGTTATAGTGGGCCAAAGGGCTCAGGAAGCAGCTCGAATCCTCCATTGTCAAACATGAGTCCGTGATCTGATGACCTATCATCAATGCTATGTAACCAGTTTGTATTCTTGACGTCCTCTTTCAGCAACAACGCGTCATACCTTGAGCTCTCATACATGTCCATGTCACTCAGCTTCCCCATCAGTCTTCTTCCCTCGTTTGCTTCAGTCCCATTCTCCGCGCTGCTACTGCTAATAGAATCCGAATGGTGGTTATTTACTGAACGGATTGGCTGGATCTTGGACGAGGCTTGTCTGATGCTTTGAGGGAATAACGTCGTGGTCGATAGTGCACAACCGTTTGACTTCCCGTTTCTTATGTCCTATACACAACATCAAATTTTGGAGATGTTAATGCACAAGTCACTTTATCTTAGATGACAAGAGTCAAGATATAACTGTACCATGTGCTTAATGGCCATATCTAGTGAATTTCTTGAGAATGACCTCCCAAGCCCATTGTTATTATTCTCAGTGACAGTTGAAGAAGTCTTCAGGGTTCTCCGTGAAGTTACTACATCTGCAACGTTTGAAATCCTTCGAGGCTCTGGTGCATCTGTGCCAAAACGGCCTTTTCCTTGGGTCTCTGTGAGTCTTCCTCTAGTCACAACAGGAGATGAGTTCCTTCTCGTCAGGGGACCTTTTGGTTCTGGACTTGCCTTTGCTGTGATGCTACTAGCTGCTGGCCTAGACCTGCCAGCTGATATTGGTCTACCCTGGAGACTTGTTCTGAGATTAGGCGGTGTGTCAAGAGGGAAGTCTGCTAGCACAATCGGCTGTTGCGGGGTGTTTCTGACTCTAGGTCCAGGAGAGCTTGGCCTAGACGATGAAGGCGTGACACGACCGTTTGTTGCTGCTGCACGTCCACCTGAAATATTTGATCCTGATGTTGCAGATGCAGAGGAGATGGATGGGCTTCGGCGCGTAGGGGTTGAAGGACGAGAGTTTGGTCTAGAAGAAGCAACTATGTTTGGGGAGTTAGCTGTGAGTTGAGGTCTAGAAGTTGGAGTCGATGGTCTTGAGCTTAGGGACGGTCTAGCCTTGTCCATTGACGAGCTAGATGACCCTGGACGGACTCTTGACGGAGTAGAGGCACGTGATACGGAAGAAGTACGGGTGGGAGTGGAAGGTCTAGCAGAAGATGAGGAACGGGAGCTAGGGGAGGAAGGTCTGATGTAGGAGGAGACTGAAGCAGAGCTAGTGTTCAGGATGGATGATGGTGAACGGTTTGAAGTGAATGAGCTGTATTGCGAGGTGGAAATGGATGGGCGAGTTACTGAGCTACTTCTAGCCGGACGTGTGGAGTGGTAACTGGTCTCGGTCTGTGAAACCGAAAGCTGCAAAAGTAAAAAAAAAAAAATAGTATTCATATATGAATAAGGTAGTGCTATTTTCTAATATAAGAAACTTTTTTTCATAGTATGAACAACTTTCTAAGTTCGGTTTCATACCCTTGATGCCTTTGAAGCAGAAGTGGCTCTAGCGGAAGGTGTAATCTTTGGAGCAGCCAAAGATGAATGAGAGTCGTTTCCAAGAGGTGTACCAGGAGGAGTAAGAAGCCTATTAGATAAACATAAATGTACACAACTTCAACATTCCCCAGAGGCAGAAAAACAAGAGAAACAATCAACACTCCCAAGTGCAGAGTCAGCATAGTGAAAAATAAACATAACGGCCAAACGAAAAATAACACTACAACTAGTAGTGATGATCCACTGTTCGATTAAGAAACTAACCAGTCATAATCATTTTTGCCTCCTTCAGCAGAGGACAACAGATCATCACCTTTGCCTCTAGGAGCTGGTTTCGATCCGACAGAGAGCCTCCCGAGTTTTGCAGAAACTGGAGTTCGAAAGAAAAAAACACAGAGATTTAATGTCAATTGAGAAAGGGATCAAAGCGAAGAGGCAATAACAAAGACCAAGCAACACTTCACTGGTCCCAATCAAGAAAGCAAAGAGATGGAATCTAGTAGATGAAGACAGGCTTAGTGAAGAGACAACACAATCGTTTTCGTCTCTACGAATCGAGACAAAAGTGTGGTGGAGATCCCCAGATTTATATTTAGAAACTCTATTTTACATCGAAACGAGATTAAAAAAAAAAAGTCGAAAAATTCATTAAAATTACTAAAAAAAAAAGGAAAGTGAATCTGAAACGAACCGTCGGGTAGTAATTCATCAGAGGAAGACAACGGGAACGAGCGACGGATCTTGGAGAAGAGATCGAGATTCTCATCGGAATCTCTAGAGAAACCGTTCTGAGAGATGTTACTATTGCCTCTACGAAACTGAGAGATCGCGGGAGTGTTCCTCCCACCGGCAAGAGACTCTCTGAGATTCCTGTTCATTGTTGCTGGAACGATAGAGAAGCCTGGAATCAAGGCTGTATGTGAGAAAAGAGTTTGCTTACAATCTACGCCATTGGAAGAGAGAGAGAGATTCAGATCTAACGAACCGAAGCCTAGAGAAAGTAGTTTCTTTGTTATAATGTGTCACTTCCAAGTTGTTGTGGGCTTAACTAGTAACTACCTAATGTTATCACGATGCATGTTCATCTTGCCTTCATTCAATCATCCTATGCTCCCTTTTTTATATATTTTTTATTTTGTATATTTATTTATGAGGCGGAGAAAGGAAGGAAGGTGTAGTTTCCTAATTATTTTCTTGGTACATTATTATTATAAGAAAGAAGAAGATGATGAATCATTTATGAATGTGTATGAGTTAGACCCCACGTGGTGTGCTCTCTCTCTTTTCAGTTCTCACTTTAGAGTAAACATAGAGACGGTGAGATTCAACCAATATCGTTACACAGTTTACAATTACAGGTCATGTATTATAGTTTACGAAATCTAATATAAAACAATTTACTGTAGTAATCGTCAACATAGAACCACACTAGATTTGAATATTACTGGTACCAAGTATTCATTAACCATTACTTTTGATTTTTATTAACTAGTGAGAGAGAGAGAAAAGAAGAAAATAATAATAATAGACATGGTGGATAAAGACTGGCTTTGGACCCGACCACAGTTATACCCCCATGTTTTCCTTGTTCTTTTATAGCCTGATAACGATTCCTCGTTTGTTCTGTTATGGGCCTACTCCACACTCTATTCGGCCCATTATACCATCCTCTGCATGTGACTTGTCTCTGTGTAGATAGCAATGGCCACTATTTAATTACGAATTACGACTTGTCACTTGTCAGAACCTATCATCTCCTCTCCTACTATGTTTATTCGATTTATTTCCGGTTAACCTTGTGCCGGTTTTCCTCCCAATCCCTTTGGACAATGAGGTCAAGAATGTTTCACCGTTATTACCAGACTTCTCCATCATCTCCCGTTTCATCAGCATCTGCTCCTTCTCTGAGTCGCTTACTCTCACTCTCATCCTAGCTATCTCCAGCTTCAACCGCTCGGTTTTGTACTCCTGTCCACGACAAATCCAACAACCCTTCATCTAAATCTCCCGACAGTGGCTTCTTTAGTCGCAGCTGTTCTGTGTAGAGAGCACTCTAGTAACCATCTGTACAGGAAGCTGATCGTTCTGTGCCACATGGTTGCTTGCTTCTTTTGAAATTTTGTTGCAGTCTACGAACTTGCATAGATTCTTGCGTTCTTCTTCTGTCAATGGATGCGCCTATAATCCATCAGATAAGTCTGATCACATGTTACCACATAACATAAAATGATTTGACTTTATTATTTACCTTGATATACACGTCAATGGCTCTGTAGATCCCATCGTCTGTGATCCTTGCGTAATCTGGTAACCTCTCTATAATGGCTGTGAACTTGTGTAGACTCAGGTGCTACCTCAGCCAAGTACTCGTCCACGATGTCCAACTTTCAGCAACGAACCGTGGTGACACTTTAGACTCGGTAGGACCGTTCCTTCTCGGATACTATGATTCAACCAATATCGCTAAATAGTTTATAGTTACAGATGATGTATATTATAGTCTACGAAACCAAATATAAAACAAAGTTTACATTAACAAACATTCGTTATCCATTACTTTAATTTTTTTATTATCAAACCAAAATCGGTTTTATTAGTAGAGAGAGAGAGATAGAAAAGACATGGTGGATAATAACTGTCTCCCTGTCCCTCCATAACTTCCTCCTCACGTAACCGTCTCCTAACTTCTTCTACTTAAGCAACCTTTTCTCCAACTTCTATCTTTTTTTTCCCTTCTCTTTTCTCCCATCACAATGACCACCAATAGTTCCGATTCTGATCCCGATTTTCACACTCCACTTACCCCTACTTCTAACGCTATCATCCCTATCTACCCTAATCCAAATCTCCAACTTGCTTTATCTCCAAGTTACGACCAGAGCTTTAGAAAGAAACGCACCAGAACCGTTGCATTTCCCTCACCAAAACCCACACCAAAGCCAAAACACCCTAGAAAGCCAGACCCTAATGCCCCCAAAATCACACCTCCATGTACCGAATGTGGCAAAACGTTTTGGTCATGGAAAGCTCTCTTTGGTCACATGAGATGTCACCCTGAGCGTCAATGGCGTGGTATCAACCCTCCTCCTAACCACCGTGGCCCCACCAACCAGAGATTACCAAATTGGGCCTCCCTTATGACCGAGGAAGATCATGAAGTCGCTTCTTATCTCTTAATGCTGGCTAATTCCACACCATCATCATCATCATCATCAGGTTGTACTGGTGAACGGTTCGGGTGTGGAGGTTGCAAGAAAGTGTTTGGATCACACCAGGCTTTAGGAGGGCACAGAGCTAGTCACAAGAACGTTAAAGGATGCTTCGCTATAACGAACGTGGCCGATGATCCTATGACAATGGTTACTACTACTACTACTACTCCTAGTGATCATCAAGATCATCAGGGTAAGCTCGTTACATTTATGGGGAATCATAAGTGTAATATCTGTTTTAGAGTGTTCTCCAGTGGTCAGGCTTTAGGAGGTCATATGAGATGTCACTGGGAGAAAGAAGAGGAGACGATGGTCGTCGGTGGTGCGTTCGATCTGAATGTTCCTGCAACAACACAGGATCTTTCTATTTCGGACACATCAGTTTGTTCATTAGATCTTAGGTTAGGACTTTAAATTTGTAAAATATAATTATAGTTACATATTGGATTTAATTATCTGTATAATGTGTCGTTAGGATATTGGTGTGTTCGGTGTATTCTCATATATATATGCTTGATAATAAAATGTGTTCAATTCTTCATTTCCGATTTCCGGTTTATGAATTTGAAAAAACCATTATCTACAATATACAGGAAAGCTCAAAACAAAAAATAAATAGCAAAAGACAGAGTTGAAAGGATCTAGTTTTGGGAGAGATGTATCCCAAGTTCTCAATCACTCAATGCACTGATTTGGTGTGTTCTTGTTGTAATGCAGTTTTCTCATTCTTGTCATTTTTATATTCATGTTCATCAGGCAACGTTGAATGTGTAGCCTTTTTTTTGGTATAAGGTAAAAATATTATACAAAATAGTATAGATTACATCAAGTTGTCTGGACTATGGTTGGTTGATTGTTCATATCGGTGGTATATACATTTGCATATAATATTTATATACTGAAGTCCAAAATACACACTGCAGTTGTAGTAAAAAATAAATAAATGTAAAACATCAGACGTGAACTCACGATTAGCTAAGCTATAATAACATCCTAACACGAAGCCCCTCAACCTACCGTAGTGGACGTCAATTTCATCCATTTACAGAATTACCGGACTCTTTTAGGAGATTTAACAAACTTGAAGGCCTTATTCACAATTGATTTAGTAAAAAGTTAATAGTTTTTTCTACAAATATATAAAAACTTGAGGGGCTTCTTCTTCTTCTCTTCGTTAAAATTTGACTTCCATTCCATGATTTATCCCAAAGTCTCCTAATAAGCGAGAGAGAAGGGATCTTTTGGGGTTGGTCCAAAGCTTTTCATCCATTGACCACATCACCATTTTTGCTCATGTTCCCAACATTTTTTTTTTCCGAGCTCCGATTCATCAATCATGTGCAGGTAAGCTCTTGCGATCTCGTTTCTGTAACTGTTATTGATCTAGATTCGTGGTAAGAATATATTTGATTGTATTATCACCAAATCATATAGAATCATGGATCGAATTGCAAAATTATGCAATTGGGGCTCTCGAATTTGTATAGAGATTTGCAGAGAATTGCTAGAAACCCGAGAGACCCTAATCGCATTTTGTCATTTGAGATTGCTTTGCTTATGTTGTTTTGGGTTTCCTTTAACATTATTCAATGTTTTGAGTTTCTTTAAGATCCAAATCTCATTGCTTTTCACCAAAATGCGAGATTTTTGATCTTATCTAGTGCATTAGGGAACATACTCTGTGTATTAAAGTTAATGACTTTTTGAATTCCGTTCTTGTGATTTGTTAAACAGGAAACAGTGAACTCTCCTTGATGCAGTTTTGATTCTACAGAGCATTTGGTTTCCTTTTTAAATTAGTGAGTTCTTTCGTAAAGAGAAAAACTTGCGTTCAAGAATTTTTCAGCATCAAAAGATGATGCATCCAGGCGGCAAAAAACTTCTTCTGCTGCTGCTTCTATTCTTCTTATCCGTCTCTGTATTCATTGGGAACACTGACGCGAACCCTCAGTACGAAATCTCGCATAAAGTAAGAACTGCCCCTCATGGAGACATGGGAAGGAATGTTATAGACGGAAGTGGCGTTGAGAAAACCTTACACGACATTGGTATGGGTGATAATAAGAGAGGAGGAGGCAGTCACAACAAAGTTTCGGTTTCAACTGTTGCGTTGTTCACCTTGGCGATGGCTGCTGCCACTGGGTTAGGTGCAGTTCCCTTCTTCTTTGTCGAGCTTGATCCTCAGTGGGCTGGAATATGCAATGGCATGGCGGCTGGTGTCATGCTGGCTGCTAGCTTTGATCTTGTTAAGGAGGGACAGGAGCATGGTTCCGGGAACTGGGTTGTTATTGGGATTCTAGCTGGTGGGTTGTTTATTTGGCTCTGCAAGCAGGTAAACTAGAAACTGATTCTTTTTGCCTGTCTAAGACTCAGTTACAAAATTGCAAAACTCACTTTTTATCTTCTTGGGACAGTTTCTTGAACAGTACGGTGAGGTTAGCATGCTGGATATCAAAGGTGCAGATGCGACGAAAGTTGTTCTCGTGATAGGAATCATGACACTTCATTCATTCGGGGAGGGATCAGGGGTTGGTGTATCGTTCGCTGGTTCAAAGGGTTTTAGTCAAGGGCTTCTGGTCACTTTGGCCATAGCCGTTCATAATATTCCAGAAGGGTTGGCTGTTAGCATGGTGTTGGCATCGAGGGGTGTCTCTCCACAAAATGCCATGCTCTGGAGTATTATAACATCTTTACCTCAGGTAAATCCATAGGATGTTTTTCTGTAATCTTGATTTCTTTGTCTGCATAACGGATTACTGATTCTTGTTCTGTCTGTATTCATTACCAGCCTATCGTCGCAGTGCCAGCTTTTCTATGTGCAGATGCGTTTAGCAAGTTCTTGCCTTTTTGCACTGGATTTGCTGCTGGGTGTATGATTTGGATGGTTATTGCTGAAGTGCTTCCTGATGCATTCAAGGTGAATTGCATGTGATCATTTATGAAACGTTGAGGCTCATATTTCTTCTGAGTGTACTGACTTAATATCTATTCTCTGTAACCTCAACAGGAAGCGTCTCCATCGCAAGTGGCATCTGCAGCCACAATATCAGTAGCATCCATGGAAGCTTTTAGCACTCTTTTCGAGAATTTCACGCATGATTACAAGTATAAAATAAAGTTCTAGTTATAGTTATAAGCTGTTGCATTTGATTGGTTAGAACTAATGCTCCATTTTCTCCACTCTGCAGTTCAGAGGATGCATCTGGCTTCTTCGTTTCACTCCTCTTTGGTCTGGGTCCATTGCTCGGAGGCGTGTTTCTGGTTGCATCAGCACTCACCTTCCGTCTACAGCACGCCCTTCTCATGGGAGTAGCATCAGGCATTGCCTTTGTCCTCGGCATCTGGCGACCGCTTCAACTGCTCCTATCTGCGAAAATGGGATTCATCCCTCTGGTTAGCCTATACGCCGTTGGAGCCGTGCTGAGCCATTTCGCGAGCTTAACCATCCTGAACGTTACTTGTCGGAAAAAGTCCCGTGCCGGCAGTTTGATCACCACAGGAACCAATTTTCCAACCAGTGTGATAACGCTCCAATCGTTATTAGCGTGCGGAGCCGTTGGGTTCCACGCACTAGCCGAGGGGCTTGCTCTTGGGGTCGCTGCACCATCGGCTTATGGTCTCGGCAGACACATGGTCCTCCCGGTTTCCTTACACGGGCTCCCGAGAGGGACAGCTGTTGCAAGCTGCGTCTTTGGAGCCACAGACAGTTGGCACGCAGCTCTTGCAGCTGCGGCTTTGATCGGGTTTGTGGGACCCGTATCAGCCATAGGATCCATACTAGCCGGGATTGATTACAGTGGACTGGATCACGTGATGATGGTTGCGTGCGGTGGGTTACTGCCCAGCTTCTGGCAGGTGATTCAGAGAGCGGTGAGGTTAGAGAGAAAGAAAGGTATTGTGGGGATGGTGCTGGGAGTTGCGTGTGCCGTTGTGTGTCTGACTTTCACTAGACTTGTCTGCTTGCACACTGCTTACTGCAATTCTGCACCAGAGGCTGTTAGATGATTGGTTCATGAATGAAGGTAAGAGCCTCCTCTTGTTGTGAACACATACACTTCCCTTTATCCTATGTTGTAAGATATATACTCGTGTGATATAAACTTTGTCGGATTTTATTGTGAATGAAAAAGAGATTGTACTGAATCAGGATTAGATCAATTACGAAAGTTGTAGACATACTTTTATGGATAGTTTATGCTCTCCTTAGCCCAATGTTTTTGGGCTTTTCATTATATTTTGATCGAACAGAGTGACACAATTGTTTGGCTGGCCACCTATTTTGTGAAGCTTGCTGACTCATGGCATGTTCAGGTTCTGATCACTTTTTCCATTGTTGCGAAGGTTCTTTGTAACTGATCTTTAATACTTTCTAAGCTCGTAAACCTAGTAGCTTCGGCAGTTTCAAACAGTCAATAAACGGATCATTCCTTATAAAGAAGTTTACAAGTCCGATAAGTAAATCATTCAATCTTCATAAGTGATTAATAACTTGTTATTGACTATTCTTTGGTAATGATTGACATAAAAGTAATAATTAAGGATTTGATCTAAGAAAGGATTTGTCATTATTCAGTCCAAACACATACAAGAACACAATGTCTTCTGCTTTTTGTAACTAAGAACGTAAAAAGAAAAAAAAGGTTTAAACTCAAGAAGATGCCTCTTGTGCCATAACCTATGAACACCAACCAACCAAAAAAAAACTCTAACTCAATCATCTTTCTCCTCAACTGAAACCTCCTCAGTCTTCTCCTCCCCAACAGACTGTGAACCAGTCAACCTCGCCAACACAACAAACGACATCCCTCCCAAAAGATTGTTCACAACCCTCAAAGCCACCACACCCGTCTTAAACACCAACGGCGGCAACCCCTTTTCCATCAAAAACTCAGCACCGTTCAACGTCTGGTACCTCACATTGGCGCTCACTCCCATATGCGCCGCCCAAGTCAACGAGTTCAGCACCGTGGGCGGCGCTTTGTTCGGGGGCTCGAACCCCGGATCCATCTTCTTCCTCAGCATGATCAACCCATTAGAGATAGCTGTCCCCACGAGACCCGCAGCTAACCCAACAGTAGCAAACACCATCCCTTTGTAGACAAGAGTCCCGAACCGGTTCACGACCGTGAAGCTTCCCTGTTCGAACATGTGACTCGCCGGACAGCTTCTAAAGATCCCAGGCAAAAGGTTTGAGGAGGAGCCCGCGGATGCTAAGGAGGGAGCTAAGAGGTACATGAGCGTGAAGTTGAGGATCGAACCTACCACGAGAGTCGAGAACACGAAGTCGAGCTCGTTTAGTCCGAAGTTCGGTCGTGACGCCATGTCGCCGAGTACGTTGGCGGTGACTCCGACGAGCTCTTCCATGAGAACCTTGAAAGGGAACTGAGGATCGGCCGCGACACGTGATCTCCATCCTTGGATGAACATCCCTATCGGTCCCCATGGAGACGGTTCTTGTTTTTCTCCTCCTCCTTCACCACCACCACCGCTTGAATCTCCGTTGTCACCACCACCTCCACCACCGAAGTTTCCACCGCCGCCTCCGGCGGATGGAACCACGAGATTTGGAGATGTGCGGAGGGAACAAACCGATGCATTTTTTGGAAATGAGACGGCGATTCTTGGATCACGCGTGAGGTTGATCGCTCTAGGTGATGGCAGGTTCGGTTTCGCCGATAAATGAAGACGCGCTAAAGCCGCCATCTTCTCAACGAAGTCACTTCAAAGAATGGTGATGAATGGAGAAGATGACCTAGAATATGAGATCTGAGATCTTTTAGATTCAATCACGGCGTGCAGACAGAGAGAGAGAGAGACTCTGGTGAGAAAGAATCTTGTCTACCTTTTAAAAAACCTTTTCTTTCTTTTTAAAACACAACACAACAATCAATGTTTCTTGATGTGGCCCACTTCCCACCTGCGAGCTGACGCTGGATCTGAGCCCACCACGTGTCGGAACAATAAACTAACTTCACCAACTATATTCACCCACCACCATTGTTGATTTTTCTTTGCTTATGGACAAAAAAGTATTGCACTTTCAGTGTTTTTTGTAAGATACAGACGACGAAAAGAGACGAGCTTTCCTAGGACAAACAGTTGTTTGGTCTCTTCACTGTACTCAACTTGCTGTTATTGGACGAAAGTATTGCACTTTCAACGTTTCTATAGATGGAAAGAAACGACGGAAAGGGACAAGCTTTCAATAGAACTCAACTTGCTTACGGAAAAGACAATACTTATTGCTGCTGCTCAAAAACACGAATATAATGTAATTAGATGGTCCATACTACAAACTCACAACACATGAATAAAAAATCCAAAAACAATCTAAATCTTAATGGTTACAATGCATCAACGCTACTGCTTTCACATTTCTTTTCAATGTTTTCCTCGGTTTAAGGAGGAAAGACATTAGTAGTACTTCTCTTGGTGCTTTGTGCTTTGAGAAATCACTGTGTGGATCAGAGAGGTAAAAGCAGAAGAACCAAGAGTAGACGTAAACATAAAACAAACACCATTAGGGCTGGTTATACACATATACACATGCTTGGTGGTACCTCTTGCTCTGTCTCTTAGCGTCCTGTTTTTGGACGTTTCATTGCGTTTGAGTTGAAAGGAGAGACACTACCGCTCGGTCCTGGACTGTTTTCTCTCAAGTTCGAGTTCAGTAAAGCGAGCTCTCGCAATTGCTGCCTTTTAATGTAATCCTGTGACTCATCCTGCAAAAATAATACACAAATCTTTTTGTTGTCTGATAAAATATGCTTAAATAACCGAGAAAAGTCTTTGGACTCTTGAACAATGCTTAAACCAAGATCCTAGACCATGTAAAACCTTGTGGCATCTAAAAACATAATTGAGAAGAAGTTGGTTGAAGCACATACCACAGGTTTTACCAACTCCTCGATGATCTCTTGGGCATGTCGGAGCTTTATATCGACAATATCAGCAGGAAGATCCGCCTCAATGAGGATATGCAGCTGCTCATTGAGATGCTCATAGCCAGGCTTCCCTTTTAGTTTCTCTTCCTGGCGACAAAACATATCAAAGCAAACGATTAACAAAAGAAGATTTGTTCCCAGGGATAAGAAAATTTGTAGGCATCTCTTACTTTGTCAGGGTCCTTAATTGATCCTTTCCCTCTAATAAACACACGGCAACCCGTAGTTGCTTCCACACGCTTCAACGAGTTCCCTCTAGGTCCCAGAAGCCTTCCAACAAAATTGAACTAACAACCAAAAGCAAAAGACTTTATCAATTGATGTGTTTTTTTCACCTCCATTTCATTGTCTGAAAGAAATAAAATCCAACGAAACTTACATTAGGAAATGTATCAACTGGAAGATCTAAACGCAAGATACGCTTCACTGTGTATGCGCTTGGGCTAGCAGGTGCACCTTGCCACTCCATTGCCATTCCATGAGGACCAACCATTCTCTACATTAAATAGAAAAAGGTTCCAGTGTCTTCTGAAAATGAAACTCGATACATCATCCCACTCAAGAGTCTAGATTAAGGGTTTATCAGGTCTATACAAAAAGGTTCCATTGTCTTCTGAAAATGAAACTCGATACTATCTAGACTCATACTATGTCTTGAAGGTGCATGCAAATGAACTAGATACTAAAGATGGCACCACATATTCAAATAAGGAGATGGAGAGCTAAACTCATACCTCATATTCCTTTGCAGTAGGAATATTAGGCTTCTCCAACAAAAGAATACATGAGCCATCCATACATATTTTCATGTGCTAGTGGGTATCAACCACCACAATCCTCTGTTAAGAAATTCTATTTGTTTCTATTAAAGATAATCGAGGGTGAAAAAGGACGCTTCTTTAACAAAATAGATAAAGAAAAACTATGACAAAACACATAGAATTTGTAAAAACCATGAGCATAAATACACAGATAAAAGGAAAATTTGGCTACCTCTGGTGGAAGACCATTCCAACCACCATATCCAGCACCAGGAACATTAGACATATGATTTGGTGAAGCCATTGGACTAGGGCTCCGATGCCTCAACCGATCAAAATCAGTAAACCCTTGGTTAGACATCATTCCACTGACCCGGAAAATCTCTGCACAACAAAAAAAGAATTAAAAAGATGTCACAAAAAAAACCAATCAAAAACGAGTAATAACCAGTGGCAGTACACAGACTTCTACTTAGGAATTGTAAATTCATTCAAACAGATATCATATTATCCACATGGACTGTAAATATGTATATTTCCCCAAAACAGTGATTCAATATTGGTTCTTCAATTCGAATTAGATGATCTTGAAATTTACTTTTACAACTGAATCCAGTTCAAAGCTGGAAGCTTTTAATAATACCAAAGCAAACCCACAATAGAATCCACTGCCTATCTTCATTGGTGAGTATAAAAGCACATATCTAAAGCATCAAGAGCCTGAAAAATAAAGAGCTGATTAAATAATACCAAAGATCCAATTAAGTAGTTGAGAAATATACATACATATAAGAAGCAGCAGTTCAAGACAAATTAACAAGAAATTGCAGATCTAATGAGAAAGAAATGAGAAAAAAAGAGAGTGAGACCTTGGTTTAAGAGACGGCTACATATGGGCAAGACTTGCATGAAAGGTCCAAGCTTTTGATGCTCAGCTAGCAACTGAGTTATGTATTGACTGCAGAAGATGAGCAAAAGACAGAGAGGTCATTAGAGAGAGGGAGTAAAAATAGTTTCACTGAAGATTAGCGAAGGAGAAAAAAAAACCTGTCAACATCGGAGGTGGTTCTAATCTGGGGAGAAGCGGCTCTAGAAGGTGAGTAGCTGGGATTATACAGACCAGACATGGCAGAGGGAGGGAGGGTTTTTGCTGCTGCTCTCCACTGTCTTCACGCAATTTACATGTACCAAAATTTGGTTTTCTAGTTGTCTCCACCGAGACCATGTATCCGATTATTTTAAAAAAGAAAAAAAAGACGCTTTTATTTATCTCTATTGGGCTTTGATATTTACATTTAAAGCCCATAAGGCCCATTCGGTTTGTCAAAACTCTCAGATTGTTTCGTTGATGCAGAGAAGTGGAATCAGGAAGAAAAGAGAAGAAGACGAAGAAGGATGTCGTTGGTGTGGCTAGAAGCGGCTCTGCCTCTTGGAATCATCGGAGGGATGCTCTGTATTATGGGAAACTCTCAGTACTACATCCACAAAGCTTACCATGGCCGTGTATGATTTCTCTCTCTCTCTCAATCTCTCTCTCCTAGGGTTTTCTCGATTTGATCTGATTAGATCTCGAATTTGGGATTGAGCAGCCGAAGCACATCGGGCACGATGAATGGGATGTTGCTATGGAGAGACGCGACAAGAAAGTCGTCGAGAAAGCTGCAGCTCCTTCCTCGTGATGATCCGATTTCATTCCTTTTTGTTCATCAGGTCTGTTTTGGTTCTCTGATTCGATCCGCATGTGCTCTTTGTTAGATGATTTTGCTTGTGTTTGGCATGAAAATCAGTACACTAGTTTTGTTGTTTGACTAGGTATTAGTGTGCCAATGTGTTGGCCACTGAAAAGTAATTTGCTGCTTTAATTTTGGCTCTCGAATATGTATATGTGTTTGAAGACCTTATTAAGATAAGATAGCTGCTGTATCAGTCATGTTTAGCTCAAGCAGATATGCTACTGCTTAACCTCTTGAAGTTTGTGGATGGTGTTTTATTTTTTTGTATTTGTCTTGGCTAGTAATGACTGAGATTCTGGTTAATTGATCATCTTCTTGGAGCTCTGGGCAGTGATTTTCTTTCTGCTCGGCATTTGAAATCTTTCTGCTGCCTTCTGTTTTCTCCTTTGGTGATGCGATGTAACCTTGAGGAACATGTTGATGTTGATGTAGGGGCTTCTGGTGAACAACTTGTGGTCACAAATAAAGTGTATTCCAGAAGAAGAAGAAGCTGGAGAATCTAATACTGTTATTCCGTTTGTTTTTTGTTCTTGGAGACAAGTTCAGATAAAGCTTTATAGCTTAAAACCCTTTTCTGATCTCAAATTGAGACCTTAATGACATTTGGTTTATACCCTCTCTATTTGTTTGTGATGCATGTTGTTAAGTTGCATGACATTTGGTTTACAGTACGCTTGCTGTGAATGAATAATAATCTTGAAAAAATGGCTCATCATAAACTTTCCAGTACGGATAGAAAGAGAGGATTACCTTCTTCAGGTGTGCAATTTGTTGCGGCGGGTAGAATCTATAGAGTGTGGATGTATATTAGATAAGGTGAGATTTTGAAGATATTTGAGAGTCCAATGAAGCTTGTGATGATGCATCACATGGTTGTATGGCCTGTAACTAATAATGGAGGATGATGAATGAGGTCGGTCAAAGCCTCTGTCTTTGCTTGCAGATTCACATGGGGTCCCTTTGTTATGTCCCTTTCAAGTGGGCTCATCTCTTAATTCTTCTTCGAAATGGTCCTCTCTTGTTACCAAACCCTTATTTTTTTAATACTATGTTCAGAGGAATTTTTGTTTCATGCCATTAAGTTGCTCTTACCAACTAAAACAACAGAATCATGGATTATGGCAGTTTTAGAAACATCTTCCATGATTCTAAAGAGGAATCACTTTGCTCTTTAGTGAAAACGAAGCTTGTTTATATTTTACCGTTGAGACCTCACTTTGATGTGGATACCTTTTAACTTTCTCTTCAATTCAACCAAAAAATACAGAGAACAAAAGAGACGAATATTCTACACTTTGGCAAGCATCCGGATGTTTTTAAAACATAACTAATACAACGTTTAGGAAATGCACTTGTTTCCAGACTTTTAAGGTTTGGCAATGATGAGACAGCACACAAAAACTAACTGATTAATAATCTCATCATGTCTGCCCAAGTCAGAAGGTATAACAATGATACATTGACATTGTTGTCATGGTATATAAAAATCTGCATTATACCACAATGAGACCCAAAGCCAGCCTAATCCAATCATGTTTTTAACGTTTGACTAAAAACTTGATTCCAGCTCTATTCACAGGAAGGACTAGTACCTGACGCATGAGCGCAGTGACTTGTCTTATGAAGAGCAGCTAAGCGAGACAATTCTGAATGAAAACATAAATGTTTGTATCATGAAGCAGCTTCTATAGTATACATGGGGCCTGCTTTGTAAGTCATGTTCTCAAGAGAACACAGAAAAAAGACTAATAGAGAAAGAAGTTGAACTCTATAAATACAATCCATCTTCCATGATATCTAGCTCTGTGCATTGCATGGGGCCTGCTGCATTGCACGCCATCTCCTCAAGAACAGAGTAGAATACGATCAATCCTCCATGATGTCAATCTCTTTAGTTCCAAATCTATTTTTTTTAATGATCTTCTAATAACAGAACTCAGATAGGATAAACAACTTGCATGAAGCACTTGAGTCCGAATGAGACACTACTATCTTTTGAAGAATACTAAACTCAAGGTTGAGAATGGATGTTACTCATGACATCATTAAGCTATAATCTTGTCAAACAAAAGATGATGACATTATTACAAAAAAAAAGACCAATGCTTTACAGCAAAAGTAGTTAGAAAGGAAACAATGTGAGTGTACTCCAGAAACAATCCATATCTTCCACCAAAGTTAGTGATTTGAGAGAGCACAAAAAGGTGAAAAAAAAACAATAATACTTATTTCCTTAAATCAAATCACCCGTAGTTGAAAACAAGATGAATGTAAAGTTTCAACTTGCTAATCACAACGAACAAATAATCAGAAAAAAAAAAACACTTTACCAGAAGGAAAAATAATCGAAGGGGTAAGAAAAAGACAAGATGAACACGATGATGATGTACACAAAAACATTTTTTTTCTAAGCTGCGTATTCAGTTTCAAGAACCGGTTGTGTACGAGTCGTTGTAGCAGTTGGTGCTCTTGTCTCTCCGACCTGAGTCATCCTCAGAGCTTCCCCTGTCTCTCCAGCTCTCTCCATCTCCTTCATCCTCTCCTGCTTCTTGTAACTCCGACACCGCAGAACCAGAAACATCAAAAGCCCCAATAAAACCAATCCACCCAACACGGAACCAACAGTAATCCAAGTTCTTGAATTAGACTCAGACCTCTTCTTCTTCTTATCCTCACTCGGAGGAGGAGCTGGAGCTGGAGCTGGAGACGGAGCAGATTTCACCACCACCGAGAAATGCCCCTGCCTCACCGTCTCGCATGCGTTCCCAGGCTGAATCGAATCACTGAAACTCGCTCTCCCTCTCGAGTCGAACCTAACGCACTGCACACTCCCCCCTCCCCCTCGCGGCGGGATCGGTTCCAGATCAGAGAAATCGATTCTTATGGGATCCCTCGACGCCGTTATCTCGAGCTCCGGGAGGTTCACGGCGGAGAGGTTCTTGGCGTCGTAAGCGAGGAGACCCACCACGGGGGCGACGTAGTCGTAGCCGGGCAGAGGGTAGTACAGCCGAGAGAAGTTCGCTAGGTTCTGGTAGACGAAGACGAGCCTTGTCACGTACGGCTTGGCGATTACGCCTTTGGGGATCGAGAACTCTTTTAAGGAGGAGACTCCTCGTCTTCTAAGGCTCCCGCTTCTGAGTCTCATGGCGGAGAGTTTGATCCCGGTTAGATTGGGTGGGACGGTGGTTGCGTCGTAGAGAATGCCGGTACGAGGACGGACGAAGGCTCTGAATGAGTAATCTTGAAGAAGAGAATCAAGAGAAGACGCATTGGTGGGAGGTGATTGAGCAGAGAGTTGGTAAGAGAGAAACATAAGCACCTGGAGACAACATAGAAACCTCATTGTTGGTGTTCTTTGCCTCTGGAGAAAAAAAAATCCCCAGGGCGAGACTCAGTAAAGAGTCGCCGTCACGTCTGAGTGAGAAGAAGACTTCAACAAAAGAGTAAAAATTGAGACTTTATTGTGGAGAATTGAGGAGAGAAGAAGAAGGAAATGGAGAAGTGGTCGGCGGTGGAGAAGGGAGGAGAGAGAAGCAATGGTTCGCCGGTGGGAAAGGAAGAGAGAGAGAGAGAGTCAAAAAGGACAAAGGAGGAGAAGAGGAGTGTTGTCTTCAGTCCCATTTGTTCACAAAAAAAAAAAACTATACAGCCTGTTCACCTTTTTTCACCAATTAAAATAATTCCATAAAAATATGATTCACATTCAGTATTGTTATTTTTTTACTTTATTCTCACCAATCATACTGTTACATTTCAACATTCATTTCGCCGTAACAGTTGTCCGTCTATCTCTATTTGTTATCTGTATCTGTATATATATATTTTTTCCATATCAACCGTATATACCTACTTTTATACCATTTATTATCCTGTTGACTAAATAAAATGAAAATAAGCTTTCCTATTCTGGCCCAATTATATACTTTGACCACGATATGCACTCAGATGAGTCCTTAGCTGGTTAATGTAAGCCCATTAAAGAAATTTACTAGCCCATTACAAACCTTTTGATGAAGCCCATCTCGGAATCATCGCATCTCATTTACTTGGAGAGATGTGCGGAATCTCCTTCCAGATTTTGAGCTCAACCATAGGTTTTCTTACGCATCTCTCAGATGTTTTGTATCGCTTTAGAATCATTCTTGTTGTGTATATTAGTATCTTGAAATATAGCAAATTTTAGAGCTTAAATCAAGATTGTTCATAGGATTCATACATCATATATAAAGAGGTCTAATGATAAATTAGTTTATTGGGAATCATGTTATTATATAAAAAAAATACAGATTTGTAAATCCATCTAGAGGAGGACACATCTCTTACATACACCTACCTCATGTTCCAGGACATTCTAAACTTAGAATATTCGTCTCTCATACTTTTAAAGGGCTGAAAATGATGACTTGAGCCCAAAGAAAAGCCCATTAAAAGTCACCACGTCATCACTCACTTTCTCTATTTAAAACCTCATATTCGGTGATAGACCAACGTACTATACCTCACCACATCACCTCTTCGTCTTCGCCAATCTCCATACTAGCTTTCTCTATTTCTCCGCTGGTAAGCTCCCGTTCTCTTCTCTCTCTCGCGTCTCAGATCTGTTTATTTTACCTTTCATTTTCTCACAGTGTGGATCCGAATCCAGCTATGGGTAGCTCCGGCGACGTTAACTGGAAACTCGAGGACCACCCCAAGCTCCCCAAAGGCAAAACCATCGGACTGATCGTTCTCGACGGATGGGGCGAATCCGAGCCTGATCAATACAACTGCATCCACAAAGCTCCAACTCCCGCCATGGATTCCCTCAAAAACGTATGATCTCTCTCTCGCAATGTTTCCTCGACGAAATAATGTTTTGTGGATTTTTTTTTTTTTAACGATTCTCGAAACAGGGACGTCCTGACACGTGGAGGCTGATCAAAGCTCACGGCACGGCCGTTGGTCTTCCCAGCGAAGACGATATGGGAAACAGCGAAGTTGGTCACAATGCGCTCGGAGCTGGTCGGATTTACGCTCAAGGTGCTAAGCTTGTTGATCTCGCGCTTGAATCAGGGAAAATCTATGAAGATGGTGGTTTTAAGTACATTTCTGAGTCTTTTGAGAAAGGCACTGTTCACCTTATTGGGCTTTTGAGTGACGGTGGTGTTCACTCTCGCTTAGATCAAGTGCAGGTAGCTTTTGTAATATTTTAAAAATCTTTATTTAAAAGTGGTGGCCTTTGTTAATTTTCTTTATTTGTTTTCTGCAGTTGTTATTGAAGGGATTTGCAGAACGTGGCGCAAAGAGAATCCGTGTCCATATTCTTACCGATGGTCGTGATGTTTTGGACGGTTCTAGTGTCGGCTTTGTGGAGACTCTCGAAGGTGAACTCGCTGAGCTGCGTTCCAAAGGTGTTGATGCTCAGGTTGCATCTGGTGGAGGTCGTATGTACGTCACAATGGACCGTTATGAGGTGAGGATAGAATATCCGTGAAGTCTAATTGTGGGAGGATTAGGAAAGGATTAGACTTTTGACCTTTCCTTTTTGTTTGCAGAATGATTGGACTGTTGTGAAACGTGGGTGGGATGCTCAAGTCCTTGGAGAAGCTCCCCACAAGTTCAAAAACGCTCTTGAAGCGGTTAAGAAACTGAGGGCTGAACCCAAAGCGAATGACCAGTATTTGCCTCCGTTTGTCATTGTTGACGACGGTGGGAAGGCTGTGGGTCCGATCGTTGATGGTGACGCGGTTGTTACGTTCAACTTCCGTGCTGATCGAATGGTTATGCTTGCCAAGGCGCTCGAGAATGAGGATTTTGACAAGTTTGATCGCGTGCGAGTGCCTAAGATTCGTTACGCGGGAATGCTCCAGTATGATGGAGAGCTAAAGCTTCCTAGCCATTACCTTGTTTCTCCACCATTGATTGACAGAACTTCTGGTGAATATCTTGCACACAATGGAGTCCGTACTTTTGCTTGCAGGTTAACGTTCAAAATCTCTCTGAAATCTTTATTGCCTAATATTGCTGTTCTTCATTCACAAGTTTTATGCTCTTTAAGATGTTAATCTTTGAGATCTTTCATGGTTTATTTATTTGCGTCAACTTGTACAAGTAACATGCCTTCTCTACTTGCTCGTTAGAGGTCTAGTTTATGCTTGGGGTTACTTGCTATTTGAAACTGGCGAAATGTCCTAGCTGTCGTTTTCTTGATGAGGTTTTATACTTGAAGGTATTGAGTTACTGACCCATTTATATTGGTTAAACAGTGAAACTGTTAAGTTTGGCCATGTTACCTTCTTCTGGAACGGAAACCGCTCTGGATATTTCAATGAAAAGCTAGAGAAGTACGTTGAGATTCCGAGTGACTGCGGAATATCATTCAATGAACAGCCAAAGATGAAAGCGCTGGAAATTGCTGAGAAAGCTAGGGACGCTATCCTTAGTGGCAACTTTGACCAGGTGAGTGTATGATCTTATCAAAATGTTGCAATCCCTTTCAAATTTCGGTTTCTAATTATGGTGTGAATGAACTTTCGTAGGTGCGTGTTAACCTGCCAAATGGAGACATGGTGGGTCATACCGGCGATCTTGATGCTACTGTTGTTGCCTGTGAGGCTGCTGATGTTGCTGTGAGGGTAAGATTTCAATTAAGCCTTTGACATGTGAACGTGACTAGCTAAGTCTTAGTAGCAATATGACTCACAAGTGCTTGCTGCTCGGTGTGCAGATGATCCTTGATGCCATAGAAAAGGTGGGAGGGATATACGTGGTGACTGCGGATCACGGAAATGCCGAGGACATGGTTAAAAGAGACAAAGCTGGCAAGCCCGCTCTCGACAAGGAAGGAAAGCTTCAGATTCTCACCTCTCACACCCTGAAACCAGTAAGTTCAAGCATTACCAAAAAACTAAGCTTTTAGATCAGAACGTGGAAGTTGCAAATGTGTATCATAAAAGATTAGACCAAGTATGAGTGGTTTCATTACCTGACATGACCTGTTTTGCAGGTTCCAATTGCCATAGGAGGTCCTGGTTTGTCAGCAGGAGTTAGGTTCAGACAGGACTTGGACACACCAGGGCTTGCGAATGTAGCTGCAACGGTGATGAACCTCCATGGATTTGTGGCTCCGGGCGATTATGAGCCGAGTCTGATCGAAGTAGTCGACAAGTGATGATGGTGCGGTGATCGTTGTTCCCTTGAAAGTCCCACTTGAGCATCTCTAAATCATGATTCTGTTTACGTTTCTTTTTTTTTTCTTCCTCGTGCTCTTCCTTTTAATAAGGCCCTTGATTTTTGAGGTGGCGATAGTTTAGACTCGCCACTATCATCTGTCGTTGTGGGTCAAGTTAAAAACTGCATTTGGATGTTTTGTTTGGCGCAAACTGACTTTGATTTTCAAGGTTTAATAATTATTAAACGAATTACCTAAAATTAAAGGAGTGTAGGAGGCACTTCCAGAGGCAGAGCTTTTCATATTTAAAAAAAAGTTAAAATACGTCTGATTGAAAAATATTATATCAATCTATAAAGTAGTTGATATTGGTTTCGTACGTTTACATAATCCTGATTAATTGTTTTATTTTCGCTATTGCTTTGTGAATACGCTTAAACAAACTCAAATCAGAGAACAATATTCAAATTCATCAAATATACATTATGAATTCGTGAAGATAACCCCCAAAAAATATATACACATGACTTTAACATTTAATCATTGCTAACAGACTACTCTGTGAAAATCAAAGAGAATCATTGCTAACAGACTACTCTGTGAAAATCAAAGAGATAAAAGTGTCTTTTTATCGGGTATTAACATGATTACCCACTTTCTTCACTCACTCTCCTAAACCTACACAGCACTACTTGCATTGCGTTGGGTATTTAAGGAGGAAGTAAAGGCATCATGCCGAATCAGACAACTGAGCTGAAAACATCACTCTTTCAATGCCTGTATAACAACCTGCATTTACTACCAAAAGTAAGTAAAACCTTTTACACTTGACATTGCAAGAACTCGATGTAATACGTTAATGAGTATTGCTTACCATTGGTGAATAAATGCGAGTCAGGAAACCCTTCCTAAGGAGTTTTGTCTTCACCTCTTTGTCGCCCCACACAACGTGTTCACGATAGCTAAACAGGATATATATCAATAAGTTGATGATTATTAACTTTTTCAACTTGCCAAAGGCTCTTACCAACTTAACATCTCTTCTTCAGTAGCTGTCGACGCAATTATAAATGCCTACAATGTTCATTATCCATACGGCATCATTAAAAAATAGTAAGTGGAACTGAAACACTTGAAATTCTAAGAAATGGCTTTAAAGGATTTCAAGAGATATTAGGAAAAAAGATGCTTACAGATCTATTAAAATCCAACATAAAGCATCTTTCACCGTCTTCTTTTGTAGGCTTGCATCCACATCGATCACGTCTGGATGTTAGTCAGAAAACTTGGCATATGTGTAGTGTAACACAGCAGCCTCCTCCAACTTGATCTCACTGCCAAGAATTAACATGTTATTATTATTTACAAAAACATGATTTGGCTTTCCTTATCATAATTACATGACTCTATACTAAGACCAACACGAACGTCTTATCATGTTCCTTAACCAATAGAAGGTTTGAACGACAGCATACTCGGGAGTCTTTATGCCATCTGTGTGCTCCATTTGGTCGGAGGCGATCTTGAACCCGAGCAACTGATTTGCCGTTACCATAAGTCAAGAAGTAGTTTGGATTGTTCCGTGTTGCTTCTTTGTACATTCCAAAATATGTATCTTTTGGAAGATGGTCATAATTCTTCTTAAACATCGACACCTCCTTGCATCAAAAAAACATACACTCAGAAGAAGTCATACTAACATTACAAAAAAATAGAATTGTTGACACCAAAACAGCTCCTCAAATCTAGTTCTTCTACCTCTGTAAAAGGATCGTTGATTCGAGCAGTCGGAGGAGAATTTGAACACAGAGAAAGGAAGTTTTTTTTTTCTGATTCTGAGATCTCTAATCTGATGAAAATTTGAACACTCCTCTGTTTCTTGTGTTTTTTCGTAGGTTCTGTTTTCGTATGGTGTCCACGTCAGACAGCTTATACAGTTTATTAGAACATCCAATCAAAACATTTCGTCCCTTCTACGCTTTTGTTAACAAGCATGGTCCATTACGATAAACTGGGCTTAATTGATTAGCCCAATTGATTATAACTGATTTTCATGAAAGTATATAAAGAACTCAGATTTATTTATTTTTCATCTAAAATTATATTAAAACTTAAAAATTATTTTTAAAAAGTGAATAA
Organism: Brassica nigra; assembly: GCA_016432835.1. Lineage (NCBI taxonomy): Eukaryota > Viridiplantae > Streptophyta > Magnoliopsida > Brassicales > Brassicaceae > Brassica > Brassica nigra. The sequence continues at coordinate 53,528,999 of CM028245.1, forward strand.
AAATCTTATAAACTCATTTTTGGTAGTATCAAAAATAATCTGACAAGGAATTGTTATTTGGTAACAAAATCTGACTCTAATGGTAGTCAACAAACTATATCTTAAAATCTAGACTCCAACGGTAAGTCAACATATTAACATTGGTTGAAAAGTGAATAATAAGAAATTCATTCTTTGTAGAATAAGGAAACAAATCTGAATATGAGAGAGTAATTATTAGCCATTTTGTTAAACAAAAAAAGAGTAATTATTAGCAATAATTACCACCCTCTAATTAGCATATTGCATGTATATCAATTTTCTTTACAGCTGACAAAAAAAATCAATTTTCTTACCACCTAAGTTTTTTATTTTACTGAATTTTTGCAACCTTACCACCTAAGTTACTTGCATCTATTTCAAAAAATCTCTCCCTTGATATTTGATTTTCTCCCCCTTACTTCTTCCATACACCGAGTTGCAAGTCCTCCACTCTCTCTCGTCTTGTCTCGACCACATTTCTGATTAATCTCCTACTCTTACCAACTGTGGTCAAACATGACGGCAGCAAACGCCCCCATCACGATGAAGGAGGTCCTGACGGTTAGTTCTTCTTCTTCTCATGGATTTGAACTTGAGTCTGGACGTTAAGTTGGCTCCTGTTTTTTTAAGCGTGGCTAGGTTGTGTAATGCATGTTACTGATATGCTCGGATCGGATCTCATTACTAAGCATATGAACTATGTCATGTCTACGTGAGATAACGCTGCTTGGTTTTGTTTTTATTCCAGCTTCCTAGCGTTGGGATCAATCAGCAATTCATCACGTTTACAAATGTTACGATGGAATCTGACAAGTATATATGCGTGCGAGAGACGTCACCGCAAAACAGTGTTGTGATTATTGATATGAATATGCCCATGCAGCCTCTTAGGAGGCCTATCACTGCAGACTCTGCTCTTATGAACCCAAACTCAAGGATCCTTGCCTTAAAAGGTAAGCATTTTTACAAGGTTTATTATTCCAAAGTATGTGTAGTTAGATCACAAATCTTGTTTTCAGTAGATGTTTCCTTGTCTTGGCTATTACGTATACCTTTTATTGTCCATTGTGTTCTTCATTTTGTATATAGCTCAAGTTCAAGGAACTACTCAGGATTATCTACAGATGTTTAACATTGAAGCAAAAGCAAAGCTGAAATCACATCAGATGCCTGAGCAGGTGACTGTTGATGCAAAGATTTTGTAACATATTAATTTAGTTTAGGGATATTAATCATCCATAATAATGTTTTTTTTATAGGTTGTGTTTTGGAAGTGGATTACACCCAAGGTGTTGGGTCTGGTCACACAAAACTCAGTGTATCACTGGTCTATTGAAGGTTATATATCTTTTTTAGCTTAATTACTTCCATCTTCTTACAATGTATATGTGATTCTAATGGTTCTTCAAATACTTTCCAGGTGAGTCTGATCCAGTTAAGATGTTTGACAGAGCGACCAAGTTGGAAAACAATCAAATTATTAACTACAGGTGCTCTCTTGATGAGAAGTGGTTGGTGTTAATTGGAATCGCACCTGGCCCTCCTGAGGTAGGTTGAATAAGAACATCAAATTAAACTACATTAAAGTTTAAGGTTTCTCGACTGATCTTGTCATTATTGTCGTCTGTAGAGACCACAATTCGTAAATGGAAACATGCAGCTTTTTTCTGTGGATCAACAGCAAAGCCAGACCCTTGAGGCACACGCTGCATCATTTGCTCAGTTTAAGGTAAAATTACTTGGTTCTTTAGTGAGTTCAATGGTATAATCCTGATCTGACTTGCGACATTTATGAAATTTAGGTCCCTGGGAACGAGAATCCTTCTACCCTTATATCTTTTGCAACCAAGAGCTTTAACGCTGGGCAGATAACATCAAAGTTGCACATCCTTGAGCTTGGTGCACAACCTGGTTAGTAGATCATCCTTGATATTGTCACTGTTAGTTACATTTTTTTAATTACTTGGTATTGTCTTAACTATATTGCAGGAAAGGCATCATTTACAAAGAAGAAGGCAGATCTCTCTTTTCTCCCAGATTTTGCTGATGATTTTCCTGTTGCCATGCAGGTTTGTAGCTGCATTATACTTGTAGTATGTTGTGGTGAAAGTTTCTCTTACTTTGAATTCTCTGTTTTTTTTTGTTTGTGACAGATCTCTAACAAGTTTAGTTTGATATATGTCATCACCAAGCTTGGCTGGCTGTTTGTGTATGATCTTGAGACTGCTTCTCCTATCTACAGAAACCGGATAAGTCCAGACCCAATTTTCTTGACTTCTGAAGCTTCTTCAGTTGGTGGTTTCTATGCCATTAATAGGCGTGGACAAGTTCTTTTGGCCACTGTAAACGAGGCTACTATAATACCTTTTATTAGTGGTCCAGTATGTTATAACTTTCATTCTCTTTTCCCTTATATAAGCTCACCTTCATCATCATGTCATGCTAAGAAGTCTATGCGTTTGTTGTATCACATCACATAGTTGAAAAATTTGGAGCTTGCTGTTAATCTTGCTAAAAGAGGAAACCTCCCTGGTGCAGAAGATCTGGTATGAGATGGTTTATCTTGCTGAAGAAAATAAAAGCTATTTGGTAATGTGAAGGGTCTCATATTCAGTTCTTGATCTTGACAGGTTAAAGAGCGGTTCAAAGACCTGTTCGATCAAACAAAGTACAAGGAAGCTGCTGAGCTTGCTGCTGAATCTCCTCAGGGGATTCTAAGGACACCTGATACAGTGGCCAAGTTCCAGGTATTGTTTTTTTCCTTATTCAAATAACTTATTTTGTGCCAACATGTTTATGTGTGTCTTTTACATGTCCTTAAAAACCACTCTGTGTGCAGAGTGTTCCTGTACAAGCTGGGCAAACTCCTCCATTGTTACAGTATTTTGGGACACTTTTAACTAAAGGAAAGCTCAATTCATATGAGTCATTAGAACTATCTCGCCTTGTTGTGAATCAAAACAAGAAGAACCTCCTGGAAAACTGGTTAAAAGAGGATAAGTTAGAATGCAGTGAAGAACTTGGAGACCTTGTCAAGGTAAATATATATTATAACTGTTTAAGGTGTGATATGTCTCATTTTTGTATTTTTTGTGTGACATAAATATTTTTCTGTTACAGACTTTGGATAATGGCCTTGCTCTGGAAATATACATCAAAGCCAAGACAGCTCCAAAAGTTGTAGCAGCTTTAGCAGAAAAAAGGGAGTTTGACACAATACTGAGTTACTCAGAGCAGGTAAATAAACACATATCTAAATTTTGGTCACCTTTTATTATGGTTTTACCTTTAAGTTCATTGTTTCATGTTGTGGCTTTTTAGGTTGGGTACACACCTGATTACATGTTTCTTCTGCAAACCATACTCCGTACAGATCCTCAGGTTAGTGCAGTTCACTTTCTGATACTTGCAGCATAATTTAAACTCTTTAAAAGAACTGGTTTGATAGATACTTTCTGCATAAGCACAAGAAGAGTTCATGAATCAGTTAACTTCTTTTCTCAGGGAGCCGCAAAATTTGCAGTAACGATGTCTCAAATGAAAGGAGGTTGTCCTGTTGACTTCAACACCATCACTGACCTTTTTCTTCAGGTAGGTGAACGAGTATACATTTTTACAATGCATGAGTATTTTCAAGTACTAATATGTATTTATATTGCATATTCTCAGAGAAATCTAATCAGAGAAGCTACTGCTTTCCTTTTGGATGTGCTGAAGCCAGATTTACCTGAGCATGCTTTTCTGCAAACTAAGGTTGAAACTAGTTGCTACCAACTTATATATATTACTATGCTTAGACTAACTGTCAATACAGGTTCTGGAGATCAATTTGGTAACCTTTCCTAGCGTGGCTGAGATGATATTAGCACAAAAGATGTTCAGCCACTATGACCGGCCTCGTGTTGCTCAGCTTTGTGAGAAGGCTGGACTTTATATCCAGTCCTTAAAGGTTTGAGCTCCTTGTTCTTTTGCTTCTGTTTCCTGGCTAAGTATAATTATATATTCCATCTCTAACTTCTTCTACTTTTGGATTTCTGCAGCATTACTCGGAACTAAATGATATAAAACGTGTGATTGTGAACACACATGCTATTGAGCCACAGGTAATAATGCCTCTAAAATAGCTGCTAAAATTCTTGAAATTCAAGTTGTTAAAAGCATCACTCTGTCAATGAAATGCAGGCTCTTGTTGAGTTCTTAGGCACTCTTTCGAGCGATTGGGCAATGGAGTGCATGAAGGAGCTTTCGCTGGTCAACCTGAGAGGCAACCTGCAGATAATCGTTCAAGTAAGTTGTGTATAATATGATGATTCTTAATTGTTTAATGTGACACTAACGTTTTCCATGTAATCTCAGGCTTGCAAGGAGTACTGTGAGCAACTCGGTGTTGACGCATGTATTAACCTCTTTGAGAAGTTTAAATCATACGAAGGGCTATACTTTTTCCTAGGCTCATATCTTAGAACGAGGTGATTTATATAAAATCTAATGTCATCTCTGTAAAAACAAGCATGATTCTTGTTTGTCTGTGTGCTGATGATCGACAATGTTTTTTTTTAGTGAGGATCCTGAGATTCACTTCAAGTACATTGAAGCATCTGCAAAGACTGGTCAATTAAAAGAGGTTGAGCGTGTGACTAGAGAGTCTAACTTCTATGATGCTGAAAAGACTAAAAACTTTTTAATGGAAGCTAAACTTCCTGATGCACGACCTTTGATAAATGTCTGCGACCGTTTCGGATTTGTACCTGATCTTACTCATTACCTCTACATAAACAACCTGCAACGTTACATTGAAGGTTACGTCCAAAAGGTATGTAACTTTGTTACTAATTTTTAGAGTTTATTGTTTCATTGAATACTAAATACGTGAGACTCCTTACAAAAGGTGAACCCTGGGAATGCTCCTTTAGTTGTGGGACAGTTGCTTGATGATGAGTGCCCTGAAGATTTCATTAAAGGTCTCATTATCTCTGTGCGTTCGTTGCTGCCTGTTGAAACTCTTGTGGAGGAATGCGAGAAGAGGTGAATATCCTTTTTGGTCTCAACTCTCTCTGTTCGTTTCTTGAAAGCTCTAATATGTTTCTGCCTTTTTTTTCCAGGAACCGACTACGTCTCCTCACTCAGTTCTTGGAGCATCTAGTCAGCGAGGGAAGCCAAGATGTGCATGTCCACAACGCCTTGGGTAAAATCATCATCGACAGTAACAACAACCCTGAGCGTTTCCTGACCACAAACACCTACTACGACTCTCGAGTTGTGGGTAAGTACTGCGAGAAACGTGATCCTACACTAGCTGTTGTGGCCTACAGAAGAGGACAATGCGATGAGGAACTCATCAACGTCACCAACAGAAACTCTCTGTTCAAGTTACAAGCGAGGTATGTGGTGGAGAGGATGGATGGTGATCTCTGGGACATGGTTCTTGATGAAAACAATGATTACAGAAGACAGCTTATCGACCAAGTTGTGTCCACTGCATTACCTGAAAGCAAGAGCCCGGAGCAAGTTTCCTCAGCTGTGAAAGCGTTCATGACTGCTGATTTGCCTCACGAGCTCATTGAGCTTCTTGAGAAGATAGTGCTTCAGAACTCTGACTTCAGTGGGAATGTTAATCTGCAGAATCTTCTGATTCTGACGGCTGTCAAGGCAGATACATCTAGAGTTATGGATTATGTCAACAGGCTTGACAACTTTGATGGACCTGTCGTTGGAGAAATGGCGGTGGAAGCTCAGCTGTTTGAGGAAGCTTTTGCTATTTTCAAGAAGTTTAACTTTAATGTTGAGGCTGTCAACGTGTTGCTGGACAACCTCAAAAGCATTGAGCGTGCTGTTGAGTTTGCTTTCCGGGTTGAAGAAGACTCTGTGTGGAGCCAAGTTGGAAAAGCTCAGCTCAGGGAAGGACTAGTGAGTGATGCAGTTGAGTCTTTTATCCGTGCTGAGGACGCTACTCATTTCTTGGAGGTCATACGTGTTGCTGAAGATGCTAATGTCTATGATGACTTGGTCAGATACCTTGTGATGGTTAGAAACAAGGTGAAGGAACCAAAGGTTGATAGTGAGCTCGTCTATGCATATGCAAAGATCGATAGGTTAAGTGAGGTTGAAGAGTTCATTCTGATGCCAAACGTTGCCAACTTGCAAAACGTTGGTGATCGCCTGTATCATGAAGCTATGTATGAGGCTGCAAAAATAGTCTATGCGTTTGTATCAAACTGGGGTAAGCTAGCTGTCACGCTTGTGAAGCTGCAACAGTTCCAAGGTGCTGTTGAAGCTGCAAGGAAAGCAGACAGTGCAAAGACATGGAAGGAAGTGTGTTTTGCTTGTGTTGATGCAGAGGAGTTCAGGTTGGCACAGATCTGTGGCCTTAACATTATCATTCAGGTGAACAAGAATCTAATCTTAATGTATGATATTTATTATTATTGTTATTATTATAACAAAATGTATCTCATCTTGTAATGCTTGATAGGTGGATGACTTGGAAGAAGTCAGCGAGTTCTACCAGAACAAAGGGCACTTCAATGAGCTAATCTCACTCATGGAGAGTGGACTTCGGCTGGAACGTGCTCACATGGGTATCTTCACTGAGCTGGGTGTACTCTATGCTAGATACAGTTATGAGAAGCTAATGGAACACATCAAGCTATTCTCCACTCGCCTCAATATTCCCAAGCTTATACGAGCCTGTGATGAGCAGCAGCACTGGCGGGAACTTACCTATCTCTACATTCAGTATGATGAGTATGATAACGCTGCGACCACTGTGATGAACCATTCTCCTGAAGCGTGGGAGCACATTCGGTTCAAAGAGATTGTTGCCAAGGTTGCAAATGTCGAGCTGTACTACAAGGCTGTGCAGTTCTACTTACAGGAGCATCCGGATATGATCAATGATCTTCTCAACGTGCTTGCGGTGCGGTTAGATCAGACGCGTGTTGTAGATATTATGCGGAAGGTTAGAAACTGACTTTATGATCTCTCAGGTTGATATTTGTGTTTACTTAACAGTCTGTTTGTTCTGATCTCTCAGGCTGGTCAGTTGCGTCTTATCAAGCCATACATGGTTGTGGTTCAGAGCGACAATGTCACTGCTGTTAATGAAGCTCTGAATGAGATATACGTGGAAGAAGAAGACTATGAAAGGTTGCGCGAGTCTATTGATTTACATGACAGCTTTGACCAGATAGGCCTTGCTCAGAAGGTAGACAACTCTTATCTCTACTCCAATACACCTTTTATATCTACTAAACCTTGTGTATCTTTCATATGAATGGTGTGAACAGATAGAGAAACATGAGCTTCTTGAAATGAGACGCGTGGCTGCTTACATCTACAAGAAAGCTGGTAAATGGAAGCGATCAATTGATTTGTCAAAGAAGGATAACATGTACAAAGACTGTATGGAAACTGTTTCACAATCTGGCGACCATGACCTTGCAGAACAGCTACTAGTTTCCTTCATCGAACAGGTATGGATTGTCTCGGAAAACTATTGGTGGAGAAGATGAAATTAATATCACTTTGTGTTATGCTTGCGGTGGTGTTACTACAGGGGAAGAAGGAATGCTTTGCTTCATGTCTTTTTGTCTGTTATGACTTAATCCGACCAGACGTTGCACTAGAACTCGCATGGATGAACAACATGGTCGACTTTGTCTTCCCTTACCTTCTCCAGGTGATCTATAATAGGCTATAATGTACTCTCTATTCAGATAGGAGCCAAAATGATGGAACTTTCTTAATTCTCTTTTCTTTTTCTTTGCAGGTTATGCGAGAGTACACGGGCAAAGTGGATGAGATAATCAAGGACAAGCTGGAGGCACTGAAAGAGGTGAAGGCCAAAGAGCAGGAAGAGAAGGAAGTCATGTCCCAACAGGTAACATAAACAGCTACAACTAATCATCTCGGGGCCTTTCCTTGACAAACTAACTTAATTTTGTTTCTTTGTTTCTAAAATCAGAACATGTACGCCCAATTGTTGCCAAATGCTTTACCGGCACCACCGCTGCAGCAACTTGCTTTACCGGCACCACAACAAATGGGAGGGATGCCTCCAATGCCACCATTTGGAATGCCACCAATGGGTGGCTACTAAGACACCACACACATACTCTAGTGTGAACAATATTCACCGTCTTTGAGTTTATATTTGAATAATAACTCTAAAATTTCTATTGTAATTGAGGTTCGAACTCCGATCATGATATAATCTACCAGCTTAGTTTTATGTTCGACGACCTCACAATCCTACACATACACTTAACTATATGATCACCATTGAACACTAGTTATAAGCAGATTCTATAAATAAAAGATTAAAACGAGAACCAACGTGGATCCTTTCAAGTAATAAAACATTATCTCTGATTGAAAACATAGAATCTACTAGGTCCGGCAAAAAAAAAAACATTGAAATTCAGAAAGAAAAACCAACAAAACTCTCACAAATGTCGGTCTCGGAAAACTACTTAGATCGCTGTCTCATCTTTCGTCTCTTCCTCTTCAACCTCCTCATACGCTTCTTCTTCCACTATTACAAAGTGGAAAAAATAGAAACACATGATAAATAACCTAACCAACAACTACTTTCTGTTTCTCTACTGAGCTTAAGAATACATATCAACATAATGACGCAATTACTTACCTTAGCTCTCATGTTGTGTTTGGCAGAAGATCTAAACCTTTCTCTCCTCGCGTTGTGTTCAGGGCTTCAGATGAAAAGAGAGGCGGAGATTTTTCAGGTCTGTGCTCAGTTGCAGCTTTATAAGCAGCGAAGCCCTAGAAACTCGTTTTATGGGCTTTACTAATTTATGGGCTGAATAAAGCCCAAAGTGTTTTGTAGCTTCATGGGCTTTACTGATGCATGGGCCCAATAAAGCCCAAAGCCTTTAATAGCTTCATAGACAGCCATGTCGACAGACAGACAGATACTTGCCTTTGGGCATATTCGCACGGGAGAGACAGATCTTCCCCTTCCCGAAGATCGAAGGATTGATTTTCATTTCATTAAAATATTCACAAGAAAGAAGATAATTTCTTGTTGAATACAAACAAAACATTAAAAAAAAGAAATTTATTCTGACTTGCTTTCATCGTCTTCTTCTTCTCCAATCATCATCATCTCCCACCACCACCCAAAGGATCTCCTTTTCCTCATGTCGAAGCAAACGTACAGAGTGTGCTTCTGCTTCCGCCGGAGGTTCCGCTACACGGCATCGGAGGCCCCCCGCGAGATCAAGACCCTTTTCGAGAAATATTCGGAGAATGGGGTTATGACGATCGATCATCTCCACAGGTTTCTGATCGATGTTCAGAAGCAAGGGAAAGCGACGAGAGAGGATGCGCAGACGATTGTCAATGCCGCGTCTTCTCTTCTTCATCGTAACGGTCTCCACCTTGATGCTTTCTTCAAGTACCTTTTTGGTGACAACAACTCTCCACTTGCTGGACATGTGGTAAACTCTCTTGTCTTTTTTTTTTTTCATTTTTAAAAAATTCAAACTCAGATTTGGATTTAGATTAGTTGTTTTTGATTAGGAGTCCCAGATTTTTGGAATTCAAGACTTTTTTTTTAGCAATTTGAAATTGTTTTTTTATTTATATGTATACCTACTGTGAAAAGACAAAACAAAGATTTGGAGAAAGTAGTAGAAGCTATGTACTTTTCAGACAAGAGTCATGTACTCTTGTAGGAACCCTGACACAAAATCCATTTTTGTTGTTCTATGATTGATTCAAACTCAGATTTGGATTCAGATTGTTTAGCTAAGGAGTCCGACATTTTTGGAATTCCTTTATGTGTACCTACAAAACAGATATTGGCAGAAAGTGGCAGAAGTTATGTAACTTTTCAGACCAGAGTCATGTAGTTTTGTAGGAACCCTGACACAAAATCTATGCACAGTTAATTAATTAAAAATTGAAAGGTAGTTTCAGGTTCATAGATGTTATTGTTTCTATATTATGCTAGCTTTTAGATTTTTTTTATTGGTTCTTGATAAATCTCTCTAATGAATTCATTTGTAATAATGTACAGGTGCATCAAGACATGGATGCTCCTATATCGCATTATTTCATATTCACGGGTCATAATTCATATTTGACTGGTAACCAGCTGAGCAGTGATTGCAGTGAGGTACCTATTATTGATGCATTGAAGAAAGGTGTCAGGGTGATTGAATTGGATATATGGCCCAACTCCAACAAAAACGATATTGATGTTCTTCACGGAAGGTATAGTTTTACTGAAAATTTGATATAGTGAAATCAATGTTAAGTGCTTTTTGTTTACTTGTACCCTGAACCATTCAAACAGGACTCTCACTGCACCTGTGGAGTTAATCAAATGTCTAAAAGCGATCAGAGCACATGCCTTTGATGTCTCTGACTATCCTGTCGTTGTGACTCTTGAAGATCATCTTACTCCTGAGCTTCAGTCCAAAGTTGCTGAGGCAAGCCTTCAAAGATTTTTTTGTTTGCTGTTTTAGTAGAGCATTACATTGAATTTAGAGATGCGTTGTTTTTTTTTTGGTGTATTATAGATGGTTACCCAAATATTTGGAGAAATCTTGTTTAGTCCTCCTGTGGGAGAATCTCTGAAGGAGTTCCCATCGCCAAACTCTTTAAAAAGGCGGATTATCATCTCAACGAAACCCCCAAAAGAGTACAAAGAAGGCAAAGATGAGGACTCGGTGCAGAAAGGTAAATCATTGGGTGATGATGAAGTTTGGGGGAGAGAAGTTCCGAGCTTTATTGACAGGAACAAAAGTGGTTACAAGGTTCGTAAATCATCTTCATTCAGTCTTGTAGTGTCCATATACGCAAAAGGTGTTAATTTTCTTTGGTGTTGCAGGATGACTTAGGTGAGAATGATGATGATGAGGACGATGATGACGAAGATGATGATGGAGACAAGTCCAAGAAGAATGCACCACCGCAATACAAACATTTGATTGCAATCCATGCTGGGAAACCAAAAGGTGGGATCACTGAGTGCTTAAAGGTTGATCCTGATAAGGTAAGACGCCTTAGTTTGAGCGAAGAACAGCTAGAAAAGGCTGCAGAAAAATATGCAAAACAGATTGTGAGGTAATCCCATGGCTTATATAGTCATATATTTCTGTCATGAACCCTGTTAATCATGGTGTGGTCCAGGTTTACTCAGAGAAATCTGCTGAGGATTTACCCAAAAGGAACTAGAGTTACTTCATCAAATTACAACCCGTTGGTTGGATGGAGCCACGGTGCTCAAATGGTGGCTTTCAATATGCAGGTTTTCCTCTTTTAGCTATATCACTTTTGCAGTACATCAACCTTATTCTTGTAGCTAAGTCTTTTATAAAATCACTTTTCCCTTGTAAAGGGATATGGAAGATCATTGTGGCTAATGCAAGGGATGTTTAGAGCCAATGGCGGATGTGGATACATCAAGAAACCAGATATCCTGCTGAAAGGTGGTTCGGACAGTGACATCTTTGACCCAAAATCTACTCTACCTGTAAAAACAACACTGAAGGTGAGATTAGCTGAGTCTCTCTTTGGTCTTTTTCCAATGTCAAATCCGAACAAAACTTGGTGAACTCGTTCTTGATCATATCTTTAGGTAACCATATACATGGGAGAAGGCTGGTACTTTGATTTCCGCCACACCCACTTCGATCAATATTCACCTCCTGACTTCTACACAAGGGTAAAATTCAATTCCCTTAGCAGTAGAAACTGTTCTTGGTCTCTTACAAGATCATGAAATTTTTTCAGGTGGGGATAGCTGGAGTTCCAGCGGATACAGTCATGAAGAAGACAAAGACGTTGGAGGATAATTGGGTACCAGCTTGGGATGAGGTATTCGAGTTCCCATTAACGGTTCCAGAGCTGGCTCTGCTGCGACTAGAAGTGCATGAGTATGACATGTCAGAGAAGGATGATTTTGGAGGACAGACATGCTTGCCTGTTTGGGAGCTAAAGGAAGGAATAAGAGCGTTTCCTCTACATAACCGGAAAGGGGAGAAGTACAAATCCGTCAAGCTTCTCGTGAGGTGTGAGTTTGTGTGATAACGGTGTTGGGTCAAAACACTTTGAAACTGGTCCGATGAGTATTAAGCGAGTTTGTGATTTGGGTTCTAAGGATTTGGTGCGTGTGTGTGTGTGTGCGAGTCTGTAACTCTGTCTGAGAGAGAATGATTGCTTTATTTGTTGTGTGTAATATATGTGTACAGTAAAAAGACAGGAGAGATGTTCTTGTCTCCTGTGTTGTATGTTTTATATTTGCTTGTATGTATTTTATATAGTATCTGAAGCTCTCTCGTAACACTCTATTTGAATCTACTTTATCATGGTTCTGGTTTGTGTGTTTTGCTTCTTCTTGTTTACCTTCAAACTAAGGATTAATACTTTTCAATCTTTAGTATTACAAACCCTGATGTGCTATAACATTCTATCAGAAAGCAATGTCTGTCCGGAAGCAGATGGGACATGAATGCTACTACACAATATGTAAAAAGAATAAGATACTTCGAACAACGCATGCTACCAGTTCACTGGTTACACTATATTACCCCCCCAGCAGATAATGTAAATAAAGCTATTCAGTAGCATATATGTATGTTATGGAGGTACATAGACGATAGAAAGAAAAAAAGTAAGATAAAATAGTGTTATTGAGATCTTTTTGAGATAGCAAAACGTAAGAACATATAGGAATACAAAGCAAATTTATGTCTTGGTTAGTCTACCATCCGAGCATGGCAAATCCGGAAAGGATGAGAGAAGAGATGATCATGACTATAGACATTCCTGGGAAACAGGAGGCTTCTCCTGTCTGTGTGCCAGTCGGTGTGGACGTCTCTGAATCGTATTGTAGGGAGGCGGTGAAGGCAGCGGAGAGCGTCATTGTGGCGAAAAAGACCATCGCTGTGTAAAGATTGGTGGAAGCCATCACTGTTGACTGAATTTTGAACTCTCAAACAACAACTCTGTCACTTGTGACTTGCCTTGGGATTTTGGCTATGATCACTTGTCTGTTTTATAGAGACATAAAAAAGTTAGTGGGAGCGTGGGGAACGTGTGGAGCATAATCCGAAGGTGTTGGACACCAAGCAAATAGAAGAGCATAATAAGAGCATCATTGTCAGATAATCTCTCTATCTGAGTTTCTTACAATTTTATATCAAAAAGATTTAATATAGTTTTTGTACGCAATTAAATTTTAAGGTTGAAAATATTGTCCAGTTAGAAAGTGCCAAATGGAATAAAAATTTATAAAGTTTGTTTAGGTCCTTTTTGTGCATCCTTTTTATTCTTTCAATTTTTGCTAAGAGATTCTAATATTTTGTTAGCCATACAGGTGCTTTAAATTTATCTGTGTTAGTTTCAAAAAAAAAAAAGAATATCCGTGTTAAAGAATTCAACACTTGATAAATGTTTGTGAATTTCTTGATATCGAAGAGTTTGGTTTGGTGAATAAACGAGTTTAAACCCAAAGGGGAGGTTGTTTTAGAGCTGTTCACTTTCAGTCTTTGGACCACCATTCATGTTCTTCAGTGTCAAATCAATTTAGATAAGACTTGGTTTTTCGATGTTACTTCGGTTCTGAAATTTCTCACCAAAACCTCTTGTAGGTCAACATTTTTTTTTTTTGGTAAAATTGTAGGTCAACATTTTATCAGCTTAGGGCATCATTATCGGCTGGGACATTTTTTTGGTCCTTACATTTTTTTTTCTGATTAAAAAAAAGTTAAATATAAACTAACTGAGGGCCGCCATGTGTCAGTGGGCCCGCAAACAGTTAGAGACAACCCTTGGTACGTTACTTAATTAAGGACATTTGAGCAAAGTTTCTGGCAAAAAAAATGGTGGACCCCACACCAAAAACACTAAGGACTAATGTTGGAACTACCGATAGAGCATTTACCGGTATATAGCTAGAAATTATTAAAGAACACTAAAGAGTATAAGGTTCACTATATAGAGCATTTACCGAAAACTAAATATTTTCGTAAGGATTAACCCACATATTTTGAGTAAAATTCAAAAAATATGACAATGTTGTTATAATGCAAAGTTGCATCCTCCACTTACATATAATGATGGTAAAAGAGTTTTGGAACATTTGTTGTCTCTGTTTCTATAGATAATAGAGATTTTTTAGTGGTTAATTCACTAATTTAAGCAATATATGAAGTTAAATTAAATTAATTGTTAGAAATGAGAATGATTCCCATTTACCATGAAATAAAGTTTATAATACATTAATATAAATGTCGGATGTAGTTATAAATTTACTAAATAAAAATAAAGAGTATAAGGTTCACTATATAGAGCATTTACCGAAAAACTAAATATTTTCGTAGGGGTTAACCCACATATTTTGAGTAAAATTCAAAAAATATAACAATGTTGTTTTAATGCATAGGTGCATCCTCCACTTACATATGATGATGGTAAAAGAGTTTTGGAACATTTGTTGTCTCAGTTTCTCTAGATAATAGAGATTTCTTAGTGGTTAGTTCACTAATTTTGACAGTATATGATGTTTAATTAAATTAATTGTTGGAAATTATAATGATGCTCATGTACCATGTAAGAGAGTTTAGAATACAATACAAGAAATGTCGGATGTAGTTATATATTCTTAAATAACACTAAATAGTATAAGGATCAATATATAGAGCATTTACCGAAAAACTAAATATTTTCATAGGGGTTAACCCACATATTCTGAGTAAAATACAAAAAAATATGAAAATGTTGTTTTAATGCATAGTTGTATCCTCTACTTACATATGGTGATGGTAAAATACTTTTGGAACATTTGTTGTCTCCGTTTCTCTAGATAATAGAGATTTCTTAGTGGTTAGTTCACTGATTTAAGCTAGTATATGATGTTAAACTAAATTAATTGTTAGAAATGAGAATGATTCCCATTTAACATGAAATAGAGTTTATAATACATTAATATAAATGTCGGATGTAGTTATAAATTTATTAAATAAAACTAAAGAGTATAAAGTTCACTATATAGAGCATTTACCGAAAAACTAAATATTTTCGTAGGGGTTAACCCACATATTTTGAGTAAAATTCAAAAAATATAACAATGTTGTTTTAATGCATAGGTGCATCCTCCACTTACATATGATGATGGTAAAAGAGTTTTGAAACATTTTTTGTCTCCGTTTCTCTAGATAATAGAGATTTCTTAGTGGTAAGTTCACTAATTTTGACAGTATATGATGTTTAATTAAATTAATTGTTGGAAATTATAATGATGCTCATGTACCATGTAAGAGAGTTTAGCATACAATACAATAAATGTCGGATGTAGTTATATATTCTTAAATAACACTAAATAGTATAAGGATCAATATATAGAGTATTTACCGAAAAAGTAAATATTTTCGTAGGGGTTAACCCACATATTCTGAGTAAAATACAAAAAAAATGAAAATGTTGTTTTAATGCATATTTGTATCTTCTACTTACATATGATGATGGTAAAAGACTTTTGGAACATTTTTTGTCTCCGTTTCTCTAGATAATAGAGATTTCTGAGTGGTTAGTTCATTGATTTAAGCAGTATATGATGTTAAACAAAATTAATTTTTAGAAATGAGAATGATTCCCATTTAACATGAAATAGAGTTTACAATACATTAATATAAATGACGGATGTAGTTATAAATTTACTAAATAAAACTAAGGAGTATAAGGTTCACTATATAGAGCATTTACCGAAAAACTAAATATTTTTGTAGGGGTTAACCCACATATTTTGAGTATTATTCAAAAAATATGAAAATGTTGTTTTAATGCATAGTTACATTCTCCACTTATATATGATGATGGTAAAAGAGATTTTGAACATTTCTTGTCTCCGTTTCTCTAGATAATAGAGATTTCTTAGTGGTTAATTCATTAATTTAGGCAGTATATGATGTTTAACTAAATTAATTGTTAGAAATGAGAATGATACCCATTTACCATGAAAGAGATTTTATAATACATTAATATATATGTCATATATAGCTAGAAATTATTAAATAACACTAAATAGTATAAGGTTCGCTATATAGAGCATTTACCGAAAAACTAAATATTTTCGTAGGGATTAACCCACATATTTTGAGTAAAATTCAAAAAATATGACAATGTTATTATAATGCATAGTTGCATCCTCCACTTACATATGATGATGGTAAAAGAGTTTTGGAACATTTGTTGTCTCCGTTTCTCTAGATAATAAAAATTTTTTAGTGGTTAGTTCATTGATTTAAGCAGTATATGATGTTAAACTAAATTAATTGTTAGAAATGAGAATAATTCCCATTTACCATGAAAAAGAGTATATAATGCATTAATATAAATGTCGGATGTAGTTATAATTTTATTTAATAAAACTAAAGAGTATAAGGTTCACTATATAGAGCATTTACCGAAAAACTAAATATTTTCGTAAGGGTTAGTTAACCTACATATTTTGAGTAAAATTAAAAAAATATGACAATGTTGTTTTAATGCATAGATGCATTCTCCACTTACATATGATGATGGTAAAAGAGGTTTGGAACATTTGTTGTCTCCGTTTCTCTAGATAATATAGATTTCTTAGTGGTTAGTTCACTAATTTTGACAGTATATGATGTTTAACTAAAATTGTTAGAAATTAAAATGATGCCCATGTACCATGAAAGAGAGTTTAGAATACAGTACAATAAATGTGGGATGTATTTATATATTATTAAATAACACTAAATAGTATAAGGTTCACTATATAGAGCATTTACCGTAAAACTAAATATGTTCGTAGGGGTTAACCCACATATTTTGAGTAAAATTTAAAAAATATGAAAATGTTGTTTTAATGCATAGTTTCTTTCTCCACTTACATATGATGATGGTAAAAGTGCTTTTGAACATTTGTTGTCTCTGTTTCTCTAGATAATAGAGATTTCTTAGTGGTTAATTCACTAATTTAGGCAGTATATGATGTTTAACTAAATTAATTGTTAGAAATGAGAATGATACCCATTTACCATGAAAGAGATTTTATAATACATTAATATATATGTCATATATAGCTAGAAATTATTAAATAACACTAAAGAGTATAAGGTTCATTATATAGAGCATTTACCGAAAAAACTAAATATTTTCGTAGGGATTAACCCACATATTTTGAGTAAAATTCAAAAAATATGACAATGCTATTATAATGCATAGTTGCATCCTCCACTTACATATGATGATGGTAAAAGAGTTTTGGAACATTTGTTGTCTCCGTTTCTCTAGATAATAGAAATTTTTTAGTGGTTAGTTCACTGATTTAAGCAGTATATGATGTTAAACTAAATTAATTGTTAGAAATGAGAATGATTCTCATTTACCATGAAATAAAGTATATAATGCATTAATATAAATGTCGGATGTAGTTATAAATTTATTTAATAAAACTAAAGAGTATAAGGTTCACTATATAGAGCATTTACCGAAAAACTAAATATTTTCGCAAGGGTTAGTTAACCTACATATTTTGAGTAAAATTAAAAAAATATGAAAATGTTGTTTTAATGCATAGGTGCATTCTCCACTTACATATGATGATGGTAAAAGAGGTTTGGAACATTTGTTGTCTCCGTTTCTCTAGATAATAGAGATTTCTTAGTGGTTAGTTCACTAATTTTGACAGTATATGATGTTTAACTAAAATTGTTGGATATTAAAATGATGCCCATGTACCATGAAAGAGAGTTTAGAATACAGTACAATAAATGTGGGATGTATTTATATATTATTAAATAACACTAAATAGTATAAGGACATATATAGAGCATTTACCGAAAAACTAAATATGTTCGTCGGGGATAACCCACATATTTTGAAAAAAATCCAAAAAATATGAAAATGTTATTTTAATGCATAGGTTCATTATCCACTTACATATGATGATGGTAAAAGTGTTTTGGAACATTTGTTGTCTCCGTTTCTCTAGATAATAGAGATTTCTTACTAGTTAGTTCACTAATTCTGACAGTATATGATGTTTAATTAAATTATTTGTTGGAAATTATAATGATGCTCATGTACCATGTAAGAGAGTTTAGAATACAATACAATAAATTTCAGATGTTGTTATATATTCTTAAATAACACTAAATAGTATAAGGATCAATATATAGAGCATTTACCGAAAACTAAATATTTTCATAGGGGTTAACCCACATATTCTGAGTAAAATACAAAAAAATATGAAAATGGTGTTTTAATGCATAGTTGCATCCTCTACTTACAAATGATGATGGTAAAAGACTTTTGGAACATTTGTTGTCTCCGTTTCTCTAGATAATAGAGATTTCTTAGTGGTTAGTTCACTGATTTAAGCAGTATATGATGTTAAACTAAATTAATTGTTAGAAATGAGAATGATTCCCATTTAACATGAAATAGAGTTTATGATACATTAATATAAATGTCGGATGTAGTTATAAATTTATTAAATAAAACTAAAGAGTATAAAGTTCACTATATAGAGCATTTACCGAAAAACTAAATATTTTCGTAGGGGTTAACCCACATATTTTGAGTAAAATTCAAAAAATATAAAAATGTTGTTTTAATACATAGGTGCATCCTCCACTTACATATGATGATGGTAAAAGAGTTTTGAAACATTTTTTGTCTCCGTTTCTCTAGATAATAGAGATTTCTTAGTGGTTAGTTCACTAATTTTGACAGTATATGATGTTTAATTAAATTAATTGTTGGAAATTATAATGATGCTCATCTACCATGTAAGAGAGTTTAACATACAATACAATAAATGTCGGATGTAGTTATATATTCTTAAATAACACTAAATAGTATAAGGATCAATATATAGAGCATTTACCGAAAAACTAAATATTTTCGTAGAGGTTAACCCACATATTTTGAGTAAAATTCAAAAAATATGACAATGTTGTTTTAATGCATACGTGCATCCTCCACTTACATATGATGATGGTAAAAGAGTTTTGGAACATTTGTTGTCTCCGTTTCTCTAGATAATAGAAATTTTATAGTGGTTAGTTCACTGATTTAAGCAGTATATGATGTTAAACTAAATTAATTGTTAGAAATGAGAATGAATTCGCATTTACCATGAAATAAAGTATATAATGCATTAATATAAATGACGGATGTAGTTATAAATTTATTTAATAAAACTAAAGAGTATAAGGTTCACTATATAAAGCAATTTACCGAAAAACTAAATATTTTCGCAAGGGTTAGTTAACCTACATATTTTGAGTAAAATTAAAAAAATATGAAAATGTTGTTTTAATGCATAGGTGCATTCTCCACTTACATATGATGATGGTAAAAGAGGTTTGGAACATTTGTTGTCTCCGTTTCTCTAGATAATAGAGATTTCTTAGTGGTTAGTTCACTAATTTTGACAGTATATGATGTTTAACTAAAATTGTTGGATATTAAAATGATGCCCATGTACCATGAAAGAGAGTTTAGAATGCAGTACAATAAATGTGGGATGTATTTATATATTATTAAATAACACTAAATAGTATAAGGAACAGTATATAGAGCATTTACCGAAAAACTAAATATGTTCGTCGGGGATAACCCACATATTTTGAAAAAAATCCAAAAAATATGAAAATGTTGTTTTAATGCATAGGTGCATTATCCACTTACATATGATGATGGTAAAAGTGTTTTGGAACATTTGTTGTCTCCGTTTCTCTAGATAATAGAGATTTCTTACTAGTTAGTTCACTAATTTTGACAGTATATGATGTTTAATTAAATTAATTGTTGGAAATTATAATGATGCTCATGTACCATGTAAGAGAGTTTAGAATACAATACAATAAATTTCGGATGTTGTTATATATTCTTAAATAACACTAAATAGTATAAGGATCAATATATAGAGCATTTACCCAAAAACTAAATATTTTCATAGGGATTAACCCACATATTCTGAGTAAAATACAAAAAAATATGAAAATGCTGTTTTAATGTATAGTTGCATCCTCTACTTACATATGATGATGGTAAAAGACTTTTGGAACATTTGTTGTCTCCGTTTCTCTAGATAATAGGGATTTCTTAGTAGTTAGTTCACTGATTTAAGCAGTATATGATATTAAACTAAATTAATTGTTAGAAATGAGAATGATTCCCATTTAACATGAAATAGAGTTTATATTACATTAATATAAACGCGGATGTAGTTATAAATTTATTAAATAAAACTAAAGAGTATAAAGTTCACTATATAGAGCATTTACCGAAAAACTAAATATTTTCGTAGGGGTTAACCCACATATTTTGAGTAAAATTCAAAAATATAAAAATTTTGTTTTAATACATAGGTGCATCCTCCACTTACATATGATGATGGTAAAAGAGTTTTGAAACATTTTTTATCTCCGTTTCTCTAGATAATAGAGATTTCTTAGTGGTTAGTTCACTAATTTTGACAGTATATGATGTTTAATTAAATTAATTGTTGGAAATTATAATGATGCTCATGTACCATGTAAGAGAGTTTAACATACAATACAATAAATGTCGGATGTAGTTATATATTCTTAAATAACACTAAATAGTATAAGGATCAATATATAGAGCATTTACCGAAAAACTAAATATTTTCGTCGGGGTTAACCCACATATTCTGAGTAAAATACAGAAAATATGAAAATGTTGTTTTAATGCATAGTTGTATCCTCTACTAACATATGATGATGGTAAAAGACTTTTGGAACATTTTTTGTCTCCGTTTCTCTAGATAATAGAGATTTCTTAGTGGTTAGTGGTTAGTTCATTGATTTAAGCAGTATATGATGTTAAACTAAATTAATTGTTAGAAATGAGAATGATTCCCATTTAGCATGAAATAGAGTTTATAATATATTAATATAAATGTCGGATGTAGTTATAAATTTACTAAATAAAACTAAAGAGTATAAGGTTCACTATATAGAGCATTTACCGAAAAACTAAATATTTTCGTAGGGGTTAACCACATATTTTGAGTAAAATTCAAAAAATTTGAAAATGTTGTTTTAATGCATAGTTACTTCTCCACTTACATATGATGATGGTAAAAGAGTTTTTGAACATTTGTTGTCTCTGTTTCTCTAGCTAATTGAGATTTCTTAGTGGTTAATTCACTAATTTAGGCAGTATATGATGTTTAACTAAATTAATTGTTAGAAATGAGAATGATACCCATTTACCATGAAAGAGATTTTATAATACATTAATATATATTTCATATATAGCTAGAAATTATTAAATAACACTAAAGAGTATAAGGTTCACTATATAGAGCATTTACCGAAAAACTAAATATTTTCGTAGGGATTAACCCACATATTTTGAGTAAAATTCAAAAAATATGACAATGTTATTATAATGCATAGTTGCATCCTCCACTTACATATGATGATGGTAAAAGAGTTTTGGAACATTTGTTGTCTCCGTTTCTCTAGATAATAGAAATTTTTTAGTGGTTAGTTCACTGATTTAATCAGTGTATGATGTTAAACTAAATTAATTGTTAGAAATGATAATGATTCCCATTTACCATGAAATAGAGTATATAATGCATTATTATAAATGTCGGATGTAGTTATAAATTTAGTTAATAAAACTAAAGAGTATAAGGTTCACTATATAGAGCATTTACCGAAAAACCTAATATTTTCGTAAGGGTTAGTTAACCTACATATTTTTAGTAAAATTAAAAAAATATGAAAATGTTGTTTTAATGCATAGGTGCATTCTCCACTTACATACGATGATGGTAAAAGAGGTTTAGAACATTTGTTGTCTCCGTTTCTCTAGATAATATAGATTTCTTAGTGGTTAGTTCACTAATTTTGACAGTATATAATGTTTAACTAAAATTGTTGGAAATTAAAATGATGCCCATGTACCATGAAAGAGAGTTTAGAAAACAGTACAATAAATGTGGGATGTATTTATATATTATTAAATAACACTAAATAGTATAAGGTTCACTATATAGAGCATTTATCGAAAAACTAAATATGTTTGTAGGGGTTAACCCACATATTTTGAGTAAAATTCAAAAAATATGAAAATGTTGTTTTAATGCATAGTTACATTCTCCACTTACATATGATGATGATAAAAGTGTTTTGGAACATTTTTTGCCTCTGTTTCTCTAGATAATAGAGATTTCTTAGTGGTTAGTTTAATGATTTATGCAATATATGATTTTTAACTAAACTAATTGTTAGAAATGAGAATGATGGCCATTAACCATGAAAGAGAGTTTATATTACATTAATATAATTGTCATATATAGCTAGAAATTATTTAAGAAAACTAAAAAGTATAACGTTCACTATATAGAGCATCTACCGAAAAACTAAATATTTCCGTAGAGGTTAACCAACATATTTTGAGTAAAATTCAAAAATATGACAATG
This sequence comes from Brassica nigra, assembly GCA_016432835.1. Classification (NCBI taxonomy): domain Eukaryota; kingdom Viridiplantae; phylum Streptophyta; class Magnoliopsida; order Brassicales; family Brassicaceae; genus Brassica; species Brassica nigra. The sequence continues at coordinate 53,551,486 of CM028245.1, forward strand.
TTGTTTTAATGCATAGTTGCATCCTCGACTTACATATGATGATGGTAAAAGAGTTCTGGAACATTTGTTGTCTCCGTTTCTCTAGATAATAGAGATTTCTTAGTGGTTAATTCACTTATTTAAGCAGTTTATGATGTCAAACTAAATTAATTATTACAAATGAGAATGATTCCCATTTAACATGAAATAGAGTTTATAATACATTAATATAAATGTCGGATGTTGTTATAAATTTATTAAATAAAACTAAAGAGTATAAGGTTAACTACATAGAGCATTTACCGAAAAACTAATTTTTTTCGTAGGAGTTAACCCACATATTTTGAGTAAAATTCAAAAAATAGGAAAATGCTGTTTTAATGCATAGTTGCATCCTCCACTTACCTATGATGATGGTAAAATAGTTTTCGAACATTTGTTGCCTCCGTTTCTCTAGATAATAGAGATTTCTTAGTGGTTAGTTCACTGATTTAAGCAGTATATGATGCTTAACTAAATTAATTGTTAGAAATGAGAATGATACCCATTTACCATGAAAGAGATTTTATAATACATTAATATATATGTCATATATAGCTAGAAACTATTAAATAACACTAAAGAGTATAAGGTTCACTATATAGAGCATTTACCGAAAAACTAAATATTTTTGTAGGGATTAACCCACATATTTTGAGTATAATTCAAAAAATATGACAATGTTATTATAATGCATAGTTGCATCCTCCACTTACATATGATGATGGTAAAAGAGTTTTGAAACATTTGTTGTCTCCGTTTCTCTAGATAATAGAGATTTCTTAGTGGTTAGTTCACTAAATTAAGTAATATATGATGTTAAAATAAATTAATTGTTAGAAATCAGAATGATTCCCATTTAAAATGAGATAGAGTTTAGAATACAATACAATAAATGTCGGATGTAGTTATATATTATTAAATAACACTAAATAGTATAAGGATCAGTATATAGAGCATTTACCGAAAAACTAAATATTTTGAGGTTAACCCACATATTTTGAGTAAAATCCAAAAATATGAAAATATTGTTTTAATGCATAGTTGCATCCTCCACTTACATATGATGATGGTAAAAGAGTTTTGGAATATTTGTTGTCTGGGTTTCTCTAGATAATAGAGATTTCTTAGTGGTTACTTCAATGATTTAAGGAATATAAGATGTTTAACTAAACTAATGGTTAGAAATGAGAATGATGCCCATGTACCATGAAAGAGAATTTAGAATACAATACAATAAATATCGGATGTAGTTATATATTATTAAATAACACTAAATAGTATAAGGATCAGTATATAGAGGATTTACCGAAAAACTAAATATTTTCGTAGGGATTAACCGACATATTTTGAGTAAAATCCAAAAAATATGAAAATATTGTTTTAATGCATAGTTGCATCCTCCACTTACATATGATGATGGTAAAATAGTTTTCGAATATTTGTTGTCTCTGTTTCTCTAGATAATAGAGATTTTTTAGTTGTTAGTTCACTAATTTAAGCAATATATGATAATTAACTAAATTAATTGTTAGAAATGAGAATGATGGCCATTAACCATGAAAGGTGAGTTTATAATACATTAATATAAATGTAATATATAGCTACAAATTATTTAAGAAAACTTAAAAGTATAACGTTCACTATATAGAGCATTTACCGAAAAACTAAATATTTCGGTAGAAGTTAACCCACATATTTTGAGTAAAATTCAAAAAATATGACAATGTTGTTTTAATGCATAGGTGCATCCTCCACTTACATATGATGATGGAAAAAGAGTTTTGGAACATTATAATGATGCTCATGTACCATGTAAGAGAGTTTAGAGTACAATATAATAAATGTCGGATGTAGTTATATATTCTTCAATAACACTAAATAGTATAACGATCAATATATATAGCATTTACCGAAAAACTAAATATTTTCGTAGTGGTTAACCCGCATATTCTGACTAAAATATAAGAAAATATGAAAATGTTGTTTTAATGCATAGTTGCATTCTCTACTTACATATGATGATGGTAAAAGACTTTTGGAACATTTATTTTCTCCGTTTCTCTTGACTAGAGATTTCTTAGTGGTTAGTTCAATGATTTAAGCAGTATATGATGTTAAACTAAATTAATTGTTAGAAATGAGAATGATTCCCATTTAACATGAAATAGAGTTTATAATACACTAATATAAATGTCGGATGTAGTTATATATTTATTAAATAAATCTAAAGAGTATAAGGTTTACTATATAATGCATTTACCCACATATTTTGAGTAAAATTCAAAAAATATGAAAATGTTGTTATAATGCATAGTTGCATCCTCCACTTACATGATGATGGTAAAATAGTTTTCGAACATTTATTGCCTCCGTTTCTCTAGATAATAGAGATTTCTTAGTAGTTACTTCACTGATTTAGGAAGATATGTTGTCTAACTAAATTAATTGTAAGAAATGAGAATGATACCATTTTACCATGATAGAGATTTTATAATATATTAATATATATATCATATATAGCTAGAAATTATTAAATAACACTAAAGAGTATAAGGTACACTATATAGAGCATTTACCCAAAAACTAAATATTTTCGTAGGAATTAACCCACATATTTTGAGTAAAATTCAAAAAAAATGACAATGTTATTATAATGCATAGTTGCATCCTCCACTTACATATGATGATGGTAAAAGAGTTTTGGAACATTTTTTGTCTCCGTTTCTCTAGATAATAGAGATTTCTTAGTGGTTACTTCACTAATTTAGGCAGTATATGTTGTTTAACTAAATTCATTGTAAGAAATGAGAATGATACCATTTTACCATGATAGAGATTTTATAATACATTAATATAAATGTCATATATAGCTAGAAATTATTAAAGAACACTAAAGAGTATAAGGTTCACTATATAGAGCATTTAGCGAAAAACTAAATATTTTCTAGGGTAATTAACCCACATATTTTGAGTAAAATTAAAAAATATGACAATGTTATTTTAATGCATAGGTACATCCTCCACTTACATATGATGATGGTAAAATAGTTTTGGAAAACATTTGTTGTCTCCGTTTCTCTATATAATAGAGATTTCTTAGTTGTTAGTTCACTTATTTTGGCATTATATGAAGTTTAACTAAATTAATTGTTAGAAATTAGAATGATGCCCATTTACCATGAAAGAGATTTTTTAATACATTAATATAAATGTCATATCTAGCTAGAAATTATTTAAGAACACTAAAGAGTATAAGGTTCAATATATAGAGCATTTATTAACCCACATATTTTGAGTAAAATTCAAAAAATATGACAATGTTGTTTTAATGCATAGGTGCATCCTCCACTTACATATGATTATGGTAAAATAGTTTTGGAACATTTGTTGTCTCCGTTTCTCTAGAAATAGAGATTTCTTAGTGGTTAGTTCAGCTAAATTAAGCGTTATATGATGTTAAACTAAATTAATTGTTAGAAATGAGAATGATTCCCACTTAACATGAGATAGAGTTTAGAATACAATACAATAAATTTTGGATGTAGTTAAATATTATTAAATAACACTAAATAGTATAAGGATCAGTATATAGAGCATTTACCGAGAAACTAAATATTTTCATGGGGGGGGGGTTAACCCACATATTTTGAGTAAAATCCAAAAAATATGAAAATGTTGTTTTAATGCATAGTTGCATCCTCCAGTTACATATGATGATGGTAAAAGAGTTTTGGAACATTTGTTGTCTCTGTTTCTCTAGATAATAGAGATTTCTTAGTGGTTAGTTCACTGATTTAAGCAATATAAGATGTTTAACTAAATTAATGGTTAGAAATGAGAATGATGTCCATGTACCATGAAAGAGAGTTTAGAATACAATACAGTAAATATCGGATGTAGTTATATATTATTAAATAACACTAAATAGTATAAGGATCAGTATATAGAGCATTTACCGAAAAACTAAATATTTTCGTAGGGGTTAACCGACATATTTTGAGTAAAATCCAAAAAATATGAAAATATTGTTTTAATGCATAGTTGCATCCTCCACTTACATATGATGATGGTAAAATAGTTTTGGAATATTTGTTGTCTCTGTTTCTCTAGATAATAGAGATTTATTAGTTGTTAGTTCACTAATTTAAGCAATATATGATATTTAACTAAACTAATTGTTAGAAATGAGAATGATGGCCATTAACGATGAAAGGTGAGTTTATAATACATTTATATAAATGTAATATATAGCTACAAATTATTTAAGAAAACTAAAAAGTATAACGTTCACTATATAGAGCATTTACCGAAAAACTAAATATTTCCGTAGAAGTTAACCCACATATTTTGAGTAAAATTTTAAAAATATGACAATGTTGTTTTAATGCAAAGGTGCATCCTCCACTTACATATGATGATGGAAAAAGAGTTTTGGAACATTTTTTGTCTCCGTTTCTTTAGAAAATAAAGATTTCTTAGTGGTTAGTTCACTAATTTTGACAAGATATGATGTTTAATTAAATTAATTGTTGGAAATTATAATAATGCTCATGTACCATGTAAGAGAGTTTAGAGTACAATATAATAAATGTCGGATGTAGTTATATATTCTTCAATAACACTAAATAGTATAACGATCAATATATATAGCATTTACCGAAAAACTAAATATTTTCGTAGTGGTTAACCCGCATATTCTGACTAAAATATAAGAAAATATGAAAATGTTGTTTTAATGCATAGTTGCATCCTCTACTTACATATGATGATGGTAAAAGACTTTTGGAACATTTGTTGTCTCCGTTTCTCTTGACTAGAGATTTCTAGTGGTTAGTTCAATGATTTAAGCAGTATATGATGTTAAACTAAATTAATTGTTAGAAATGAGAATGATTCCCATTTAACAAGAAATAGAGTTTATAATACACTAATATAAATGTCGGATGTAGTTATATATTTATTAAATAAATCTAAAGAGTATAAGGTTTACTATATAAAGCATTTACCCACATATTTTGAGTAAAATTCAAAAAATATGAAAATGTTGTTATAATGCATAGTTGCATCCTCCACTTACATATGATGATGGTAAAATAGTTTTCGAACATTTATTGCCTCCGTTTCTCTAGATAATAGAGATTTCTTAGTAGTTACTTCACTGATTTAGGGAGTATATGTTGTCTAACTAAATTAATTGTAAGAAATGAGAATGATACCATTTTACCATGATAGAGATTTTATAATACATTAATATATATCATATATAGCTAGAAATTATTAAAGAACACTAAAGAGTATAAGGTACACTATATAGAGCATTTACCGAAAAACTAAATATTTTCGTAGGAATTAACCCACATATTTTGAGTAAAATTCAAAAAATATGAAAATATTGTTTTAATGCATAGTTGCATCCTCCACTTACATATGATGATGGTAAAATAGTTTTCGAATATTTGTTGTCTCTGTTTCTCTAGATAATAGAGATTTATTAGTTGTTAGTTCACTAATTTAAGCAATATATGATAATTAACTAAATTAATTGTTAGAAATGAGAATGATGGCCATTAACCATGAAAGGTGAGTTTATAATACATTAATATAAATGTAATATATAGCTACAAATTATTTAAGAAAACTTAAAAGTATAACGTCACTATATAGAGCATTTACGAAAAACTAAATATTTCTAGAAGTTAACCCACATATTTTGAGTAAAATTCAAAAAAATATGACAATGTTGTTTTAATGCATAGGTGCATCCTCCACTTACATATGATGATGGAAAAGAGTTTTGGAACATTATAATGATGCTCATGTACCATGTAAGAGAGTTTAGAGTACAATATAATAAATGTCGGATGTAGTTATATATTCTTCAATAACACTAAATAGTATAACGATCAATATATATAGCATTTACGAAAAAACTAAATATTTTCAGTAGTGGTTAACCATATTCTGACTAAAATATAAGAAAATATGAAAATGTTGTTTTAATGCATAGTTGCATTCTCTACTTACATATGATGATGGTAAAAGACTTTTGGAACATTTATTTTCTCCGTTTCTCTTGACTAGAGATTTCTTAGTGGTTAGTTCAATGATTTAAGCAGTATATGATGTTAAACTAAATTAATTGTTAGAAATGAGAATGATTCCCATTTAACATGAAATAGAGTTTATAATACACTAATATAAATGTCGGATGTAGTTATATATTTATTAAATAAATCTAAAGAGTATAAGGTTTACTATATAATGCATTTACCCACATATTTTGAGTAAAATTCAAAAAATATGAAAATGTTGTTATAATGCATAGTTGCATCCTCCACTTACATGATGATGGTAAAATAGTTTTGAACATTTATTGCCTCCGTTTCTAGATAATAAAGATTTCTTAGTAGTTACTTCACGATTTAAAGATATGTTGTAACTAAATTAATTGTAAGAAATGAGAATGATACCATTTTACCATGATAGAGATTTTATAATATATTAATATATATATCATATATAGCTAGAAATTATTAAATAACACTAAAGAGTATAAGGTACACTATATAGAGCATTTACCCAAAAACTAAATATTTTCGTAGGAATTAACCCACATATTTTGAGTAAAATTCAAAAAAAATGACAATGTTATTATAATGCATAGTTGCATCCTCCACTTACATATGATGATGGTAAAAGAGTTTTGGAACATTTTTTGTCTCCGTTTCTCTAGATAATAGAGATTTCTTAGTGGTTACTTCACTAATTTAGGCAGTATATGTTGTTTAACTAAATTCATTGTAAGAAATGAGAATGATACCATTTTACCATGATAGAGATTTTATAATACATTAATATAAATGTCATATATAGCTAGAAATTATTAAAGAACACTAAATAGTATAAGGTTCACTATATAGAGCATTTAGCGAAAAACTAAATATTTTCGTAGGGGTTATTAACCCATATATTTTGAGTAAAATTGAAAAAATATGACAATGTTATTTTAATGCATAGGTACATCCTCCACTTACATATGATGATGGTAAAATAGTTTTGGAAAACATTTGTTGTCTCCGTTTCTCTATATAATAGAGATTTCTTAGTTGTTAGTTCACTTATTTTGGCATTATATGAAGTTTAACTAAATTAATTGTTAGAAATTAGAATGATGCCCATTTACCATGAAAGAGATTTTTTAATACATTAATATAAATGTCATATCTAGCTAGAAATTATTTAAGAACACTAAAGAGTATAAGGTTCAATATATAGAGCATTTACCGAAAAACTAAATATTTTCGTAGGGGTCATTAACCCACATATTTTGAGTAAAATTCAAAAAATATGACAATGTTGTTTTAATGCATAGGTGCATCCTCCACTTACATATGATTATGGTAAAATAGTTTTGGAACATTTGTTGTCTCCGTTTCTCTAGAAATAGAGATTTCTTAGTGGTTAGTTCGCTAAATTAAGCAGTATATGATGTTAAACTAAATTAATTGTTAGAAATGAGAATGATTCCCACTTAACATGAGATAGAGTTTAGAATACAATACAATAAATTTTGGATGTAGTTAAATATTATTAAATAACACTAAATAGTATAAGGATCAGTATATAGAGCATTTACCGAGAAACTAAATATTTTCATGGGGGGGGGGTTAACCCACATATTTTGAGTAAAATCCAAAAAATATGAAAATGTTGTTTTAATGCATAGTTGCATCCTCCAGTTACATATGATGATGGTAAAAGAGTTTTGGAACATTTGTTGTCTCTGTTTCTCTAGATAATAGAGATTTCTTAGTGGTTAGTTCACTGATTTAAGCAATATAAGATGTTTAACTAAACTAATGGTTAGAAATGAGAATGATGTCCATGTACCATGAAAGAGAGTTTAGAATACAATACAGTAAATATCGGATGTAGTTATATATTATTAAATAACACTAAATAGTATAAGGATCAGTATATAGAGCATTTAAAAAAACTAAATATTTTCGTAGGGTTAACCACATATTTTGAGTAAAATCCAAAAATATGAAAATATTGTTTTAATGCATAGTTGCATCCTCCACTTACATATGATGATGGTAAAATAGTTTTGGAATATTTGTTGTCTCTGTTTCTCTAGATAATAGAGATTTATTAGTTGTTAGTTCACTAATTTAAGCAATATATGATATTTAACTAAACTAATTGTTAGAAATGAGAATGATGGCCATTAACGATGAAAGGTGAGTTTATAATACATTTATATAAATGTAATATATAGCTACAAATTATTTAAGAAAACTAAAAAGTATAACGTTCACTATATAGAGCATTTACCGAAAAACTAAATATTTCCGTAGAAGTTAACCCACATATTTTGAGTAAAATTTTAAAAATATGACAATGTTGTTTTAATGCAAAGGTGCATCCTCCACTTACATATGATGATGGAAAAAGAGTTTTGGAACATTTTTTGTCTCCGTTTCTTTAGAAAATAAAGATTTCTTAGTGGTTAGTTCACTAATTTTGACAGTATATGATGTTTAATTAAATTAATTGTTGGAAATTATAATAATGCTCATGTACCATGTAAGAGAGTTTAGAGTACAATATAATAAATGTTGGATGTAGTTATATATTCTTCAATAACACTAAATAGTATAACGATCAATATATATAGAATTTACCGAAAAACTAAATATTTTCGTAGGGGTTAAACCACGTATTCTGACTAAAATATAAAAAAAATATGAAAATGTTGTTTTAATGCATAGTTGCATCCTCTACTTACATATGATGATGGTAAAAGACTTTTGGAACATTTGTTGTCTCCGTTTCTCTTGACTAGAGATTTCTCAGTGGTTAGTTCAATGATTTAAGCAGTATATGATGTTAAACTAAATTAATTGTTAGAAATGAGAATGATTCCCATTTAACAAGAAATAGAGTTTATAATACACTAATATAAATGTCGGATGTAGTTATATATTTATTAAATAAATCTAAAGAGTATAAGGTTTACTATATAAAACATTTACCCACATATTTTGAGTAAAATTCAAAAAATATGAAAATGTTGTTATAATGCATAGTTGCATCCTCCACTTACATATGATGATGGTAAAATAGTTTTCGAACATTTATTGCCTCCGTTTCTCTAGATAATAGAGATTTCTTAGTAGTTACTTCACTGATTTAGGGAGTATATGTTGTCTAACTAAATTAATTGTAAGAAATGAGAATGATACCATTTTACCATGATAGAGATTTTATAATACATTAATATATATCATATATAGCTAGAAATTATTAAAGAACACTAAAGAGTATAAGGTTCACTATATAGAGCATTTACCGAAAAACTAAATATTTTCGTAGAGGTTAACACACATATTTTGAGTAAAATTTTAAAAATATGAAAATATTTTTTTAATGCGTAGTTGCATCATCCACTTACATATGATGATGGTAAAAGAGTTTTGGAACATTTTTTTTCTCCGTTTCTCTAGATAATAGTGATTTCTTAGTGGTTACTTCACTAATTTAGGCAGTATATGTTGTTTAACTAAATTCATTGTAAGAAATGAGAATGATACCATTTTACCATGATAGAGATTTTATAGTACATTAATATAAATGTCATATATAGCTAGAAATTATTAAAGAACACTAAAGAGTATAAGGTTCACTATATAGAGCATTTAGCTGAAAACTAAATATTTTAGAGGGGTTATTAACCCATATTTTTGAGTAAAATTGAAAAATATGACAATGTTATTTTAATGCATAGGTACATCCTCCACTTACATATGATGATGGTTAAAGAGTTTTGAAAAACATTTGTTGTCTCCGTTTCTATATAATAGAGATTTCTTAGTTGTTAGTTCACTTATTTTAGTATATGAAGTTTAACTAAATAAATTGTTAGAAATTAGAATGATTCCCATGTACCATGGAGGAGAGTTTAGAATAAAATACAATAAATGTCGGATGTAGTTATATATTATAAAATAACACTTAATATTATAAGGATCAGTATATGACAATGTTGTTATAATGCATAGTTGTATCCTCCACTTACATATTGTTATATATTATTAAATAACACTAAATTGTATAAGGATCAGTATATAGAGCAGTTACCGAAAACTAAATATTTTCGTATGGGTTAACCCACATATTTTGAGTAAATCCAGAAAATATGAAAATGTTGTTTTAATGCATAGTTGCATCCTCAACTTACATATGATGATGGTAAAATAGTTTTGAAACATTTGTTATCTCCGTTTCTCAAGATAATATAGATTTCTTTGTGGTTAGTTCACTTATTTAAGCAGTATATGATGTTTAACTAACCTAATTGTTAGAAATGAGAATGATGCCCATTTACCCTAAAAGAGAGTTTAAAATACATTAATTTAAATTTCATATATAGCTAGAAAATATTAAAGAACACTGAAGAGTATAAGGTTCACTATATAGAGCATTTATCGAAAAACTAAATATTTTGGTAGAGGTTAACCCACATATTTTGAGTAAAATTCAAAAAATATGACAATGTTATTTTAATGCATAGTTGCATCCTCCACTTACATATGATGATGGTAAAAGAGTTTTGGAACATTTGTGGTCTCCGTTTCTCTAGATAATAGAGATTTCTTAGTGGTTAGTTCACTGATTTAAGCAGTATATGATGTTAAACTAAATTAATTATTAGAAATGAGAAGTATTCCCATTTAACATGAAGTATAGTTTATAATACATTAATATAAATGTCGGATATAGTTATAAATTTATTAAATAAAACTAAAGAGTATAAGGTTCACTATATAGAGCATTTACCGAAAAACTAAATATTTTCGTAGGGGTTAACCCACATATTTTGAGTAAAATTCAAAAAATATGAAAATATTGTTTTAATGCATAGGTGCATCCTCCACTTACATATGATGATGGTAAAAGAGTTTTGGAACATTTGTTGTCTTCGTTTCTCTAGATAAAAGAGATTTCTTAGTTGTTAGTTCACTAATTTTGGCAGTATATGATGTTTAACTAAATTAATTGTTAGAAATTAGAATAATAACCATGTACCATGAAAGAGAGTTTAGAATACAATACAATAAATGTCGGATGTAGTTATATATTATTAAATAACACTAAATATTATAAGGATCCGTATATGACAATGTTGTTATAATGCATAGTTGTATCATTTACTTACATATGATGATGCTAAAATAGTTTTGGAACATTTTTTACATCCGTTTCTCTAGATAATAGAGATTTCTTAGTGGTTAGCTCACCAATTTAAGCAGTATATGATTTTTAACTAAATTAATTGTTAGAAATGAGAATGATGCCCATTTACCATGAAAGAGATTTTTTAATACATTAATATAAATTTCATATATAGCTAGTAATTATTAAAGAACACTAAAGAATATAAGGTTCACTATATAGAGCATTTACCGAAAAACTAAATATTTTCGTAGAGATTAACCAACATATTTTGAGTAAAACTCAAAAAAACATGACAATATTGTTATAATGCATAGTTGCATCCTTCACTTACATATGATGATGGTAAAACAGTTTTGGAACATTTGTGGTCTCCGTTTCTCTAGACAATAGAGATTTCTTAGTGGTTAGTTTACTGATTTAAGCAATATATGATATTTAACTAAACTAATTGTTAGAAATGAGAACGATGGCCATTAACCATGAAAAAGAGTTTATAATACATTAATATAAATGTCATATATAGCTAAAAATTAATTAAGAAAACTAAAAAGTATAACGTTCACTATATAGATTATTTACCGAAAAACTAAATATTTTCGTAGAGGTTTGTTGGTGTCAAAATCGGTCGCGACGGAATCAATGACTGAAAGTCTCTAGAAAGTATTTCTGAAACAAAAAGTCTCGGATAATTTCTAAAAGGAGTTATAATGAGATTTTCTCAATTAGAATATCCACTCTCTGTGAGATTGGAAGACTACGGTGCGCGACGAGAGTCCCCGAAAGATCGGTCCGCTTCAAGGACATCAAGATTCGATCACCACAAAACCCTAAACATAAAAGAATCTGCCTCAAACTCAAGAGGTCGTTCTCTCAAACCGTGAGGAACCAGAAAACGATCAAGATATCAAATCGGCCCTCGCCGAGATCTACAGCCTGGCGCGGCGGCACCGGCCTGGCGCCGGCGGCACGCGCTACGCAGGCCTGACTGGCGCCGGCGGCACCGACACGCTGGCTGGCCTGGCGCCGGGCGGCGACGCTGGCCGCCTATACCGGGCGGCATTCGCCCTACGGCGCCGAACGGTGGCCTGGCGCCGGCGGCACCGCCTGGCGCCGGCACTCGCCCTGGCGGCGGCACCCGCACCGCTGGCCATGCCGCGGCACCTGGTGACGCTGGCCGGCTCATGCCGCGGCACGACCTATGCCGGGCGGCACCTGCCGCGACGGGCTGGCCTTACCGGCGGCACTCGCCCGGGCGCACGGCTCTGGCCGATGGGCTGGCTCATACCGGCGGCACTGCCTGGCGCATGCACCCGCACCTGGCTGGCTATGCGGCGCATTGCGGACGTACGCCTCGCGGCACCGCCTGGCGCCGGCACCGTGGACGCTGGCCGCCTTACCGGCGGCACCCGCCTGGCACCGCGCCGTCGCCGCAATGGCTGGCGCGGCACTTCGCCTGGCGCAAATATCCACGCTGGCCGCCTGGCGCCGCACTGCCTGGCGCGGTCGACGCCCGCCCTGGTCTCGGTCCCATTGTGTTCGGTCTGATCCCATCTTGGCTTGTTTGGATCAATCATCGTGAGCTTGGGACAATCACGGCTATGAAATAAACATCCTTCGACTCGATTGGAATCGTCCTCGATGTTTTACTACAAAAACTAGAAAGATTGGATTTCTCGCAGAAGATATCGTATAAAACAAGGTCGATTAACTTGAACATCGATCCTTTAGGCTATCGGTTTATTTTACGAGAAAATAGTCTTTCCGAAATCCTATAAAACGTTCAACGACTTAAGACAAGTCCACGGACTTACTTACGATTTTAAGAATTCAGGCCCAATCAGGCTATGACGGTTTATCCGATTTCCCGAACATCAGATAAACATCAAGTCACCGAAAACTCGAGGATTATCACGAAGATCGACGAAAATGGAATACTTCCTGAAGAGATAAGCTTGGGCCCAAAGGCGAGGTCCATCATCTTAAGGCAAACCGACCTAGGAGTGAGTATATAAGGAGAGCAAGAGCAGAGGAGAGGAGGATCCGAAAATCCTAGATTGGAGACTTAGAGCATCCTGCTAGCTTAGAGAACTTAGAACTTAGGCGGTAAGGCCAGCGAGGCAGGACTCAGAACGTCTGGCCGCCTCTTGTTCTAGTTTTATCTTCTCCGCAGACCCACGTTCCTCTCGGAAGGATCTAACTATACTTTTACTTAAGAGCTCCGCACATAGAAACCCTAGGCATTATTTTCGACATGCCCGCTTCTATGACCAACGCTCATATTAGACGAACCAGGCCCTAGAACGTCTGGCCGCCTCCTGCTCGCAAATCTCCGCTCCTCTCGGAAAGATCGGACGATTCTTTTACTTAAGAGCTCCGCACATAGAAACCCTAGGCGTTATCTTCGACATGCCTGTTTCTATGACAAATGCTCATACTAGACGAACCCGCCCAGACGGTTCGATCTCTTGTTCAATTCTTTCTAACTGAACTACGTCCGACTTGATCCTCGAAAGGGGTACGTAGGCAGCCTTTCTTAAGGTCCAGTCTCAAATCTTAACAAATCTTTTTCCGCATTTATTCGGTCACTTGTCGTTGGCTGTCGCAGAGAATCCGGACCTTCAAGGAAAGTCGGGTTAACTTGGCTTTCCTCCGCAATCTTATTCATTAAAATTGACGGTGTGAATTTCGGTTCCCACAAGGTTAACCCACATATTTTGAGTAAAATTCAAAAAATATGACAATGTTGTTATAATGCATAGTTTCATCCTCCACTTACATATGATGATGGTAAAAGAGTTTTGGAACATTTGTTGTCTCCGTTTCTCTAGATAATAGAGATTTCTTAGTGGTTAGTTCACTGATATAAGCAGTATTTGATGTTAAACTAAATTAATTATTAGAAATGAGAATGATTCCCATTTAATATGAAATAGAGTTTATAATACATTAATATAAATGTAGGATGTAATTATAAATTTATTAAATAAAACTAAAGAGTATAAGGTTCACTTTATAGAGCATTTACCGAAAAACTAAATATTTTCGTAGAGGTTAACCCACATATTTTTAGTAAAATTCAAAAAATATGAAAAAGTTGTTTTAATGCATAGGTGCATCCTCTACATACATATGACGATGGTAAAAGAGTTTTGAAACATTTGTTGTCTCCGTTTCCCTAGATAATAGAGATTTCTTAGTTGTTAGTTCACTAATTTTGGCAGTATATTATGTTTAACTAAATTAATTGTTATAAATTAGAATGATGTCATGTACCATGAAAGAGAGTTTAGAATACAATACAATAAATGTTGGATGTAGTTATATATTATTAAATAACACTAAATAGTATAAGGATCGGTATATGACAATGTTGTTATAATGCATAGTTGCATCCTCCACTTACATATGATGATGGTAAAATAGTTTTCGAACATTTGTTGCCTCCGTTTCTCTAGATAATAGAGATTTCTTAGTGGTTAGTTCACTGATTTAAGCAGTATATGATGCTTAACTAAATTAATTGTTAGAAATGAGAATGATGCCCATTTACCATGAAAGAGATTTTTTAATACATTAATATAAATGTCATATCTAGCTAGAAATTATTTAAGAACACTAAAGAGTATAATGTTCACTATATAGAGCTTTTACCGAAAAACTAAATATTTTCAGGGGTCATTAACCCACATATTTTGAGTAAAATTCAAAAATATGACAATGTTGTTTTAATGCATAGTGCATCCTCCACTTACATATGATTATGGTAAAATAGTTTTGGAACATTTATTGTCTCCGCTTCTAGACAATAGAGATTTCTTAGTGGTTAGTTCACTAATTAAGCAAGATATGATGTTAAACTAAATTAATTGTTAGAAATGAGAATGATTCCCACTTAACATGAGATAGAGTTTAGAATACAATACAATAAATGTCGGATGTAGTTATATATTATTAAATAACACTAAATAGTATAAGGATCAGTATATAGAGCATTTACCGAAAAACTAAATATTTTCATGGGTGGTGGTTAACCCACATATTTTGAGTAAAATCCAAAAAATATGAAAATGTTGTTTTAATGCATAGTTGCATCCTCCAGTTACATATGATGATGGTAAAAGAGTTTTGGAACATTTGTTGTCTCCGTTTCTCTAGATAATAGAGATTTCTTAGTGGTTATTTCACTGATTTAAGCAATATAAGATGTTTAACTAAACTAATGGTTAGAAATGAGAATGATGTCCATGTACCATGAAAGAGAGTTTAGAATACAATACAATAAATATCGGATGTAGTTATATATTATTAAATAACACTAAATAGTATAAGGATTAGTATATAGAGCATTTACCGAAAAACTAAATATTTTTGTAGGGGTTAACCGACATATTTTGAGTAAAATCCAAAAAATATGAAAATATTGTTTTAATGCATAGTTGCTTCCTCCACTTACATATGATGATGATAAAATAGTTTTGGAACATTTGTTTTCTCTGTTTCTCTAGATAATATAGATTTCTTAGTTGTTAGTTCACTGATATAAGAAATATATGATATTTAACTAAACCAATAGTTAGAAATGAGAATGATGGCCATTAACCATGAAAGAGAGTTTATAATACATTAATATAAATTTCATATATAGCTAGAAATTTTTTAAGAAAACTAAAAAGTATAACGTTCACTATATAGAGCATTTACAGAAAAACTAAATATTTTCGTAGAGGTTAACACACATATTTTGAGTAAAATTTTAAAAATATGAAAATATTTTTTTAATGCGTAGTTGCATCATCCACTTACATATGATGATGGTAAAAGAGTTTTGGAACATTTGTTGTTTCCGTTTCTCTAGATAATAGAGATTTCTTAGTGGTTAGTTCAGTGATTTAAGCAGTATATGATGTTAAACTAAATTAATTGTTTGAAATGAGAATTATTCCCATTTAACATCAAATAGAGTTTATAATACATTAATACAAATTTCGGATGTAGTTATAAATTTATTAAATAAAACTAAAGAGTATAAGGCTCACTATATAAAGCTTTTACCGAAAAACTAAATATTTTCGTAGAGGTTAACCCACATATTTTGAGTAAAATTCAAAATATATTAAAATGTTGTTTTAATGCATAGTTGCTTCCTCCACTTAAATATGATGATAGTAAAATAGTTTTGGAATATTTGTTGTCTCTGTTTCTCTAGATAATAGAGATTTATTAGTTGTTAGTTCAATAATTTAAGCAATATATGATATTTAACTAAGCTAATTGTTAGAAATGAGAATGATGGCCATTAACGATGAAAGGTGAGTTTATAATACATTAATATAAATGTAATATATAGCTACAAATTATTTAAGAAAACTAAAAAGTATAACGTTCACTATATAGAGCATTTACCGAAAAACTAAATATTTCCGTAGAAGTGAACCCACATATTTTGAGTAAAATTTAAAAAATATGACAATGTTGTTTTAATGCATAGGTGAATCCTCCACTTACATATGATGATGGAAAAAGAGTTTTAGAACATTTTTTGTCTCCGTTTCTCTAGAAAATAGAGATTTCGTAGTGGTTAGTTCACTAATTTTGGCAGTATATGATGTTTAATTAAATTAATTGTTGGAAATTATAGTGATGCTCATGTACCATGTAAGAGAGTTTAGAGTACAATATAATAAATGTCGGATGTAGTTATATATTCTTCAATAACACTAAATAGTATAACGATCAATATATATAGCATTTACCGAAAAACTAAATATTTTCGTAGGGGTTAACCCACATATTCTGACTAAAATATAAAAAAAAAATATGAAAATGTTGTTTTAATGCATAGTTGCATCCTCTACATACATATGATGATGGTAAAAGACTTTTGGAACATTTGTTGTCTCCGTTTCTCTTGACTAGAGATTTCTTAGTGGTTAGTTCAATGATTTAAGCAGTATATGATGTTAAACTAAATTAATTGTTAGAAATGAGAATGATTCCCATTTAACATGAAATAGAGTTTATAATACACTAATATAAATGTCGGATGTAGTTATATATTTATTAAATAAATCTAAAGAGTATAAGGTTTACTATATAAAGCATTTACCCACATATTTTGAGTAAAATTCAAAAAATATGAAAATGTTGTTATAATGCATAGTTGCATCCTCCACTTACATATGATGATGGTAAAATAGTTTTCGAACATTTATTGCCTCCATTTCTCTAGATAATAGAGATTTCTTAGTAGTTACTTCACTGATTTAGGCAGTATATGTTGTCTAACTAAATTAATTGTAAGAAATGAGAATGATACCATTTTACCATGATAGAGATTTTATAATACATTAATATAAATGTCATATATAGCTAGAAATTATTAAAGAACACTAAAGAGTATAAGGTTCACTATATAGAGCATTTAGCGAAAAACTAAATATTTTCGTAGGGGTTATTAACCCATATATTTTGAGTAAAATTGAAAAAATATGACAATGTTATTTTAATGCATAGGTACATCCTCCACTTACATATGATGATGGTTAAAGAGTTTTGAAAAACATTTGTTGTCTCCGTTTCTCTATATAATAGAGATTTCTTAGTTGTTAGTTCACTTATTTTGGCAGTATATGAAGTTTAACTAAATAAATTGTTAGAAATTAGAATGATTCCCATGTACCATGGAGGAGAGTTTAGAATAAAATACAATAAATGTCGGATGTAGTTATATATTATTAAATAACACTAAATATTATAAGGATCAGTATATGACAATGTTGTTATAATGCATAGTTGTATCCTCCACTTACATATTGTTATATATTATTAAATAACACTAAATAGTATAAGGATCAGTATATAGAGCACTTACCGAAAACTAAATATTTTCGTAGGGGTTAACCCACATATTTTGAGTAAATCCAGAAAATATGAAAATGTTGTTTTAATGCATAGTTGCATCCTCAACTTACATATGATGATGGTAAAATAGTTTTGAAACATTTGTTATCTCCGTTTCTCAAGATAATATAGATTTCTTTGTGGTTAGTTCACTTATTTAAGCAGTATATGATGTTTAACTAACCTAATTGTTAGAAATGAGAATGATGTCCATTTACCCTAAAAGAGAGTTTAAAATACATTAATTTAAATTTCATATATAGCTATAAAATATTAAAGAACACTGAAGAGTATAAGGTTCACTATATAGAGCATTTATCGAAAAACTAAATCTTTTGGTAGAGGTTAACCCACATATTTTGAGTAAAATTCAAAAAATATGACAATGTTATTTTAATGCATAGTTGCATCCTCCACTTACATATGATGATGGTAAAAGAGTTTTGGAACATTTGTGGTCTCCGTTTCTCTAGATAATAGAGATTTCTTAGTGGTTAGTTCACTGATTTAAGCAGTATATGATGTTAAACTAAATTAATTATTAGAAATGAGAAGTATTCCCATTTAACATGAAGTATAGTTTATAATACATTAATATAAATGTCGGATATAGTTATAAATTTATTAAATAAAACTAAAGAGTATAAGGTTCACTATATAGAACATTTACCGAAAAACTAAATATTTTCGTAGGGGTTAACCCACATATTTTGAGTAAAATTCAAAAAATATGAAAATATTATTTTAATGCATAGGTGCATCCTCCACTTACATATGATGATGGTAAAAGAGTTTTGGAACATTTGTTGTCTTCGTTTCTCTAGATAATAGAGATTTCTTAGTTGTTAGTTCACTAATTTTGGCAGTATATGATGTTTAACTAAATTAATTGTTAGAAATTAGAATAATAACCATGTACCAAGAAAGAGAGTTTAGAATACAATACAATAAATGTCGGATGTAGTTATATATTATTAAATAACACTAAATATTATAAGGATCCGTATATGACAATATTGTTATAATGCATAGTTGTATCCTCCACTTACATATGATGATGGTAAAATAGTTTTGGAACATTTTTTACCTCCGTTTCTCTAGATAATAGAGATTTTTTAGTGGTTAGTTCACCAATTTAAGCAGTATATGATGTTTAACTAAATTAATTGTTAGAAATGAGAATGATGCCCATTTACCATGAAAGAGATTTTTTAATACATTAATATAAATGTCATATATAGCTAGTAATTATTAAAGAACACTAAAGAGTATAAGGTTCACTATATAGAGCATTTACCAAAAAACTAAATATTTTCGTAGAGGTTAACCCACATATTTTGAGTAAAATTCAAAAAATATGAAAATGTTGTATTAACGCATAGTTGCATCCTCCACTTACATATGATGAAGGTAAAAGAGTTTTGGAATATTTGTTGTCTCCGTTTCTCTAGATAATAGAGATTTCTTAGTGGTTAGTTCACTGATATAAGCAGTATTTGATGTTAAACTAAATTAATTATTAGAAATGAGAATGATTCCCATTTAATATGAAATAGAGTTTATAATACATTAATATAAATGTAGGATGTAGTTATAAATTTATTAAATAAAACTAAAGAGTATAAGGTTCACTATATAGAGCATTTACCGAAAAACTAAATATTTTCGTAGGGGTTAACCTACATATTTTTAGTAAAATTCAAAAATATGAAAAAGTTGTTTTAATGCATAGGTGCATCCTCTACATACATATGACGATGGTAAAAGAGTTTTGAAACATTTGTTGTCTCCGTTTCCCTAGATAATAGAGATTTCTTAGTTGTTAGTTCACTAATTTTGGCAGTATATTATGTTTAACTAAATTAATTGTTATAAATTAGAATGATGTCATGTACCATGAAAGAAAGTTTAGAATACAATACAATAAATGTTGGATGTAGTTATATATTATTAAATAACACTAAATAGTATAAGGATCGGTATATGACAATGTTGTTATAATGCATAGTTGCATCCTCCACTTACATATGATTATGGTAAAATAGTTTTGGAACATTTGTTGTCTCCGTTTCTCTAGACAATAGAGATTTCTTAGTGGTTAGTTCGCTAAATTAAGCAGTATATGATGTTAAACTAAATTAATTGTTAGAAATGAGAATGATTCCCACTTAACATGAGATAGAGTTTAGAATACAATACAATAAATGTCGGATGTAGTTATATATTATTAAATAACACTAAATAGTATAAGGATCAGTATATGACAATGTTGTTATAATGCATAGTTGCATCCTCCACTTACATATGATGATGGTAAAATAGTTTTCGAACATTTATTGCCTCCGTTTCTCTAGATAATAGAGATTTCTTAGTGGTTAGTTCACTGATTTAAGCAGTATATGATGCTTAACTAAATTAATTGTTAGAAATGAGAATGATGCCCATTTACCATGAAAGAGATTTTTTAATACATTAATATAAATGTCATATCTAGCTAGAAATTATTTAAGAACACTAAAGAGTATAATGTTCACTATATAGAGCATTTACCGAAAAACTAAATATTTTCGTAGGGGTCATTAACCCACATATTTTGAGTAAAATTCAAAAAATATGACAATGTTGTTTTAATGCATAGGTGCATCCTCCACTTACATATGATTATGGTAAAATAGTTTTGGAACATTTGTTGTCTCCGTTTCTCTAGACAATAGAGATTTCTTAGTGGTTAGTTCGCTAAATTAAGCAGTATATGATGTTAAACTAAATTAATTGTTAGAAATGAGAATGATTCCCACTTAACATGAGATAGAGTTTAGAATACAATACAATAAATGTCGGATGTAGTTATATATTGTTAAATAACACTAAATAGTATAAGGATCAGTATATAGAGCATTTACCGAAAAACTAAATATTTTCATGGGTGGGGTTAACCCACATATTTTGAGTAAAATCCAAAAAATATGAAAATGTTGTTTTAATGCATAGTTGTATCCTCCAGTTACATATGATGATCGTAAAAGAGTTTTGGAACATTTGTTGTCTCCGTTTCTCTAGATAATAGAGATTTCTTAGTGGTTATTTCACTGATTTAAGCAATATAAGATGTTTAACTAAACTAATGGTTAGAAATGAGAATGATGTCCATGTACCATGAAAGAGAGTTTAGAATACGATACAATAAATATCGGATGTAGTTATATATTATTAAATAACACTAAATAGTATAAGGATTAGTATATAGAGCATTTACCGAAAAACTAAATATTTTTGTAGGAGTTAACCGACATATTTTGAGTAAAATCCAAAAAATATGAAAATATTGTTTTAATGCATAGTTGCTTCCTCCACTTACATATGATGATGATAAAATAGTTTTGGAACATTTGTTTTCTCTGTTTCTCTAGATAATATAGATTTCTTAGGTGTTAGTTCACTGATATAAGAAATATATGATATTTAACTAAACTAATTGTTAGAAATGAGAATGATGGCCATTAACCATGAAAGAGAGTTTATAATACATTAATATAAATTTCATATATAGCTATAAATTATTTAAGAAAACTAAAAAGTATAACGTTCACTATATAGAGCATTTACGAAAAACTAAATATTTTCGTAGAGGTTAACACACATATTTTGAGTAAAATTTTAAAAATATGAAAATATTTTTTTAATGCGTAGTTGCATCATCCACTTACATATGATGATGGTAAAAGAGTTTTGGAACATTTGTTGTTTCCGTTTCTCTAGATAATAGAGATTTCTTAGTGGTTAGTTCAGTGATTTAAGCAGTATATGATGTTAAACTAAATTAATTGTTTGAAATGAGAATTATTCCCATTTAACATCAAATAGAGTTTATAATACATTAATACAAATTTCGGATGTAGTTATAAATTTATTAAATAAAACTAAAGAGTATAAGGTTCACTATATAAAGCTTTTACCGAAATACTAAATATTTTCGTAGAGGTTAACCCACATATTTTGAGTAAAATTCAAAATATATTAAAATGTTGTTTTAATGCATAGTTGCTTCCTCCACTTAAATATTATGATAGTAAAAGAGTTTTGGAACATTCGTTGTCTCCGTTTCTCAAGATAATAAAGATTTCTTAGTGGTTAATTCACAGATTTAGGCAGTATATGATGTTTAACTAAATTAATTGTTAGAAATGAGAATGATACCTATTTACCTTGAAAGAGATTTTATAATACATTAATATAAATGTCATATATAGCTAGAAATTATTAAAGAACACTAAAGAGTATAAAGTTCACTATATAGAGTATTTATTGAAAACTAAATATTTTCGTAGGTATTAACCCACATATTTTGAGTAAAATTCAAAATAATATGACAATGTTGTTATAATGCATAGTTGCATCATCCACTTACATATGATGATGGTAAAATAGTTTTGGAACATTTGTTGTCTCCTTTTGTCTAGATAAATGAGATTTCTTAATGGTTAATTCACTGATTTATGCAGTATATGATATTTAACTAAATTAATTGTTAGAAATGAGAATGATACCCATTTACCATGTAAGAGATTTTATAATACATTAATATAAATGTCATATATAGCTAGAAATTATTAAAGAACACTAAATAGTATAAGGTTCACTATACAGAGCATTTACCGAAAAACTAAATATTTTCGTAGGGGTTAACCCACATATTTTGAGTAAAATCCAAAAAATATGACAATGTTGTTTTAATGTATAGTTACATCCTCCACTTACATATGATGATGGTAAAAGAGTTTTGGAACATTTTGTCTCCGTTTCTCTAGACAATAGAGATTTCGTAGTGGTTAGTTCACTGATTTAAGCAATATAAGATGTTTAACTAAACTAATTGTTAGAAATGAGAATGATGCTCATGTACCATGAAAAATAGTTTAGAATACAATACAATAAATATCGGATGTAGTTATATATTATTAAATAACACTAAATAGTATAAGGATCAGTATATAGAGCATTTACCGAAAAACTAAATATTTTCGTAGGGGTTAACCGACATATTTTGAGTAAAATCCAAAAAATATGAAAATATTGTTTTAATGCATAGTTACATCCTCCACTTACATATGATGATGGTAAAATAGTTTTGGAACATTTGTTGTCTCTGTTTCTCTAGATAATAGAGATTTCTTAGTTGTTAGTTCACTGATTTAAGAAATACTCCCTCTGTTTCTAAAAGATCCATATTTTAGAAAAAAAAAATTGTTTCAAAAAGATACATTTTTTATATTTTCTATACATTAATTAATGAAAAATTGTACATTTCAAAAAATATAATTGTATTTATTAAAATCTTATTGGTTCAAAGTTATGGGGAATTGTTAATTAAGAAAAACAATGCATTAGTAAATAAAATTTTATATTTTTTCTTAAGTGTGAAAAATCTAAAACATGGATCTTTTAGAAACAGAGGGAGTATATGATATTTAACTAAACTAATTGTTAGAAATGAGAATGATGGCCATTAAGCATGGAAGAGAGTTTATAATAAATTAATATAAATGTCATATATAGCTAGAAATTATTAAAGAACACTAAATAGTATAAGGTTCACTATACAGAGCATTTACCGAAAAACTGAATATTTTCGTAGGGGTTAACCCACATATTTTGAGTAAAATCCAAAAAATATGACAATGTTGTTTTAATGCATAGTTGCATCCTACACTTACATATGATGATGGTAAAAGAGTTTTGGAACATTTTTTGTCTCCATTTCTCTAGATAATAGAGATTTCTTAGTGGTTAGTTCACTGATTTTGGTAGTATATGATGTTTAACTAAACTAATTGTTAGAAATGAGATGATGCCCATTTACCATGAAAGAGAGTTTATAATACATTAATATAAATGTCATATATAGCTAGAAATTATGAAATAACACTAAAGAGTATAAGGTTCACTATATAGAGCATTTACTAAAAAACTAAATATTTTCGTAGAGGTTAACCCACATATTTTGAGTAAAATTCAAAAAATATGATAATGTTGTTTTAATGCATAGTTGCATCCTCCACTTACATCCTCCACTTACATATGATGATGGTAAAAGAGTTTTGGAACATTCGTTGTCTCCATTTCTCTAGATAATAGAGATTTCTTAGTAGTTAGTTCACAGATTTAAGCCGTATATGATGTTAAACTAAATTAATTGTTAGAAATGAGTATGATTCCCATTTAACATGAAATAGATTTTATAATACTTTAATCAACGTCGTTTTATTCGACTATCATTTGTTCTTTCGGACATTAGTTCTTGGGTCTCTCAAGTGAAGCGTCTCTTCGGATTTTTTTCACCTCTTAAATACATCTATATCTGTTTTCGTTGTAGTTGCTTTTTAAATCAGTTTGCAGTTGAAATTATCTTCTGTTGTAGTATCCCTTCATCAAATCCTTGTCTAATATGTTTCATTGGAAAAAAAAAAACAAAGGGGGAGGCGAAAATTAACTGAAGAAAGGTCCGATAGAAAAGTCATGAGCCCAGTGAGAGTTTATAAGGGCAAAATGGGTTTCGTGTGTGTAGTACTATTCCCTGGAATACTCTGTTTCTGTGGAATTTTTGTGCTAGGATTGCCTTTCTTCTTTTTTTGATGCCTTAACATTAACTGTTTGGTTAGGCACTACTGAATTTTATCCTTATGGTGTTATTACGCACGTCGATATTGGTTTAGATAAAGTTCCTCTGCCTCTGGTGTGTGCTTTGCACAATTTACAAAGGAGCTTTTCTGTGAACCTGTTGACCTCAGCAATCTCTGAACATATTTGTAGGTCTTTCGTTGACTTTCCGTTAACTTACTAGAATTAATCTCTGATCTGCTAAACGTTATATCAGAAAGGAATATTATATGTGAAAAGAATAAGATTCTTTGAACAATACATGCTATCAATTCCTTGGTTTCCCCCAAGCAAATAATGTAAGTAAAAAAGGCTTTCATAACCATCTCATCATCTCAAAGATTTGATAGTGATGTTTTCCTTTATTGAGATTTTTGAGACAGCAAAATGTAACAACATTTACGATACAAAAATGTATTACATGTTGGTCTACCATCTGAGAATGGCAAATCCAGAAAGGATTAGAGAAGAGATGATCATGATTAAAGACATTCCTGGAAAGCATGAGGCTTCTCCTGTCTCTGATGACGACTCTGAATCGTACTGTGCGGAGGCGGTGAAGGCAGAGGAGAGCGTCATTGTGGCAAAACAGGCCATCGCTGCGTAATGATTGTAGGAAGCCATAGCTGTTTCTCAATCTGACCTCTCAAACAAAACAAAAACTCTGGCACTAACCTTTGGCTTTCGGCTATTACCAGTTGTCTGTTTTTATAGAGACAAAAGGTGTTCGTGGCGACGTGAGGAGCACAATAAGAAGCTGTTGAACAAAGTCCATCAAGCAATGGAGGAGCATTACTTCAATCCTCAATGCTCAAAGACGAGTTCAAACCCAAAGAGAGGTGAGAGATTAAAGTGTGGTTAACTAAAAGCCCAATACAGAGGGCCTGAGCCTAGTGAGAGTTTATAAGGCCCAAATGGTTTCATGTGTGGCAGAGATACTACTTGGAAATTGAATGATCAGTTTCTATCCTTTGTAACATATTTGTAGGTCTTTTTTAATATATATATTTTTTTTATTCTATGCTAGACCGGAGTAATACAGTTTTAAAAACGATTACAAAAGAGAGTGGATCATAAAAATGAATCAAAGAAACAATAGGAGATCTATCGTTCTCCTATTGATTAAAAGACCGTAACCGGACAAATCTAGCCACTTCTACCACGACACATCAACACTTTCCAGTCATGAGAAGAGATTTGTTGACTTTCTGTTTACTAATTAGAATTTCCGACACATTGTTTTATGTCATACTATATGTTTTTTTTTTCCTGCTATGCGTGTGCATTTGTCGGGGCATGATACATCAGTTTACGAATAAGTCAATGTAGTCGACCATATTTTCTTGTCGGTAAAGCCATATATCAATTTTAGATAGACGTATCATCTTTATTTTTTGTCACTATGATTGCTAGGAATGAGTCGGCTTGTGATTTGCTTGTTATAAGAGAATTAGATTTGTCCATCACTTATAACAGTAGAGAATCGAATTTAGTTAGCTTCGTTATGTGATGCACGATGGTTGTGTGCTTTAAGATGCAGTATGAATGTATATTCTATGCTCTCATCAACATTTTGATGTATCCTTTATCAGTTGAGCAGGACATGATTTTCTTTTCTTATAAACCACTACAAGAATTTAGCTAAATAGCTACAGATTTATTCATTGCTACAAAGGAGAATCTGTAGCTAAAAAGCGCCAAGCTACGGATAGCAACGGATGGAAACCGTGGCGTCAGCGTCGACGCTAACTCTAATCCGTCGCTACGTCGTAGCTCGCTCGCGACGGCTGAGCAAGGGCACCGGCCGTAGCTATTAGCTACAACATGGCTATGGAGTTTTCCGTCGCACTCTAGCAACACTTTTAGCAAGAGACATAGTGTAGCTAAATGGCTACAGAGCTTGGCGAACATAGCCGGTCGTTGCTAAATAGAATAATTGTAGCTACGAATTTGTTGTAGCTAAAGCGTGGCTATTTAGCTACGAATCGTCAATGGAATCTATCTCTCGCTACCTAGATACGGATTGCTACGAATTGTTACGGATTTAGCTACAAAACTAAAATTATGTATTCCATCGCTATCTTTCGCTATTTTTGTAGCTAAATTATATGACTACGGAAATATCTTCGCCAGTCCGCAGCTATTTTAATAAATTCTTGTAGTGAACGTTTATTGGATGCACATTATCTTTATTTATAAGATGATGGTTTTAGACGGTTTTTATGTCACGTGAAATTTATGTGAATTTTCCCTACAGTTAATGTAAATGAACAGAGAATGTTCATTCACCTTGCGCCGATTATCTTTATTTTCAAGATGATTGTGTGCTTTAATATGGAGTATGAATGTCTCATCAACACTTTTATGTCATCTATACCCTTTATCAGTTGAGTAGGGCATGATTTTGTTTTCTTGCAAACGTTTATTTGATGCACATTAATACCTTTTTTGTCAAGATGATGGTTTTATACGTTTTTATGTCACGTGAAATTTTATTTGAAATCCTGTAAAATTAATCTAAATGAACAGAGAATGTTCATTCACCTTGCACATTTATTTCATATCCTCTGTCTATATATATGCTATCCTTTTGATGCATGCTATTATATTTTCTTGTCTAATCAATTCTATAATACCCTATCATGTTCCATATTTTCGTCAAAGATCTTTAATCGCTTATAGATATTCTTTATTATTGTGTAGTAAAGTGGAAGTTGCGTCAAAATAAACATGTCTTGTAGTACTGCTTTCTTTATTTTTTTTGTCGGCAAATACATATTACTTTAGATAGTGAAAATTGGTTATTATTAGTTGTTGTTTAGAAAGAAATACATTTGTAGAGAACAAAATTAATCAAAAAAAATACTCGTAAGCTAAACCTCAGGTAAGTTTATGTATATTTGATGCTTCAAACACACGTGTGTGGTGTGGGGGTGAGAGAGAGGTTGGTCTTGTTCTTGTCTTTGACTCTAACCAGTCTTTTTCGATGCATTTTTCTTCACTCACAAGTCTATCATCATGTTTTTAACGAAGACATGTTTATTTGTTTTTATTTTATGCACCTCTTGCTTCTTCTTCACATCCCTATTTCTTCTCTCTCTCTACTCTACCCATCAGTCCCAACAAACACTTCTCTCTCTCCTTTTCATATCCATTACACATATTCATATCATTCCAAAGCAATCCCCACAAATCATATCATCCTCTCCATCCTTCCTTCTTACAATCTCTTTAAGCACTAAATCTCTTTCTCTGTAGTCTTACTTCAAAAAGACTTCACACGTCGAAATGATGATGAGGAATCCGGATATTGCTACGGTCAGAGACAAGAACAAGGCAAACAATGCATGTGGTGGTAATAACAACAAACCGAAGCTAAGAAAGGGACTTTGGTCTCCTGATGAAGACGAGAAGCTGATAAGGTATATGTTGACCAATGGACAAGGATGTTGGAGCGACATTGCTAAGAATGCTGGTCTCTTACGCTGTGGCAAAAGTTTTCGCCTTCGTTGGATCAATTACTTGAGGCCTGATCTTAAGCGCGGTTCTTTCTCTCCTCAAGAAGAAGATCTCATTTTCCATTTGCATTCAATTCTTGGTAACAGGTAATTTTTCAAAATGCAAGCACATAAGTTAGATTTTAGAGCAACCGAGCCTTAGAATGAATCTTATATTTTTTCATAATATAGCCGTTCTTGGTAACAAGTAACTCTATCTTCGTATCTTTTCACAAATGCAATGTTTGAAAATAGGTTTGGCGGTAGAATGAGTCTCATTTATTTGTTTAAATTATTTTTTACACAATTTTTTTAATCAGGTGGTCTCAAATAGCTACTCGGCTTCCAGGAAGGACAGACAACGAGATCAAAAACTTTTGGAACTCGACATTGAAGAAGAGGCTTAAGAACAACAACACTTCTTCAGGTTCATCACCTAATAATAGTAATAGTAACTCTTTGGAACCAATAGATCAACATGTGGACATGGGAGGCAACTCAAATCCGATGATGGATAACTATCATCATCAAGATGACATGACGATAGTGGGGAACACCATGTGCATGGACTCTTCCTCATTCAGTTTTGCACCTGTGGTTGGTGGTGTGGGCTTAAACGGTCTTGATTCATTGATATCAGTACCGGATGATAACCAATATCAACAACATATGGGAAACACAGGGACCAACGTTAATGGGTTAGGAGATTATGGAAGCGCAATTCTTGATCCGATCAGCAATAGAGCATCAGTAGAAAGTGAATGGTTTCTTCCCCCGTCGGAGAATACCAATATCATTGCTTGTACCACAAGCAACAACCTAAATTTAGAAGCCCTTGATCCTTGCTTCACTAGCAAAAATATGTGTCACTCAGAAAACTTCAAAGTAGGGAACATTATGAGCATGGAGAATAGTTCTTGGGAAATAGGAAACCCTAAAATCGGAGATTGGGATTTGGATAGTCTCATCGATAACAACTCTTCTTTCCCCTTCCTTGATTTCCAAGTTGAATGACAAATATCCTCTCTTGCATTCTATCTTCTTTTTTTACTCATTGGTTCTTATTCATTCTTCTATACATATCTTTTTTCTTATCAATGACGGTATATTCATCTTCACGAACCGGTTACCATAACTACATAGTACAATGAAGTTGGTCATCTCTTATTCTAAGAGTTTTTTTTTTTTTTTCAAAAAGTATTCTTTCCATAAAATTTGGTCAATTATTTTCTCGTCCACTCTATATTTTCCCATCATATGTCTATTATTCACAATAAGATTGTTCTTGGAAGCAAGAGATATATATAAGCATATATGATATATCTATAGGAATAGGAACTAGTCACCATGCATGGTTCCTTTAGTACATAAAACGTGAATAGGAAGGTACATTGAGACTTATTTGCTGCGGAAGTACTTAAATAATGATGGTCCACGCAATGAGTTGATTAGTTGGTTTATTTGTATAGCTTTCTCTTTCTTTTTCAATTCTTTTTGTACAAATCCGAGTTTGATGTGTAAAACACGGTTCGTAATAAGAAAGCATTATATCTTTCATTCTCTTTCTACTTAAACTTGGAGATATTTACTACCAAATCAAATCTATACAATTGCTTGAGATATTTCTCATCTGTATCAAAGTTATAAAAACTTATCACTTGACTTAGCTTTATTGGTATGGTTGAGTTAGAAAAAGAGATATTAATGTTACGTAGAAAATTAACAATACCTATTTTGTAAAAAAACGTAAACTTGAAGAAACCGGCGTAGAGTGAAACAAAAAAGTGTTTAGGCTTTAAATTATGTCGATCGAAAGAAAAAAATATTATCTGTCGTAACGAAAACAAATGATTAATCATAAATGTTGGATTATGAGTTGGACCTGAGGTGTACTTCGTATTGAAATGATTTCATGGGCCAATAGAAGCTCCAAGCCCAAAAGAAACATCACGTCTGATTGTTCGGTTTGGTTGAGTCGGATTTTGGTTTGATTTTATGAGGTTCAAGAAATTCGCTCCCAGTGTTACAAAAAAGAAAGAAAAAAAAATTCGCTCCTTATAATTGATCAATAATTTATTTCCCATTTAAAAAAATTGAAACAAAACTAACTATAAAGAGAAGTTTCGTAAGACAAATTTAATAAAATAAAAAAGTTTTGTATAGTTACGTTACGTATAATGTAAAGTACTACACAAAAAAAAACTAATTATATACTTGCCTAGGTAGAATGATTGGTTAAGTAATTATCACCTATATATTTAAACTTAAGCGTGAAGGGTATTTGATTACAAAAACAACAAACCTAAATCATGACTTGTGTATTGGATGCTTAGTCCCATCAATCATATGATGTAACCCATCGATGACTGTCATCACAGTCATCCTATTAATGGATTTCTTGAAATACTCTGAAAACAAATGTGTGTTTGAGGATGATGATGAGAAGAAGTTGATGCCATTGCCGAGCCCCAAGTCGGGTTGGTGGATCGTACTACAAATATTGTGGAGGTTTCTGTTTAGCTTTGGAGTGGCATTGCTTGTCTTCTACATTGCTACTCAGCCTCCTCATCCTAACATCTCTCTTCGAGTAATATTCATATTCTCCTACTTTCCTAGATAGTACCAGCTTTTTTTTGGGCCAGGGGGGTTATGATGACGACCGTTAGTTTTAGTTTGGGTTTCTCAGGTTACAAAATCTATATATACTTACACCATTTAAGTTTCTTTTGACGAAATCGCATTCATCATTTTAGTACAAGACTTCAAGAACAAGTTAGAAAAATAAGCTAACATATTTTGGACTCAATCATTGTGAATAACTGAATATTTTAAAATGGCAAGAATACATGAATCTTACATAGGATCCGATGATTAGTATTGAGTTTCGGTTCAAGATCTCCCAAAAAAATATTAATCATGAAAAATGTAACCTCCCAAATATGCTTTTGACCACAATAGAGCTTTGTTTGTATACTTTACCTAAAGTGTATATAATTTGACAGATTGGAAGGATCAATCAGTTCATATTACAAGAAGGTGTGGATTCACATGGAGTGACGACTATGTTACTCACTTTCAATTGCACTACCAATCTCATAGTGGATAACAAGTCTAATGTCTTTGGCCTTCACATTCATCCTCCATCTATCAAATTCTTCTTTGGCCCCCTCAACTTTGCAAAGATGATAGTAAGTCTTTTATATAATCCTAGATGTGTAACATTTAGTATCAATTCATGTTATAGGAATTCAAACGTTGATTGTTGCTTCAACTAGGGAACTAAACTGTATGCGTCAAGCCATGAGTCAACAACGTTTCAGCTATACATAGGAACAAAGAACCATGCAATGTATGGGGCAGGAAGAGAGATGGCGGATATGCTTCAATCGAAAGCTGGATTGCCTCTAATTCTAAGGATGAACCTAATCTCTGACTTTCGAGTTGTCTGGAATATCATAAACCCCAAGTACCATCAGAAT
This sequence comes from Brassica nigra, assembly GCA_016432835.1. NCBI lineage: Eukaryota > Viridiplantae > Streptophyta > Magnoliopsida > Brassicales > Brassicaceae > Brassica > Brassica nigra. The sequence continues at coordinate 53,583,281 of CM028245.1, forward strand.
GTTGAGTGTTTATTGTTACTTTCAAACATCGGGAGACATAACCAAGCTACAGTGGTAAGAGATAAATGTAGGTTGGTATCTTAATTTATCAGAGATTAGTCTCCCTAAAGGCATTTACAAGTACTGGAATCATGCAAATGAGATGCCCTGATGAACTTGTAGTGGATTTTTCGTGCGTTTATTTTATGATCAACTACATATCTACATCTTATCAATCGTGATGGTGCATAAATATGTATATATATATATACAGAACGAAAATCAAAATTAACTTTTGCGAGTGTCTCTAGTTTCGTTCCCAAATCAATTCATCTACAACTATAAACTCACTTGGGTCCATAGGAGCACAAATGTCTCCCACCTGATTGGCTCCGTTCTCTAAATCCATCAATACATATCCAACTGGTTGATATTAATTTAATTTAAATGAAGGATGGGACTATTACAGATTAATTTGGCATACTTAATCGCATATGCTAATGCTACCCCTCTTTAGTAGCCAATGAATGTCAATTCCGTATTACATCAAAGCTGATATTTAATATATAAAAAGATACTAACAAAGCAACCAGACAATATATAAATAGTTGTTCGTGTTATTGGGCGTGTAGACATAATGGTGTCATCCTGGAGTACTGTTGATGTCCTTTTTTTTTTTAACTTGAGTACTGTTGATATCTTTGTGATTATATAATTTCTGATAGACGTCAAGTGTTTTTCTATGATATTTAAGGCATGTAAATTTGTACCTTTTCATGTTCTCTTTATAGAAAGTATTGCGTGTTGTCAAATTATTATATCTTTTGAATTTAGAGTGCGCATTACATGACTAAAATTTCAAAAAGAAGTTAATAAAATAATCTAATATTTTCATCCACGAATCATGCATTTTGCATTCCATCTGCCAATAGTCTGAGATAAGAATCATATGATCAACACAGATTAACATAATAAAATAAAAGTAAACATAGGATAAGTTATTAAAGTAGTTGATAAGAAACGTGAGGTATCAAATGTAGTTGAATGGGTATCGTGGTGGAAAAAATATTAGTAAGGTGAAGGCGCATAACAAGAAAAAAAATATATTTACATGTATATAAAACTATTAAGTATTAACAAATGCAAAAGTAAAGACTAATGAATGTTAATTGAACTTGGGATTCCCACGTAGCCAACTTTTGTTGTATAATTAAACTGATTGGTTTCAGACGCATATCGAATACTTCCTATTCTTACTCCACTTCTCTTGGCCGGGATTTTTCCCTGAGTTTACAAATTGTTAATTGCTAATCAATTAGGGACTCAACGACCGATTAAATGGATAACTAATTTATATGATCCACTAATCCAGAATCAGAATTATTTGATACGGGTAAAGCAAAGAAGCTTAGGAACCAAATCAAAGAACACACGCGATTTTGAACATGATTTTTTTTTTTTTGGTTTGGCCAAATTCAGAAGCAAAGCAATCAACTTAAGTGAGCTAAAACGAGGAAAATAATGATGTATATACAAAAAAGTTCCTATGTGTTTACTATTTAGATTCGGTTTGGTGTTACCTCCTATGATAAAAGATCATGCCGTCGGTTATCTTAATCTTAACCGACGATGCTAGTATTGTATTATATCATTGTAATAAGAAAAATGCATGCAATTCCGAAAACTTGCATGCATATGTTTACAAACATATTATATAAAGTTTCAAGTATCTTGCAGGAAAAAAAAAGTATCTTGCAGGAAAAAAAAAAGTATCTTGCAGGAAATTGAGAATATTGATGCGTTATGTATTGTATACAAGCTTAGAAAGCTGCAAAACTAAGTAGCATATGTTTACAAGTACGATATTTTCAACAGCTGAATTACCCAACGTTGAACAAAAGTTAATACACATAAAGTAAAACAAAGTAGAATGTGCATTACTTTATAGATAAAGCAAAGTTTGGGGGATATGTGGACAAAAATTATAGAAATAATATGAGTGGAATTTGTGTATAAATTGGAGCCAGGTATTGGCACACACTTATCAATTTGGAGCCAAGTACTCCTACTGGCACACGCCTATTGTCTATCGATAATCCAGTTTAAACTCTCTCAAACACTCACTTGTATCACCATTCATCTCAGGTTCACGTTTTTAATTACTTATGTAAGCGTTGACTACATACAGGTAAATATATTTTCCCTCCATGTATCTCATAGCTAAGTTCTTTCATTGCTTCTTAATATAGCATCTATGTTCGCCATCCAAAAAGGTATATATACCTCAACATAGCAAGAGCACTTCCATGTGTCTATAGTGTATGGTTATTGTTGGGAGAAAGACTATATAATATACAATTATACATACGTGCTGATGTTTTTCTTTTTTGATAAAGAGTACGTGCTGATGTATTTAAAACGTCTCGTTAATTATAAATAGCTGTTAATATCAACTTCTTCTGTTTATAATAAGTATATAGGATTTTCGGATTTTTTTGATATAGTTTAGTCGACATATTCACAACGTTCAGTAAACCATATGACTACGATACCCAGATGTTAGACGTTAATATATTTCTTCTTCTCCTTTGCTTCATTAATGGTGCTAAATAGAGTGGACATTCGGGTATCCTTTTGTGATTATTTGGATTTTGGATTTTTAAGCTATAGATTTAAACTTCATTTAAATATTTAGAAATTTTGGTTGAAATTCTGTTCGGATGTGCGAGTTAGAGTATTTCGCCCAGCTCTAATGCTAAACAATCAATAAATTTATAAATAAACACAAATATGGCCTTATCTTACGGAACAATTGCACACGACGAAACGCAATGTATACAAATAAAAATCACCTGTGTTGGTCTGTGTTGCCATCTTTTATGTTTGTTTTTTTCAACTATCGCCTCTTTAAACACAAAATACTTACAAGTTTTTCTAACTGTCGGAAAAGAAGCTTTCAGATAATTCAATCTATATACATAAAGTAACAACTTAAATGAAAAACAAGTAACATTTTTGGAAGCTAGTGAATTTCAGTTATGGAAAATGTTTCACTTTTTTAGTGGAAGATATCATAAACAAATTAGAATCAAATAGAAATGAAAATTCCTTCCCCACTAGGGCTAATACAAGTAATAAAACTTTCAACGGAAAAAGGGAGATTTTTTCACAGTCAGCTTCAGTACCATATTTTGAGTTCATGAGGACCATATATTTCCTATTAATTTAATAAAACTTTGGAAATATTAATTATCGAGAAAGGCAATCCAAAATTTTTATCAGAAATATACGATTTCATATCTATTTTCATTCAATGATATTCATATAATTGGTGTCTGTGGTTGAAAGAGCTAGGAAAGGAAACCTTTATTTTTCAACAAATATAGATGAAAAAATCAAACACTTTTTTCAAATTAAATACCAAAGATATGCCTGCTCATCGCGTGTCTATAAATACACATACATTTATTTGCACGTAGTCGCTAATATAAACCTTTGCTTATTAGATTCTTCGAAAACACTTACAATATTTACAGACACAACAAATTAACTAAGAGACAGTCTCCAAGGAGAAGACCGATCGATGACAGAAGCTGGTGATCTTACTTCCGTTCCAGCCAACGTGATCAGGCCGATCCCCTTTCTTGTTATTTTCAAAGATATAACGTAAGTGTGTTTATATGACATGACATGGTGAAGATTAACACTAAAAAAAAAGGAGTGCCGCATAACGTTTATATTTATTTGAAACTGTAGACATGTATTCAGTATGGATGCAATTGGGCGAGAGCTACTAAGCATGGCGTTTCCGGCGGCTTTGGCTTTAGCTTCTGATCCAGTAGCCTCTCTGATTGACACTGCTTTTATCGGACATTTAGGAGCGGTTGAGCTAGCTGCGGTTGGAGTATCCATCGCGATATTCCAACAAGCTTCTAGAATTTCGATATTCCCAATTGTGAGCGTCACAACTTCCTTTGTCGCTGAGGAAGACACATTGGAAAAAATGAAAGAAGCAGAAGAAGCAAACAAAGCCAAGAATGTTCATGCAAATACTTTGGCTGTTCAAGATTCCTTGGAAAAGGGCGTTGCGTCAATCACAAGTAACAACAAAAACCAGCCGCAGCAAACGCCAGGTAAATCCCATTAATTTGCCTTAGCATTCGCTTTTCTTTTTTTGAAAAAAAAATGATTAATTTTATTCAATTTTCAGATTTACCTATGGCTTTTTTCTTTCTTGTTTATGTATGTATATTAAAATTAAAACATTTTTGGAGACATAAACGTCGAATGCAATTATGCGAACGGATTATCAGCTTTCAGTTTGTGCTTAGCGTTTATGTTTACACCTCTTGTAATTTAAGTTTACACTTCGCTTAATATTTTTTGGAAAAAATAACATAAACAGTGTTTTCGAGAAAAAGTAACGAATTAATCTTGTTTTGCTTAGCTGATGTGAAACTAACTTTGGATACAAAGTCGAACAACGGAAACAAAACAAATAAGAAAGGAAAGAAGACTATCAAATCGGCATCAACGGCCATGATCATAGGGTTGACCCTAGGCCTTGTGCAAGCTATTGTCTTGATTTTCAGCTCGAAGGTGCTTATAGGAATCATGGGAGTGAAACCGGTATAAAATTATATACACAAATAAACATGCAGATATAGTTGGATAGGCTAAATGTTTGAATAATTTGAGTTCACTTCCGGTTATCAGAATTCGGCAGTGATGTCACCAGCGCAAAAGTACCTGATCATACGATCATTAGGTGCTCCTGCATTGCTTCTGTCGCTTTCAATGCAAGGCATCTTTCGTGGCTTCAAGGACACCAAAACTCCTCTCTATGCTACTGGTAAGTTGCTAGTTTTTATCATCTTTAATAAGTATTCTTATTATAACATATTATATATCTTGAGTCTAATATAACATATTTCATACTGATACATGAAACAGTCGCATCAGATGGTCTCAATATCATTCTCGACCCCATTTTCATTTTTGTGCTTCGTCTTGGCGTTAGCGGTGCCGCCATTGCCCATGTTATTTCTCAGTAAGAGAAAGCTCTCACTTTTTTTTTTCCACATATGTAAATGTGAAACTGAAACTAGTAAACCGAAGACTTGCTTTAATCGAGGCGCATATATGCCTTAATTTCTAAAGACTAAAGAGTGTGTGAGAATATAAATTTGCACATCGGAAATTTCGATGAGACATGAATAATATATAGATTAATTTATTTGGGTTAATACACTTATTGGCAAATTATTTTAATTTGAAAATTCAGAAAACTTAACAAATTAGTCTATATTTCAAGATTTCCGGTCCTAGAATCTAAATGAACACAAGTAAAACTAATTGTTTCGTTTGTGTGAAGGTACTTCATGCTTCTTATATTGTTCATCCGCCTCGTCAAAGAAGTTAATTTGATGCCACCAAAATTTGGAGACCTGCAGTTTGGAAAGTTCATTAGAAATGGTAGGGACACATTTAATAAAGTTGTTTTTTTTTTGCAATGATCAAAGTAAAAGCTTATTACAAATTAAGAAAAAACAACTTTTTCTAAAGTAACGTGAAAACATGATTTTGTTTGTTTTTCAAAAATTTTAATTGTGCTTCTGAAAAATAAAATATTCAAAGGGCCGTATATGGTTTTACTTTTTATTTTGAAGTAGTGACGGAAAGTATTTATCTACAAAATGAGTATTTAAAAAAAAAACATGAATGTGGTTTGTAGATATCTAACAAGTTTGTGCATACAAAAATGAAGGGGGATTAATGCTGGCAAGGACCATAGCTGTGACATTTTGTCAGACCTTAGCAGCAGCAATGGCAGCTCGGCTCGGAACAACACCGATGGCTGCATTTCAGATCTGTTTACAAGTCTGGTTAACATCTTCTATGCTCGCAGATGGTCTTGCCATTGCTGGTCAGGTATAATCAACTATAGTATTATTTAATTTGTCATGCTTGCATAGTGTATATAATATGGTTTGATCAAGTTGCATACAGAAATAATCGTATAATTTAAATCTTTTGCAGGCGATTCTGGCTTGTAATTTTGCCGAAAAGGACTACAACAAAGTGACTGCTGCTGCATCACGTGTTATACAGGTTAGATACATCTTCATCTCCTTTCCTTCTTATAGTAATAGTTCTAGAACGATACCAGTTGTTCTTCTTAATCTTTTTTAAAAACTGTAACTAAAACAAATGGATTTGATATGCAGATGAGTTTTGTGTTAGGACTTGGACTGTCCGTTTTTGTCGGACTGGGTCTATACTTTGGTTCCGGGGTATTCTCCAAGGATCCTGCCGTTATTCATCTCATAGCCATTGGAATACCGGTACTTATATTACCATTAACAATAAATACTGTGAATAAAAGGGATAAACCTAGTAATCAATGGCTAATAAGAGGTTATATTATTTTTGGTGGGGATAAATCAGTTTGTAGCAGCAACACAGCCAATAAACTCCCTCACTTTTGTATTGGACGGAGTCAATTTTGGAGCATCTGATTTTGCTTACACTGCATACTCCATGGTACACACTATTTTCATTAATCAATATATTATATCATATTTTGCTAAATGTATTGCTTCTTTCTTTTCGCATATTTTTCTTACATTTTGAAGTGATTTTTCTTCGTTAATGACTTATGAGAAATCAGGTAGGAGTTGCGGCCGTAAGCATTGCAGCAATTATATACATGGCAAAGCTCAATGGTTTTGTAGGAATATGGATAGCTCTTACGATCTATATGGGTCTCCGTGCTACTACAGGAATTGGCAGGTAATTTTATATTAGGCCTTACCCGGGCCTTTAGCAAATTGTATCTAGCCCCAATGTGGTAGACCATGCAGTCTTTGACTCGTGTGACATTATGCAGGATTGCAACAGGAACCGGACCGTGGAAATTCTTGCGTGGACGATTATAATGAGCTGCATCTTTTTAGTCGCTTCGTTTTTGGTTTCTATTTCTTGTGTTTCCTCATTTTGTTCGAAAGAACTTTTATCTTGTTATCTTAAACAGTCTCAAGATAAAGAGTTTATTCAAACTATTTTTGTGTTTCTGCATATTGACGCATAAAGGAGCCCTGCAGGCTTGGCTAGACATTTTATCTGTGGAAAGGTTTTGCTAGGCTAGGTACTTCAGGAAAGTCCCAACTATTTTTTTTCTTTTTGAACAACATAGAAACTGTTATTAAGTCAGTCCTTGGGGTTGTTAAATTTGTAATTTCCTTAAAACTTGATGAGCACAGAGCACTAGTATACAACCATATCAAATTTGTAAAAGTTAATGAATAATGTCAAAATTTAAAAACTAAATCTAACCAAATCTAAGTTTAATATTTTCTTAAACACAAAAAGGAAATCTGAATTGCTTTTTAATTGTTTTCTAAGATTAAAGTTCCCAGTGTTACAAAAAAAAAAAGATTAAAGTTCCCATGTTCTTCTTTCTCAGGTTTAATATTTCTATTACATATAGAAAGTGTTTTCTAAAAGTTTTTCAACTGCTTTGACTTTTTACACTTTTAATTTTAAGGGGATAATTTCAAAACTTCACTTTAATTTAAATTTTCGTGTAGTGATATTATATTCAATAGCTAATGGTTTTGTAGCACTTTTATTACTTTTTATTTAACTCAAAACTTATCATATCACAACTCAAAACTTATCATATCACAATATATCATCAATTAACTATAACTCAAATTCCAAACAGAGGAAGACATACAAAAGCAAATAACCAAGTCCATGAGCAGGCTAAAGCCGAGAATAAAGAGCACAGGATCCAGTGGTCATAAAGCTTATAAAATCGATCTAAGCAACACGAGAAACCACAATCTGATCAATGACAGGTCCACAGAGAGATCCCATATCCATTTTCTTGGTATGGTAATAACCACTGAAGAAAGTAATCCTAGTTCTCGCCCCAATCGCCTTGAACTTGAAACTCGCCAACTTAAAGTGACCTCCACCGACCGAAGTGTGCGGCACTTTCAGCGTATCTCTGGCTGCAAAAGCCTCGACCATCATGGATCCGTGGCAGTCGTTTTTAGCATCTCCAACCGCAAAGGAGAGGCTGTAGGTTTGACCCGGTGAAGTTCTAACGACTTGTGCGATAGCACTTTCTTTCCCTGCGACCAGCTCGATGGCAGCTTGTCCAAAGGGAACATTGAAGTACTTTGAGTCTATGAATTTAACTGCCTTGAGTGACTCTATGATCCATCCGGGTAACGGTGATGTGAGATCTTCTTGCTTAGGTGGGAGGAGGACTCCTTGTGTTGAATTCACTAGACGGTGTGGACCTTCTTCGAACCCACCGTTCTTCACCAAGTTCCCTGCACCAAACCGAACAAACCAGTAAACCAAAAATCAGAACCAAACCAAACCAAACCAAAGAGGTTAATTAATAGTATACCTTTGGTGTACATTGGATGAACAAGCTCTTTAATGGCGACAGCGTCCAACAAAGGACCACAAGCCGGATCCTCTTGAACTCCAGGGTTATGGAAAGTCACCGTGACCACAGAAGTCTTGGCTACGAAAGCCCAGGCGTACACGTCACCACCGAAGCTGTTGTAGAGCGTCTGAAGCGGCAAGTCGCCGGACTGAGGAGGCACGGAGACGCGGAGAACCTCGTCTTGCGCGCAGGTTCTCGACGCGCCGAACGTGAGCGCGTAGAGAGAGCCCGGTTTGACTTTTAGTTTCTGGGAGATCTTGGCTTCGTTGCCGAGCCTCACGGCGTGGACGCCGTGAGCTACGGGGAAATACATGCCTCCAGGCTGAGGACCGCCGGCGATGTACTCGACGAAACCGGAGGTTACCCACTCGGGCAAGGCGGTTTTGCCGAGTAGGACTGTTTTTTTCATGTCGGTCTTCTTTGGTGACTCCTCGAAGTTGCCATTACGAAGAAATCCTGAAGAAGAAAGACAGAACATAAAAAGCTTAGATCTACATATAAAGATTGATTCACATTCCTAAGCAGAGTCAAATCCACAGAGAGAGTATGTTACCTTCATAAGCAGGAGCTCCAAGAGCAGCAGCACATAAGACTAGTAAGAGAGGTAGAACAATGGCTTTAGACACAGCCATTTTCTCTTTTTTTTTTTTCAGTACAGAGAAGAGTTGAGTGAGGAGCTTCAGTGAGGGTAAACTATCTCGAGACGCTGCAACTTTATAAAAGAAAAGTGAGAAGAAGAAAAGGGTTTAAAACGAGTTGGGGAACAGAGAGATAAGAGTAAATCACGTTGAAAGAGTCAATGTAAATGGACCCCACTGATACATTTTGTCTGTATGTCTTAGAGTATCTCAAAAAAAAACACTCTATTTTTAAGTTTACAAAACTTCATATTTGAAGTTTAAAATGTTTTTCTCCAAAATTAAAACTTCGAACTGAACTTCAAAAATACTTACATTTTATAGTATGATCCTTCTAGTTATCATAATTAATTTAGATTTATAAAACTTTATAAATAATGAACACATATATAAAATTACTACATCAGTATTAATTAATAAAAAAGTTACATAAAAATATAAAATTTTACATAGAATACATAGCTAAATACTAAATTATGAATAAAATATATGATTAATCAGTACATTTTTAAGTTTTTTTTTGTAATACCGTTGTTGTATGGATCTAGTTTTAAAACATTTTAAATCTTATTTGAAGGTTTTTATTTAACTTTATATGTAAAACTTAAATTTATATAAATAAATTTGAAATATTTATGAGATATAAAAATTTTAAAAGATTAAAATGATAAACAACAAAATATTTAAGAATCATAAAATATAATATGTAATTATAAGGCTAAAATGCAAATAAAAATGTAAAATTTCAAATTTCAAATTTTGAATAATGACACTCTATATTTAAAGTTTTACTATTAAAATTTCCAAATTTGAAGTTTCGAGGTTTTTTTCTGGAGAATAAAAATCTTCAAGTTATAAAATATCTTTTGGAGAAGCATTGACTCTTGCTGAGCTAAAAGTAAACCCAGTTTCTCCTTGATTCATGCTGGCACTTGTGCACCTGCTTCAAAAAAATTTCCCACTCCCCCCACATTTGAAGTGTATGCAAATCTATGGACAAGAACAAAATCTCTTATTAATGTTCTGACAGAGATCATGTAATTAATGAATAGGACTTTTTGTTTCTTCTTAACGCGATTTGCGGTAGATGCAACTGTAATTATGTAGTTAATGGAGTGAGAGAAGGTGTGGACAAAACTTGGCTTTGGCTGGTTCCAATAATAAATTGAGGGGTTTAAATGAATTATCCCACACATGGGCAAGAAAAAAACCAGACGCATGTGCAATATTTCGTATTATTTCTGACTATAGGTTATGTTATTGTCAGTGAACGCATGTGACATCCATTACATAATTGCGTTTGTGTGGGGTCAAACTCCCAATTTTCATCTATTGATGATATCCACACTATGTCTTATATATAGCCCATGCGGCCTTGTTTGCAATTATTAATTTCCAAATCAAACTCCCAATTTTCATCTATTGATGATATCCACACTATGCCTTATATATATTCCCATGCGGCCTTGTTTGCAATTATTAATTTCCAAATACTCTTGTTTTATTTATCTTTGTTTTCAAATAAATGTTAAATTTTATTCATTAAAAAACCTTTGTACATCAAATGTGTCTTTATTTTAATGAAAGAGAGCATACTCCTACTCCAATGCTACTTCAAAACTTGCTAAAACTTTCTATCTCCTGTAAGATTATTTACAATCTTGTACCAAACCAGTATTGCAAAATGCCTTCGAGTCCCTCTACGCTGAGTTTGTTTCGGATGGCTTTATCGGCTCGGATGGTTTTAGCAGATGCTTTGTACTTCTTAAAGGCCCAAAACTTAGTATCAGATGGGCTCATAAATAATGCTGGTCCTTAAGCCCAATACATGTCCATAATACTACCTTTTGGCTTACTCGCGGAACTTTTTTTTTTTCCTTTTTCGAATTCAAGCATGCTAGAGAAATTCACTACTCTGTTTTTTTTTTAAAGAAAAAAAGTTAATCACTTTGATCATGAGGTATGGTATTGAGATGCTTGTGAGACGAGTGATAGCGATACCTCGACACTCGATTCCTTCTAGCTTCCATGTTCTTCCTCGTTTTTGCTCCTCTTCCTCTTCTGCTTCTGCATCGCCTAGTTCCAAGCTATTCGTTGGAGGTTTGAATGAGTTATATATAGTATGGCACAGTATACACATTTACATGATAAAATGACGATTTTGATAATATACCAGGATTATCTTACTCGGTGGACGAACAATCTCTCAAAGACGCTTTCTCTTCCTTCGGAGAGGTAGAAGAAGGTAAGCTTTTCGATCGTTATCTTTTAAACTCCTCCAGGTGTTCGATGAAATGTCTGAATGAAGAGCTTTGTGTTACCACTTAGTGTAATTAATGTGTAACATATATGTGTTTTCAGTTAGGATTACGTACGACAAAGGAACTGGGAGATCAAGAGGATTCGGTTTTGTTGATTTTGCTGACAAAGACGATGCTCTTTCTGCAAAACACGCCATGGATGGAAAGGTAATAAGAAAGAAGAGAACTTGTTTTGCTATCACTATGAATGTTGTTCTTTATCAACAAATCTTTGTTACAGGGATTACTGGGTCGGCCATTGAGGATAGGTTTTGCCCTTGAGAGGGTGCGTGGTGGTCCTGTGGTTGTTCAACGTTTTGGGAAACCCAAGAGCGACAGAGAGAAGATCTTCAAGTGATGTCTGCAACTGCATGATCATGACTCTTAATCAAATGACAATAGTCAGCATTGTTTGTATACGCTCATGGTTTGGTCTATGGTTTAGTTTTTTTGTGGCATCAAAATTTGTAGTGTGGAAGACTTTGACCCTTATATGATTATAAAGATTTTACACAGAGAAGAAGAGTAGCTTATGATTTGTGATAAACAGCTAAACAATCGTTTGCGTAAATATAAGGACTGAAGAAGAAAATGAATGAAGAAACATAGGATTTATTCATGAAGAGGATGAATAAGAAAGAATAGGTATATGAGGAGGAGAGCCACTCAAGGTATGTTTTCAGGACATTGGCATCGGTTGGTTCTCTAAGAAGGATCTGAAAATAATAAAGGCTTGACGAGGACGATGTAGAGGCACTTCATGACCAGCTCCTGTCACTGTCACTAACGTAAGCCCTTTGTACACTTGACTCCATCCACCAACCTACACATTACAAATACGTTGTCCCTCAATTTCAGTCTGTTTCTGCATAGATATTATCTAGAAGAACCTCAAAGTTTTCTCACCTTGCCATGATCATACCACGGATACCAGTTTGTGATGGTTGCCAGCTTCAATGCATCTATAGAGTATCTGGTTGCAGTTATAGGAACCACCGCATCTGTATCTCCACTGCACATTATGTAGGGAAGAAGATTGAACAAGCAACCTCCATTTGCTATTAAAGGTAACATCAAAAAGTTCAATATACATATTGGTACCTGAAGACCCATATTTTGAGACCTGCAGCAATCAGTTCTCTGTAGATTGGTAGCATAGTAACAGGGGAATCTGTCCAATAGTTTCCTACAATGTCACTGCAAGAAGAGACCAGAAAACTCAATACATATGTGATATAACTTTTGATACATATCAGAAGTAGAACTTTTCTAGACCTGCATGATTTCCAAGGGTAAGATAAGCGAGTGACATTTGCATGTAGAGCCTTCTGGACATCCACGCGATTAAAGTACACATTCGAATACCTCTCTGTACAAGGATCATAAGCTCTTGACATCCATGGCTGAGTTATCCAACGCAAAAGTGTAACATTAGCCCAACAAAAACAATCTGAAATGCTTTCTGATGCATGAAACTTACATAGCGACCCTTTAAGAAGCTCTTGAGTTGTACAGTATTGTTGCAAGGTTTAGTGAAAATGCTGTATGGATCGATATTCCCTTGCTCTAGTTCAGCATTTCTCAAAGCTTCCATACACTGCAGGGAAGGATGCTGGGAGGATACTGAGTAGCAGGCTGTCTTTAGTTGGAGATAAGTGGAGTCAGATATGAGACCATGATTCCACCAATACTCGAATGTTCCTATGTAATCATGATAGTCATCTGTAACAGCATTTCCCACCTGAATAAGCAGACATATAGATTTACAATTTTTGTACAAACGTCTTGAAATGTTTTTTTTTCTTTCAAATCTTTACCATAAAACCTTTGAGGTTTATAGCTGGGTTCTTGAAGCCCTTGTTTCTTTCATGGACAAGTTTAGACAACTGAGGAACAAAATGACCTGCATAGCTTTCTCCAACAATGTAGAAATCTCTATGTTTGTATTGTGGAAACCTCTCAAACCAGTTGACAAGAAATCTATATGAATCTTCAGCTGCAGATTCATCAAGATAAAGACATCAGAGGGTCTGAAAACAGGGTTATAAGACACAGCAAAGGAGTTGTTACCAGTTCTCTGATCACCGGTTGTGTAAAGATCTGAAGTTGAGTTTGTATATGAGAAACCAACTCCAGCTGGAGACTCCAAAAAAAGCAAGTTCGCCACTGAGAGAAACAAATCTGAATATTAGAATCTGTGAAAGAGAAGAGAGCAAATTCATGGGGAGATCAGATCTTACATTTGTTCCAAGCATAGAGTTTTGGATGCAGAGTTTTCCCATCAGACCCAACACGAAAAGGACCAACTTCTTCAGCAGCACCGTAAGCAACAGAAGAACAACCTGGACCTCCATTGAGCCACAGAACCAAAGGTCTAGACTTTGGTTCACGGGTCGTTGGAGACTCGACCAGCCAGTAGAACAAAGCCCTTCCACGTTGTTCATTCACAGTGACGTAGCCTGAGTACTGTCTGAAATCGACATTACTAGGTTGACCAGGTAACGCAGTGATCCTGTCTCTCTTTTGTTCTTCTACATATGTGGAAGAAGAGACAAAACTTGAAGAAACTGTGAGTAAGACAGAGGTTAGAAGAAGAGGAAGAGAGCAATCCATGAAGTCAGATCTAAGAGAGCTAGATCTGGACTCTTTTGGATTCCCTCAGAGAGTGAGTGTCGGAGACATTTATTGTTTCTCAAAGTCAACCTTACAGCTACTTAACAGATCAGTTCACCACTAGCTAACTGAGAAACTGAAATACTTTGACGGTTTGACCCAAAAATAATTCTATAAAAACAAAAAATTCCTTTTTTGGTAAAAAGGTGTATTTTGGTAAAACAAAATTGCTTTTTCTCTTCTTTTTCTTTTTTTGGTAATAAAATGTATTTTGGTAAAACAAAAATGCTGTAACAGAATTTTTTTTTTTTAGTTTTAACGAAGTGTATTATGGACGGAAGCACAACTAATCCATCAGATGAACGATATCAGAGACTAATCCAATCCTGGATTTTCTAATATATTTTCAGTAGAATTAGGATACTATTGCTTTGTTAAATTATTTGTTAGTTAGTTACTTTGTTTAGTTTAATTACTTGAATAATCTTAACTCTAAATAACTTTATAGAATAACTGATGATACTTCAAACATGGTCTATATATACACAACTCACGACCAAACTGCAATAATATAAGAGAAAATGACCAACTTCTATTTGGTTCTCAATTGGGTGGGGATCAAAAGTTATCAAGTGCAAATAGGAGAAACGTGTCCTTTTGTGTCTAACATCACATTGGAGCACGAAGCTGTGGAGACGACATCTTGTTGAGCTTGGTCGACCAGTTTAACGTTTTGCATTGAAATGCCTCGACATGGGATGCTCTTGCTGCACTCAAATTTCACAGCTACGGGTCTTGAGCTCGTCCCTTGTATGTTTTTGTACAGCACATTGCTCACTTGCACCGCAGATTTCTACCACATATATCATTTTAGATGTTATTGTTACTATAACTATGTTTTAAAAGATTTGCTTATTTGGTTCAAACCTGTTGGGGACATGATTCAACACGATCACAATAGTCCTGGTTGATGATTATTGGGTTTGTAACGTTTCTCATTATAATATCTTGGAATATGATGTTCTTTGCTATTCCATGTCCTCCCTATTCATGAAAAGCGGTAATAATATTTTGTTAATTAAAAATCATCCTAAGTTTAATTTATAAATAATAAAATATTGTTAATCTAAATGTTGGAGATTTACCTGCCAAGTCTTGATTCTCACACCATTAGTGGTTCCTATAAGAGTCGCTTTGTTGACTACCACATTTGAAACATATGCTTCTGAGTTATTTGCTCCCAAACTCCCAATGCTATACAAAAAAAAAACAATAATATTGAGATATTACGTAGTCAACACATGGTTTTAACCTTAAATTCTTTAAAATTTGACATATATATAGAGACCAAATAAAATGCTTGCGTTGCGGCTAAAGTCATTTTAAAAACATTGAATCGAACTTTACTATATATTTTAATAACATGTAGCATCGAATTATTTTGAGCATCTCATATTTTTAATTAAAATCGTTGGTTTCAAGTTGATAAAAATTAGTTGGTAGCTCCCCAACAAAGGAGTTGACAAAAAGAATGTTGGTATATAATATAGTATGTTTGCTAGAGATAAGATGAAAACGAAAACTTTAGGTGAAAATAAGGAGAAAGATGGTTAGACCTGATTCCATGACCCGGCCCGCATGTAATGCCCGTCGCTCTCACATTCTCCGACCCACTCACTATCGATATACAATCATCACCTTCAACACCAAAAACAAACCCAACACATTTATTTATTATCGACAAGAAAAAGCAAATATTATATAGCTCACTTGTTTTCCTTACTACATGAAACAAATATTTTTGTGTTAAAAAAAATGAAACAAATATTTTTAAAAGAAAAGCAATTCGAGTGTAAAGTTTGATATGAAAATATCTAATTTCCAGCCTTTGGTCAAAAAAAAAAATCTAATTTCCTCATATTGCAAAGTTAATAATAATAAGGGTAAACAGAAGAAGAGAAGTTCAAAAGTAAACTGTTTTATAGGAATAATATTTGATTATTTGTTAACTTTTTGAAAATTTTGACAAAACGATACGAAATAAGGAGTACATATAATATATAAAAAGAATTATTACCAGTACGGATGATAGAGTCTTGAATGAGGATATTGCGAGTTCCGGTAACGTGAATGCCATCGGTGTTAGGACTATCGCCCGGAGAGGTGACCATAAGATTCAAAGCCTTCACGTTTTCGCAATCTTGAAACGTCATATGCATTTGCTGTGCGTTTTCCAACCTAATGTTACTTACCATCAAGTTCTTGCACTCCACAAACGTAACCGCCTGTCACATTAGTTTATTTAACACATTAAATCATTATTTTATATCTATAAGTGCAATAAGGTAAGTGCGTTTGAGGTTCTCACCGTTGGAGCACCCAGGCATGGCTGTTTAACAAAAAAAGAAAATGGTATTTCATATCAGTTTCTAAAGTTTTAAGTCCTTGATAAGACAATGATCCAAATTAAGAAGAACTTACAAGATTAGGATTGATCTTGCAAGACTTTGGCCACCAATTATTTCCATTACCGTCGATGCGTCCACCGCCTTGAACACGAAGGTTATTGACAGCTTCAAATACAATCCAGAGCCTACGTTCCTCGTAGGCTGATGGATCTTTCCATGCCTCAATCTTTCCATAAATCTGATTCACAAAAAAGTATATAAATAAGATGATTAAACATTAGTTATATATAACAACAAGAACTAAGCTTATACTTGCATAATTGCATTGTTTTTTTTTTTTTGATCAGAATTGCATTGGTTTATATCATACCTTAAAAACAATCAATGATGATTTGCATGGACCTGAGAATTTGACCGACTTAAGAGTGTAAGCTCTATTTTTCGGAACCACGACGTAAACTGTCCCGGTTGATGAACAAGCTGCTTTCCAAGCTTTCTTGAATGCCTACGATAATATTTCATTTTACATTGATTATATATAAAAAAAATTGTTGTATGTTCCTATAGAAATGAAAATTATGATTACCTGAGAATCGTCGTTTCCGTTGGCTTTGGCACCGAAAGCTTTGACGTTAAAAGCTCGAGGAGAAGATGCAGGAGCATATCCATGGCGACTTTTCATGTGATTGTTGCGTGTGGTGTGACCATGCAGATGATTGGTTTCAAGATACACATCGGGAGACATTGACTGATCATATCTAGGATCAAAAGGGTAGCTGCTGGAACAGGAACGAAGAGACGCTAAGAGAACTGCTAATAATATTATGGTCATTTGATACATTTTTGAGGGGTATCTCAAAGTTAGATTAAGGTTGGGTTTGACGTAGAAAAATGATGAGGGAAGAAATGAATGATGTGTCATAGAGAATGCAAAAGTGCTTATATTTATAGAGATGAAAGAGGGAGACAAAGAAGTATAAAGTTGAAAGAGAATTAGAGGAAAATGTGTTCGTTATAATTCCTCGCTTTCATTACTCAAATCGTTTCCAAAAAAAAATGTACAGTGACGTTTATTTTAGTTTGATTAATATACACTAAAGACACTTTGACAGAAAACTGAATTAAGATACACGAACTATAAACATTCCTAACGTAAAATTTATAAGCAAATAAAATCATTTGCGTTTTTAGGATGAAAAATAAAGGAAACTCAAAGTTTGTCTTTTCAAAAGAAGTTATTAAATAGAAATTGTTTTTCTGACGTCATGTTGTACGCCACTTCATCCTCATGGCACTTCTTTAGGACTGAGTTCACCATTCTGTTGATTGGATCGTTTTAGGGCCCTGGATTAAAGTCTAAAGGTAAGGTTTTGAAAATCTTGGTTTGTTTTTCTGCTCTGACTAAGATGTTTTTTTTAACTTAAAATTTTGGTTTGTTATTTTCACTTACAAAAATTTCTAGATATGTTTTTACAAGAACATGCCGTAGGTTTTTGTTTGCATTTTAAGTTAATCATGTTGTAAAGCATTATATTGAGTTATATTTTAATTATTAGTTTGAACTGTTTGTTAAAATGACTATATTTACCAACCAATATTCGAAATAGGCATAGGTGAATTGCATGATCTGGCCTCATAGTAATACACCTTTACTTTATAACTGGTAAAAACCCCATAGATTCTTATGTGATGGGAAAAAACTGGCTAACAAATTAAAAATTCTGGTCATACTCCCAAAATTCATGGGTAAGAACATGAATGTAATAAGAGAGCTTCATATTAGTATATATTTTTTGTTTAAAAAAAGAACTGAAGGAAGAGCTAATCTCGGCCTAAACAGAGAAAGTAAGTATTGACTTTGGGTTTGAGTTAGGTTATCTGCAAATAACTGAAATATAAAGTCTCTCAAGTAAAAGCAGTTTTGTTGGTTAAAGCTTTAACTTCAACTTTGTTAGTTATTTCTTCAATCCAACCCTTTAACCTTTTGATATTTCAGTCCCAGATTCAAAGCCAATTAGAAAAAAAATTCAACTCTTATACTATGAATGTTTTCCCCTTCAATATTTTTGTATTGTGGTCAAAGTACGTCTTTGTGTTTTCGGTAATAAACCAAATTCACGTTTTTTTCTTTTTTCGGTGTTACCTCTAAGGTGGAAACGTAATGTCCCTAAACAAGAAGAATTCCAACAACGTACAACAATTATATATCGCAAAATAATATTTAGAAATAATAGCGAAGAAATATTATATTGAAAAATCATTAAAATTGTATTACATCCTGTATGATGACCAGAATGGTATTTTATTTAAATAAAAATAAAACAAAAAACATGTTGTTTTGGTACGTAGTATGAATCAACGCACAGTGATAGTAGGCAGAGCTAACAGAAAAGAGAGAAGATGGATAATTGGTAAACTATGTCAAAGGTTAAGTTAGAGTGGGTTTAGATTGTTTGCATTGGAATGGGATTTTGCGTGTGTGACATTGGATTTTTACTCTCTACTCTTTGTGTTGTGTTGGGTGATAATATTAAACCAAATTAGAAATATAACCCTAATGGAGGTGTTTGCTTAAGAGCCTTAAAACATTTTATTTTCTCTTCTGTTTCAACTCTCAAAGTATATTTGTCAAAGGATTAACGTTGTTTACTTTAGCTCTTTAGAATCTGTGTGATAAAATTGCAATCACATTACAAAGAATAAACTGTTCTTAACTAGTTACCTGACGTGGTTAACTTGTCAAAGGTGACATCATTTCCAATTTCGTTTCGTTTTTTTTCTCTCGTTCTCATTGAGAACATCCCACCGAAACCAAATACATACGGTTATTGTGAAGAAAAACATCACAAAACTGGAAATAGTGAAACATGTATAAATTTATATTCTCTTGTCCAAGGAAATTTGTTTCAAACAGGTTAAGGAAGTGCACTAATTTTTAAAACTGTCATAAGAATTTACGGAGAAGCTGATCGGTTCTGTCTATATAAACCCAATTTCATAAACAAACAAAAAAACAAGAACCCACACAACTTCTTCAAGAAAACTAGTTGCAGTCTCCACTTAAACGCTATCCAAAGCATCACTCTGCAACTCATCTTTGTTCCTTGGAGGAACCAATCTTTCCGTTGCAAGTCTCTCCTCTAGAGCCCTTGCTCCTCTTTCTCTGCAGCAACAAGATTTTTGAAAAGTCAAAAGAAGTTCGGTTTTATTTGAGAACTAGAAACAGTTCTCAGGATTTTTGTTAAAAATGATTATGACAAGCCAGTACTATTTATTCTTAGAATATAATGAATAGGATCATTCATTGCATCTGTTCATACCAACCAAATCCTAGATTATGTTTCAACAATGTCTAACCAAGAAAACGGTTTATACTAAAGGTTGAAGACGTGATCTGCATAATGCCACAAATAGCTCTGGGCATTGGCATCTAATCTACCATTGGAGTAGAGCATGAAACAGATTTTTTTAAAAGTATTTTACCTCCTCCTAGAAGCTTCAGCAGAGTCAGAGCCGGGTAATGGAGCACCGCTGGTAGTATAACCATGGTCTTCGCTGGTAGCATTTGCTCGTCCACAAAGCATCCGATGGAATATCGAGGCTATAGGATCAATAATCGGTCTGCATTTTAAAGAGAGAAGCAAAATTTACAAACAGCAAGTAAGTAAAGTATTACTCTGTGGTCCAACTCGAAAAGAAGAGAAATATTCTTTCACCTGAGGAATTCAGGAAAGAAAGTGGAGAAGGCGAAGTCATCACTCGGATCACCTCTGAGCTTTGTCTCTGGCCTCCTCTGCAAGTATCTGAGGTATAACCAACCCATATACGTACCAAAAATCAAAGTGGGAAGGTATGCTGCTGAATTTAGCGTGAAGAAGCTTGAGGCTATTGACAAAACTAGCATAATCGAGGGCAACCACTGCACCACATAAACCACAAGCAAGAATAGGATGTGAGCACTTCTTCGAATAACCCAGGTTAAACTAAGAAAATGTCAAAAGCTTCTATCACTTCTTACTAGAAAGCTAGCAAAAATGATTACCTTTGCTTTTATCTTTACGAGCAATACCTCCTGGTCAGGTATTATCTGCTTAATCCCTACAAGAAGGCCTGCCAAGACACCATGAAAACCTGCAAAGGGCATATATCTAGCCACGAGACAACATACAAGAGGTTATAATAAACAAGAAAAACATCCCTTCATATACTAAAGCGAGAGGATATAATAAACAAGAAGAAACTTAAGAAGTACTCACAGGTAGATTTCGAGCCTCGTGATGTAGTATAAAGCAATGGCTGTGACGAAAACACAGAGATAGGTAAGGAAGTTCACGACGAAGATGAACTTAAGGAACTCCTTGGAACCCCAGACAGGTTCAAGGAACTTTCCCATAAAGAGGAGAGAAACGGTGCTGAAGACAACCTGCAAAATAGCAAACAGTAGCACTAGAGATCAAACAATGTGGATTAGATACGAACAAGTTGAAGCAGAGAAACCAAAAACAGAACATATACCCCATACACTGAGAGTTCAAAATAGCCGCTTGTAATCAGATTCCATCCAAAAGGAATAGTCCTACAACGAAGAGAGTGTAACAACTCAGGAACTGCAAGAAGTATCACGATAATTGCACAGTGTAAAATTTGAAGAACAATCAGGTATGTGTGATCAGGCCGGCCCTGAGCCATATGCGTAGTGAAACATTTGCAACATGTCCCCGAAATTTTCGAAAAAAATTACATGGACATAAACCCCCGAACAAATTTTTTAGGCCCCTAAATTTGTAAAAAAAAGAAAAAATTTACATAGACATTACCAAGACCCAAAATCTCAAGATCCGCCCTGTGTGTAATCAATCGAATTCGCATCCTAGGTACTGATTTAACCTAATAGGAACCCTAATTTTCTCCAAACCGTGAACTAGCAAATCAGTTAAGCGCACGCAAAAAAATCAAAATCCAGTGAGTACCTCGCGGGAATGAGAGCGAGGTACGTGACGGTGGCGGGAACGAAGTGAACCAAGACGTGTCCGACCACGAGCACGAGAGCGAGGCCTTTGCAGAGCTTGGTGAAATTGGTGAACATACTCGCTCCCTGAATTCATCCATCAACAATGTGAAAAAGGTAGATAGATATGATTCGATTCCAAACGAAGAAATAAAGGGAGAGCGTTCCGATCAAATAAGTAGATCTGTTTGTACCGGAGAACTCATGTCGCCGGAGTATCGAATCTGGGATCTTGACGACGGACGGATCTCGTCGACGCAGCTTGAACCTGGAGCCGGAGATTATTTATTTAGTTTTTATACTAAACGTGTTACCATACTTGTGGACCCATGGATAAATAAAAGAACGCGGTAATTATATTGAACATCAAAAGGTTAACATCTTCTTATATGTGATTAAGAAATTTGCAAGTAATTATTCCAGTTAATTCAGACTAACTTATTATTCAACCATCTTGTTTTATATATTCTCTCCATTTTAATAGATGGCATTTTAGAGATTATTTGTTTGTTTAAAATTACATAAAGTTTTCAATTTTCAATGTAAATTTTATGGATTTTTATCCTAAGTGACTGCGGATTGTATTTCTATTGGTCTAATTGAAGTTACTTAGATACTTAATAATGTTTTTATTTAGAAAATGTATAAAATTAAATATTTTTAATATGTGCATATTACTCTGAAACTTCAAATAAAAAGAAACGGAGAAAGTATAAATTTAGTGTTTGGATTATTATTGTATCTAGGTTTTATATGTCTGCTTCATCAAGAAGACACAGCTGTAACTTGGAAGATTAAGTTCTGATTAAGAATCAATTTATACAAAAAACACACAATAATATATCGATCTTAAGACATATATACACCGAAAAATTACATTCTATTGTGAAAAGGAAAATCGGATTGAAACTCTTGATTGTTTATCATAATATTTGGATTGGTGCTGAAGATTCATCAATCAAGTTATGGGTTCTTTTTACACAGGTTTTGTGGTGGATCAAGAAGAAAGTATCATCTCTAGTAAAAATAACAAAAAAGAGGGAGAAAGGAGAGTGTTAACAACAATCATTGAGTGAGAGGAAGGCATTCAAGTTGTATCTCAAGAACACCTCTCTCCACCTTCTGAAGCCTGAGTGATATGTCTTGTTTCACTTTCCCTTCTTCCTGTGAGATGATCCCATCACTCACCAATGTGTTGTCTTTGCTCGCCACCCAACTCCCCAGCTGCATCGGCTCTTTTATGCTCGATGTCTCGTAAGCTTGTGCTGCACTCACCAGTGGTTGTATGTCTATCTCTGCCTCCCCCATGAAATCATCTGTCGTGAACGTATCCTTGTCGTACACTAGCTGCAAAAAAAGAACATGTTACGGTTATTACTCTTCAAACTCGCAAGGTAAAAAGAACATGTGCACTTACCACTTTGAGAGGAGGCATCTGCTCAGGTATGGAAAGCATCAGCGTCTCGTTCCACACGGGATTCAAGTTGTTCTTTATCACCCGTGTTTTCACCGACTTCAACAACATAAAGAGAAAATCAGAATAAGATTAGTTCTAATCTAGACAAGTGTAGAGAGAGCTTACTTGTTGTCCAAGAGAAAGGATAACATAAGGATCGCTGGTCATCACATCTCGAACCGCCAGATTTGTTCCTTTAACAACATTAACTTTAATCAATCCGACAAACTCAACCATACCTGCCTATAAACACACACCCCCACAATAACTAACAGTGGCAACATTTATCACCAAACGTTTTATGTACTGATTGTTTACCAAAGAGTTGCTCTTCTTTGGACATTTGTGATCAGATTCTCTTCTTCCCCAGCTATTCCTAAATGCGTGACCGATACGGTTTTTCGCAGAACGGTGGCTAGCACTAGCAGAACATAAAGAAGGTGGTGTATTATTTATTCGGCTAGGCTGCTCACCATCTTTTGGATCCATAAACTGGTGCAGCTCATACTTCTTCCTGCAAAGATACAAACAATGAGATGATTATACACATACATGACACTAAAAACATATTGTAAGGAAAAATATGTCACCTAATGAAATCATTGCGTTCCTCGTTACTGGAATCAGGTTTAGGTTTCTTTAACTGGTCCATGTTGCACGCTTCGAATCTCTGGTTCACTGCAGTGTTTCCACCGTACCCTACAAGGATATCAACTTGCTCATCTGTCCACTCATCTAGCTTAACTGAAAAAACCTGTCATTAATGGCTAAATCAAACAATCTTTTAAAAGGCCAAGCAGAGAGAAGT
The DNA here is from genome assembly GCA_016432835.1 of Brassica nigra. Classification (NCBI taxonomy): domain Eukaryota; kingdom Viridiplantae; phylum Streptophyta; class Magnoliopsida; order Brassicales; family Brassicaceae; genus Brassica; species Brassica nigra. The sequence continues at coordinate 53,606,958 of CM028245.1, forward strand.
GAGGGTGTTGATGAGAAAGAGAGTAGTACCTTTGATATATGAACTCCAAGGCTTCTGTGTACACCAGAACACTTTATGCAGATAAATACACCGAGGCTCAAAGATCTACACAAACATCAAAGGAAATGAATCAACCCCATCAATAGAGAAAGGTACAGTGAACACACATATATGAATCAACTTACACCCATTTAGGTTCGGGAGATCCACAGTCAGCACAATACTTATTCCCAGGTTGCTTCAGCAACTTCTCCAACCTATCTCGAGGATCTGAAAATACCAAACAGGAAGACCTGAAATTGTCTCTAACTAACACACTAAGCATAATATGTAGAATGGTTTCAAGAGATCATCATCTCCATCATTAACTATTACCAGAAGTTGATGTCTGCAAATCCTTTTGAAGAGTCCCTCTTGGTGTCTCTGAACATAAAAGGTCATATAAGCAAGCATGCGACCCTGAAGAAAACAAAAGCCAACATTAAAATGTTTTCGTAGGAACGACTTGGAGGAGGTTAATCAAAATGATATGTGTTTGATACCAGAAGAAACTTGGACAGGATTGAGATTTGCTTGGCCGAGAGACATCTCCAAACTAGAGCCGATACAACGAGAACACGCGAGATGTTCAGAAAAGAACGTGGACATTCAAACAGCTCTTTGTCCGAAAAGATTCCACTACATCCCGTGAAGAGTCATTGCATTTCAGACAACAAAGAATCTTGATAAATATATGGACAAAAAATTTGTTGAATTTTATCTAAGAATCAGTTGAATATTTTGGTAGAAGAGGGGGATAAACAGCTTGTGTTTGGTATAACTACCAGAGGAGGGGGGAAACGTCTAACCGAAGAAAGAAACAACAAAATTACGAAATAATTTGGAGGAAAATAGTCTGAAAATTTGCATCATCCTGCAGACAATAGATGGAGAAGCCTATGATTAGAAGTGTTTTTTGTTTTATTTGTCGGCCAGAGATGATAGATGAGAGGATAAAAGAAACAACACCAACGAGATGATTTTTTTTTATTTTCTTTTGTGAAAATGTTTGTAATTGACACGTCACAAAACAATTATTATTTGCAAAACAGCCTTACAAATCTCTTTATTTAGAAGCACATACAAACACAAAACCAGTTTGCAGATACACCTAACTTACTGCACAAGCATTATTTTCTGGTCAGAATACACGACAAATAGTTGTTCGTGGCGTTTTCCATTTTCTGGTACAAATGAGACATGATGTCCTTTGTTTTGCTCATAGCACTAGTTGACTCATCTTGTGATTATTATTTATTTATTTGTATAGTGACTTGGTGCCTAATCATTTTTTTTTTGAGAAAGACTTGGTGCCTAATCTAACTCTCAACTACCTTAATTTTTTTGTATTTGTGTTCGAGGAAGTCGCATAGCTTTTGACACTCATTTTTCATGGCCCTGCTTAGGTCTTTTGACAATAAACACACAAAAAAAAGTCCATGGATTATACCAAACACAATACAATTTTAAGATTAATCAAAGTTAAAGACAGAAGATCTGTTTGGTTTACCTCTTTGATATCTGAATATCATGAAATAATTTAATTATTTTGAAGAATTTGTCCGAACTAAACTGTCCAGACAGTGTTTCAAAAAAAAAAAAGAAAAAAACTGTCCAGACCGGAAAAAAAAAATTAAATGAACCGAACTCGGAGACTTACGGTTAAGATTGGTTTTGTACGAAGTCGGTAAATCTGTTGGCCTTGTCCTGAAAGGCAAAAAATCCATTATTGTCTATGTAAAAAAAAAAACCTTAATAGAGCGGCGAGAGGTTCCGACAGAAACCACACAGCAAAAGTAAGTTATTGTCTCAAAACCTCCCAGAAAATAAACGAGTGCTCAAAAGATGGCGAGAGAAGCTAGTTGTTTGTCCAAAATCACTGCCGGAGTTGCCATCGGTGGCGCAGTTGGCGGCGCTGTAGGTAAACTTTCTCTCCCTATCATTTTCCTTTTTTTCTCTCTGGATAAACCCTAAATCCCTAATTTTATTAGTTTATCGAATGATTAGAACAAAGCTGCATCGTCTTCAAAATGTTTCTGAAAAGATTATTCTATTACGAAATTTGGGAATTGAGATGTAAAGATTTATACTTGTTTGTTGACAAGATCCTTTGTTTTTTCTCAGGTGCTGTCTATGGAACTTACGAGGCGATTAGATTCAGGGTAAAGGGATCACTTTTCATTTTCGAGACTGCTTTTCTATGAACATCTTTTCAAGCTTTGTAAAGTCGTTTTTTTTTGGGTTAAATTATATCTTTTCTGGCATTCTGATGAGAGAAATTGGAAAGAATACTGAGGGATTATGCATAGGATTGGTTATGCAGTTGTAAACACACTGCAGAACTAGGTCTTATGTCTCTGTCTTCACTTTTGAGCATTTATTAATTGACTTATGCATCTATGTCACCAGCATTTTATTATTTCCGTTAAACGCTTCAGTTATGGTTGTTTGCTTTTCTTTTGAGCTGTCGAGGATGTGAATTAGACTATGAATGCTCTTGTTTCACTATATGCGTTTACATTTGCGAAAACGATCTCAATCAGTTAACCGTGTGGGGGATTGATATTGGATCACTGCTTGATGATCTTTTTATACCTACAGGTCCCTGGGCTTATGAAGATAAGGTACATAGGGCAAACAACACTCGGCAGTGCAGCAATTTTCGGGCTTTTCCTAGGTGCAGGCAGTTTGATACACTGTGGAAAATAAGCTTTTTAAGTTTGTTTGTGCCCTGCAAAGTTTCCTGGTGAAAAATTTGTTTCTTTTTCTGTAAGACTTTGAGCTTTTCTATTTAATAAGCATTTCTCGAACGTGAACCAGTTCAATCTCTTGGGTTTTGATGCTTCTTTATTCCTTTTTGCCTAATATAATCTTGTTAATGAAAAAGTAGGATCTTAGTTTCAAAACTGGAGTAAAAAAGAGCACATTATAAAGATAATAATTATTTTTTCTTACAAATCGTATGTGCAAAAAAAAAAGAAGGTTTAAATAGTGAGAGTGGTTTGATTATTGCACATACACTCAGGAACAGGAAACTTTGTAACATCTCTTCCAGCTTTGCTAATCCTCAGTTCTGGCTGTCCTAGAGACTGTCTGTGTAGTTGCTTTATCATCTTCTCAAACTCTGTTTCGGTCATTGATGTGTTCAAAAAGTACGGGAGCATTTGCCTTTTGTTTGGTGTTATAAGCTTCTTGTGTCCTTCATAAGCTCTGTGACCCTGTGAAAGATTAGCATTCAACATCTTTGCCTTAAGTATGTGTAAATACAAACATTGACCTTTGAAAACCTATCAGAACCTTAAGAAAGAGTGTGTACCTGAATCGCTCGTCCCATGTTCCCTCCGTGAGATGCCATGAACACATCACTCTCTTTACATACTATATAGTCAATTGCTGCCATTATCGAAGCTCGTTTTGCGAAAGGTTTGAGTTCATGGGGCAGTGCAATATCGTATTTGTTGTAAAGATGTGGGAATTCACTTGTTAACGGTTTCAGAGCTTCCTTTCCGCCAAGAGGTTCCCCTCCCGCCCAGTAGATCCTCGCGTCTCTCGGTGCTCCAAGTGCTCTAAGCAGCCTAAACACACACAAAAGTAGAGTTTGAAAAAATGTCTCTCTTTAACACATAAAACCTTGTAAAGAAAAACAGCAGCTCACACACTCACCTTGTTACTTCCTTAGCATTTAGTGGGCATAGTCCTGCGAGTTTCCGCTCGTTAGGTGTCATGCTAGACTTGGCTGTTAAGAGCTCAGGCCGCTTAATCCCTTCTATTCTTGCAATCTCATCGTACTTTGGGCTCAAACCAGTAAGGCAGCCTGTTCTCACCCACACGTCTTTCTCCAAACGAAGATGAAGCGCAATGTAAGGACCTTTGCTCCTCATCCTCTCTGCAAGCTTCTTCCCCATCTCCATAACCCTTGGTGAAAACTTCAGTGCTTCAAATGCTACCTAAACACACACATTTTGTTAACTTAGGAGGAGAAAAAAGAAACCAAACAGTTTTTGGCTTCTGAGTCAGAAACATACCTTACAACGGAGCTTCTGGAGATCAGAGGGTAAGTCTTTAGACAATCTTGAATCCAATCTCCTTAAAAGCAGAACTCCATCCCTGTTAAACTGCAGGAAACAACAAAGAATCTGATAAGGTAAACCAAATAGTTAACCATAGAAGAGACTTACTCAAAGGATGTTGATGTATGAATCTTACTCGTTTTAGATAGTGTGAACGTATCCATTGAGGAGAGGCATGGAAAGGCATACCACCATCTTCTGTTGGTCTAGTCATTATTTTATTTGCCGGCAGCAGAGACACTATCTTCACATCATTTTCCAAAACACTCTTGAATCTCTCTAAATCAAATATATCTGAAAACTCACTGCAAACAAAAAAAAAAACACATTCAGAACATTCTTATGATCCATCTAATATCAAGTTTGTTGTTGTTAGACTCTTCTTACCTCTCGTCACCCCAGATGAGATTGACTTGTAATACAGGGACGACAAGAACAGCACCAAGAATCCTCGCAATCACAACCGCGTCCACAATCTGATTCTTCTGCTGGTTCATCCCACCAGAGACAACCACCATCAGATACTTTCTCCTCTCTCTAACAACCTTCTTGCTCTCTCTCCCGTAAGCAGCGCTGAAATCCAGGCATGGCTTGTATCCTAACCCATCAGGCTGTTTCCAGAACTCGTTCTTCTCATCGTCCAAAACATGTCTAGAGGTGGTGATCAGCTTCGGATCACCACCACCAAAGGTCTCGTTCTTCTCCACAGCTAATGCTGGTTCTGGACTTCTTTCTGAAGATCGATCATTGGCATTCGAAATCTCAGCATGAGTATTGTTTGATCGGGTGTCCGCAAAACCCAGATGGGACTTTGAATCCGAGCTTGGAAGTTGACTTTCTTGAGGAAGACAAAGACCAAGTCGTAGTAAAATCGCCAAAACAGAGAGTGAGAGGAGACAGAAAGCCCAGAGCTTTGGGTTTCTGAGGAACAGAGAGAAGAGCTTGGTTGTGTTCCTCTTTGGAGATTTATCGTCCGGAAGAGATGAGGAGGAAACTAACTTTATGATCTGAGCTGGGACTGATATGTAGGAAACTTTGTTCTTGTAACTGTTTTTCTTCTTCCATGTTCCCATCACAAATTTTTCAAACAGACGATTCCTTCCTTTGCAAAGATGAGGAGATTAGTTACGGCGGGAACACAGAAGGATGAATGAATGTCTTTGTCGGGTGCAATCTTCTTACACAACAGATTCGTTTACAAGAAGATTCTCCTCTTATTTTAAATTCGCTGTGGTATAGTTCAATAATGGAAATTAGTTGGAGAAAATATTTTTAATCCAGGAGATAAGAAGTCGAAATAGTCAATTCCTCTTCGTTCTCTAAATTTGATATGATTTATACAAATATTTTTTCTCAATGGTTTTTCTTATTCCTTTTAATTTAAGGAATCATAAAACTATACATTATCAAATCATGGATGAAACAATAACAAGTGTTCATATAGTTTTATTTCTTTTCATTCCTTTTATCTTTATTCTTATTGGTAAAGTCACATTGGCATAATTATCTTACAAATATTTATTGGTATAAACATTATCAATTCAAAATATTATACAGTAAAAACATTAATAAGTCAAAAATATTCATTAAGTCAAAAAATAAGAAAGTACTATTTTGAAAATAATCATATATTAATATAGATTTTCTTTCTTGTAAGTCGATAAATATATATAATATATATATACTTATTTTAATTTTAATTTATATGATGGAAAAATAGTTATTAGCACAATACATACTATTTTCAGATAATGCTTATCAAAACCATCAACTAATTTTGTTTTATTATTTAAAATCTAAAACTTTATACTTGATTAGTGGTTATACACTTATATTTTCAGGTATATTATATTAATTTATAATTATCGCGATAAAAAAATTATAATTATAAATAATTATTCATTAAAAATATCAATATTTTTAGCAAAATTGAACGTATGAATTCAAAACAAAACAAAAAACTGTATTTTGGTAATATTGGGTCACATTCAAAGATGCACGAACAACTCAATCAACTTACATCAATTGACTGAATAAACTATAGACCAAAAATATATATATATTTTATTAATATCACCTTCTTGTCAACTATAATATCTTCTAAATAAAAGATATATATATATATATATATACTTACTAGATAAATATCTTAAAATACTGTTCAAATAAAATATTGTATAAAGTTTATCAACATTTGAAATATTCGTATAATAAAATAACAATCGTTTCTATTTGTGTGATATACATCTTGGGTGGTTCAGTGATTTGATTTCTGGTATGAGAGAACCAGAGGAAATAAACCGGATTAATATGTTGATGAGATGGGCCAAGAGTTGTTATAGGCCCAAGAGTCTTGCGTCTGATCAAGTAGGAAAAGTGCTCACTCGAGGAGGTCGTTGACAACGATATACCATAAACCCTCAGATTACAATGATACAACATATCACGTTGTATCATAGATCGCGCTGGAGATAAATATTTTTCATTGTATTGTTTTCTTTCTTGTTCAACACTTCTCCGTCAATCAAAATACACAAATCTTTCAAAGTCTTCCTATATACACTGCGTTGGTGTTTATCTGAGGCATGAGATATTGAGATTATAAGTTCAAGTGGACTAGCTGCCATTTATTAAGCCTTTGAGAATGAAGACTCAGACTATTAAGAAAAGCCCATCTTGTGTGTATAAAACCGATTATCACTTAGAATATTATCCAGTCACAGTGGCATTATTAAATTTTAGTAATGGTGAGGTTGTCTTGCGTCCTACCGGCAAAGTCCAATGAATGGCGTAGTGAAGAAGACTTAACTATTGTCCATATATAACTCTCTGCATATCATCAAGGTCATATCTAAATTTTGTAGGTTTATCCAATATACAGTGTTTTTACGTAGTAGCAAGACTATACTTTTCATTAAAATGGATTGATTAACAAAATGAATACATAATCTATATTTGCCATAACGAATTGAGAGGGATTAACAATGGTTAGACTTTGAAATGCAAAGCTACCAAGGCTAGTGGAGTCGTGGACTCACGTATCTTTAAATCAAATCTGATTAAATAATTTCAATTATGGGATACCATATCTTAACCCCCGATGAAAGATTATGATAAAAAAGAAAGAAGAGAGACTATGATCCAAATATTATATTAAAGTTTATCGTAAAAAAATGTACGTGGCGTTTACGAACACCTAAAAAATAAACACCTTAATTTTATTCAATATACACAGGCTACCTGCCTACATGGGCACTTCAGCACGTTTTTGCCGTCTTTACGTTTTAAAGTTGTTTTAACGCATGCACGATTTGAAATTAGAAATTTGAATCTTCGAAAACACCATCATTAGCTCCACAAGTATTGATGCTACGCGAGGCATAACATAAGTTAATATAACTCGAATGAAAGCTTTGAACAGCTGAGATTGATCAGGTAGACATATATTTCGAGTGGACCATGTAGCTCTAAATAGGAATGTTTATGCTCTAGATAGAAAGAAAAAAAAAGATGGCAACGTTGTCATTAATATTAATTTTCACATTTGAACTAAAAATGATATCAATCAAACCTATAAAAAGGACATTATTTATTGGGTTTATTAACTTTAAACAATATTTCTTGTCTTTTTTTTGTTCAAGAATATTTCTAAAAATGAAATCAATCAAACCTATAAAGAGCACCTATAAAAAGGACATTATTTACTGGGTTTATTAACTTTAAACAATATTTATTGTCTTCTTTTTTTTTATGTTCAAGAATATTTCTTGTCTTCATTTATAAATGTCATCACTCAGACAAGGACATAGCTAAGACCAGACAAACGTTTAAGGCCAAATGTTGTCTTTTATCGAAAAGAATGATAAATTCATAATATTGCCACGAATTCAAAAGTTAAACCCAAGACATTAACGACTCTTCTCCAACGTTTCAAAATATCTTCATGAAATTATACAATAACCCCATAAAAATTCAATTTCTATTCAAACCATTATCTTCATGAGATTATTAAAAGTACCCCAATAAAAATTCAAGCTTCCAGATTCAACCCAACCTTTATCTCTAGATAATCTCTCCTCTTCCTCCTCCTCTCAATCATTTCTTCTCTGTTGGAGAGACGCGTGATTTCAATTCAACGCTCCTCTGGATTTTCCATTTCCTTCAGTTAAATAAATTTCCTATTTATTTTAAAGGCTGTGATTTCATCCTCTTGTCTTTCCATTTTTAGTCTCATTAGCTCCTCACGAGACACAGAGAGAGAGAGAGAGATCCAAAAAAAAAATTGCTCCTGCCTTCTTCTTTCCTGTTCTGATTTTTTAATTTACAAAAAAAGAAATCAAATTAATTTGACTGCGTAGAGGAGAAGATTAGGTCGATTCGAGATCTCTCTCAAGAGAGAGAAAGCTTCAAGGCGATAACGTTTCTGCAGAACGTGACAAACATTTAAAGTTTTGGTCTGAGAGAGCTCGTGCTTCGGTCTGAAAATCGACGAATCCGAAATTTCAGACAAGACAAAAAAAAAAAAAAGAAAGTATGTTCGGGATCCAAAACAGGCGAGACCTAACGATGGAGCTCCAGTCCCAGATCCCCATCCTCCGCCCGAGCATCCACGCAAGACGAGCCAACATCGTCGTCAAGTTCCAGGACCTGTACGGTTTCACGGTGGAAGGCAACGTCGACGACGTGAACGTGCTCAACGAGGTGAGGGAGAAGGTGAGGAACCAGGGGCGGGTGTGGTGGGCGCTCGAGGCTAGCAAAGGAGCCAATTGGTATCTCCAGCCTGATATTCTCATGATCGGCGGCGACGGTATCGCCTTGAAGACGTCTTCTCTCAAGATCTCGACTTTGACGAATGCCATTACTTTGAAGAGGTTGATTAGGAAAGGGATCCCTCCTGTGTTGAGGCCCAAGGTTTGGTTCTCTCTCTCTGGTGCTGCGAAGAAGAAGTCCACTGTGCCGGAGAGTTATTATAGTGATTTGAGTAAGGCTGTTGATGGGAAGGTCACGCCTGCTACTCGGCAGATTGATCATGTGAGCTTTTGATCTTATCCAAAGTTGAGATTTTTTGCCTTCTTCTTGGCTGATCTGTTTGATTGGGTTTGTTGTTCTCGTTGATCCTTTGTGTTAGGATTGGTTTAGTCTGTCGGTTTAGGATGTCAATCTTCATTCTTGTGTTCAGACAAACTAAGAGCCTACTGTTGGAAACTCTATGAAAGCCTATCTCTTCTTTTGAGGCTATGAACAGTTGATTTCATCACCCCTGATCTGTTTTTCAGTAATGTAGGATTTTGATTGAATCCTTTGTTTTAGGATTGTTCTAGGTTCATTCTTATGTTCAGGCAGCAGAGCTTTTCTTCTGTTTGATTGGTCGTCATTGGGGATTATGTGATATGATTAGTTGATTCCAATTATCTTATAGTGCAAACCACTCAGGACCTTCTCCTTGTTTGCCTTTGACATTGTGTCTTCACTCTTGCAGGATCTGCCACGGACGTTCCCAGGCCATCCATGGTTGGACACTCCAGAGGGTCATGCCGCTCTGCGACGTGTGCTTGTTGGGTATTCCTTTCGTGATTCTGATGTTGGCTATTGTCAGGTAAACTATCATCCTTTTCTCATCTCTATTGATTTGAGTTCCTTAATCTTAATCAATGTTGGCTTTTTGTGGTAGGGGTTAAACTACGTAGCAGCGTTACTATTGCTTGTCATGAAGACAGAAGAAGACGCGTTCTGGATGCTAGCAGTCCTTTTGGAAAACGTATTGGTCCGGGACTGCTACACAACCAACTTGTCTGGATGCCATGTTGAGCAGAGGGTTTTCAAAGATCTGCTCGCCCAGAAGTGTCCTCGGTATGTCCTTCTTGATCAAGTTGTTTGATAATCTTGCTGTTTGATCAAGAAAACCACTCATGACAAAGAAAACACGTTGTGGTTTTTGCAGAATAGCTACTCATCTTGACGATATGGGCTTTGATGTTTCCCTTGTAGCCACAGAGTGGTTTCTATGCCTCTTCTCGAAAAGCTTACCTTCCGAGGTTCTTTAAAAAACAAGCACTATGTTGAATTCTTTGGCTTTCTAAGCCTTCTTTTATTAAGTATACAGAAAGCCTTTTGTTTGCAGACAACTCTACGAGTTTGGGATGTACTTTTCTATGAAGGAGCAAAGGTTCTTTTCCATGCAGCTTTGGCAATTTTCAAGGTTCTTTACTTCTCTTCCTCTAGATCAGCATCTTTTCTAACCTTTCCTCTTGAAGATTAAGTATCATTTCACGGATCTTTTGTTGATTTGCAGATGAAAGAAAACGAGCTGCTGATGACTCACCAGGTCGGTGATGTAATCAACATAATACAGACCACCTCACACCAGCTCTTTGACCCGGATGAACTATTGACGGTAAGCCACATTACTAATCCGAAAAGAAAATGATCAGAGTTGATTATATGTTGAAGATTCATAATCCATATTGTTACAGGTGGCGTTTGAGAAAATAGGATCCATGACAACCAACACAATATCAAAGCAGAGGAAGAAGCAGGAACCGGCGGTGATGGCAGAACTTGACCAGAGACTTCGCAGACTCAACTCTCTTAAAGAAACTGGTAAGAACACTTGAATAAAAAATACTAATGGAACTTGGGGAGAAGATGAGCCAAACAAAAAGTGTACAACAAGGAGGGAGTCCAATGGTTTGTTTAATTTACCCCTCTTGATGGTCTTTTTCTTCTTCCTCTTATGTTATTAAAGAGTATATAAGATAGGAATTTTATTTATGAGAGAGAGCAAAAACTAAAGACCAACAAGTTTTTATTTTCTGAGATGGTAAATGTCAAAGTTTCTTTCTTTGCTTTGTTTTACTACCCTCACACCCTCTCTTTTTGATATAAATCAATTGTGATCTTTATGCTATCTTATAAATCCAGTTCAATTCTTTCTTCGTTGCTTTTATAGTAAAGGGTTCTTCTCAATACTAAATTCTTCAAAACAACAGAATATACAACTGGTAGAGCAGATGATAATATTCATGAGGATAATAATATGAATCCCCACTTTCTAGCTTTAAATAATAATAAAAATATGACAAATGCATACAACCATATGAGAGCGACTCTGTATCAAGATGACGCGGTTAATGTTCAAAAGAAAAAATAAAGGACGCGGTTCACTTGCTAGATAATGTTCGATCGGTGCTCACGTTTAAAACGAGGCGGGGTCCAGTCTAAAAGACAAATGGGCCTTCATAAAACAGAGTTAACATGATGACTCAAATCTACCTTTATTTATCCCCTTTGCCTTTTCTAAAGACAATTTAAAAAATTTCAAGACCACCATTTCTACTGGAACAGCTTCGGTAACGACTAGAAAAATGGCCAAAATCGTATATGATAAAAGTATTGCGGTTCAATTAAAAGTTCCTTATCTTCAAAGCCATATGATGAATAAAGACGATGCCTTCTCTATCAAGCAAATACATTTTTTTTTGTCTTTTCTTTAACTTTCATCTCTTCAGCTTTTGACCGAGACAAATTAATCATTACACATCTCAGGATATGACACAATCATATATCCATCAAAACACATGTTAAGAATCTGAAGGAGAGAAATAGACTTGAAGAACAAACATCGTTTCTTTCTTACTGGACAAAAATCAAGACCAAAGAGGAAGTAAATGTCGTTCTTGTTCTACGATGATGACAGAGAAAAAGAAACGATTCACAATAATATGTCCAACGACGAGAAAAGGAGAATAGAGAGTGAAACAACACACAACTTCTACTGACAAACACTTCATCTCAGGGAGAAACGATGAACTTTTGTTCTCGAGTTTCCATTTCAAACCGCAGGCCATTCTTTACGGATGTCGAAGCTGTAGTTGATCTCCAAGTAGCACTTGTTATCATCATCAAGAAACTGAAACAAGATAAGTAACTTTTTTAAGTATCAAACACCACCAAAAGAATTATCTATCAAAGAGTTCGAAATAGTGTTCACTTATCCGGACCTTAGTTCTAGCAGAATATGATCCTCGAGCAAACATGCCAGAAGGAGTGGTCTCTTCAGGCATCACGTGGTTGTATGGCTCTAACTGAGGACTAAAGGTTCCAAGCATTTCTTTTCCTCTGTCCACTGATTCCCAAAAAAAAATAAGATCACATTCATTATCTCTTAAACAATGAAGATAACTTTAAGACAAACTTTATTTACCTTTAACACCGGTCTTCCAAACAGTATTGGTGTACCTAAGACCAGAGACAATGTTGTTGTTAACCTGAAACGTGAATTTCAAGTTGTACTTGCTTCCTTCTTTCAAAGTAAACCACATTCCCTTTGGATTTCCATTCTCCGGAACCATTAGTACAATATCTGGTCTTCCAGGGGATAAGATAGCGAGGCTAAGGATCTTCACTTCAGGGTCAAGAGTCTCTGCAAATATATTAAAAAGATCAAAATTCTATAAAAATTCCAAAAAAATAAAAAATCTGTGGAAAATCTAAACATGATATATATACAAAAGTCACTTTATAAAATGTAAAATCAAACAATGCATAATCCAAGAACGTGTAAATATTTGCAGGTAAACAACAACCAACCAGATCTGGTCTGATCCAAACACGAATCACAGAGACAAACACTATGAATCTAATAATAATTACCTCCAATGTTGGTGACATCAACACTTCCAAGAAGCTGTTCTTTCCATTTCCTCAGACTCTCATCATCCTAAAACATCAGATTCATCGAAAACATAATCAATATCTTCCACAGAGAATTCTTCAATTTTTTTTTATAAATATTATAAAAAAGAGAGAGAGAGAGAGAGAGAACCTTATCCTTCTCGAGATGTTCCTTGATAGTGTACTGAGGACCCAATTGTAATTTGGAATCATCCTCTTCTTCTTCCTCGGCAGCGCTAAGAGAGGCTTCGCTCATTTGCCTCCCCAAGGATCCTCCAGCACCCTCGTCGTCGGTGCCCTCGTAGTGTTGATGAGACGACCCCGTTCCATCTTTCTTCTTGTTGTCGTCGAAACCCATGTTCCTGGAACCAGATACAGCTCCAGACATCAATCGGATGAACTCTCGCTCTTCCGCTCCTTCCTTCCCTCTAAGCTTTGAGAAGTTTCCAAAAATGTGATTTTTTGGGGATCTAATCGGAGAGAGAGAAGGAGAAAAGACCGAACCTTTAGGGAGTTTGGTTCTGTGTTTAACGGGAAGGAGGAGGAGGAGGAGATAGAGTCATGTGGTGATCCGAGTTATAAGAGAGAGAGAGAGAGAGAGAGAGAGAGAGAGAGAGAGAGAGAGATCGTGAGGGTCACTAACGAGAATTTCACGCGCAGAGGAGACAAAAGCCTCGAGCCACGATAAGACAAATCTCTCTTTATGTTTTGTTTTTTGTTTTTAATCTAGAAATTAAAAAAAAAACATTAATTAACGTTAAATTATTCGGTCCGAGTTAGTTAGTTAGTCTTAACCAATTTGATATTAGCCGGTTTCATTCGGTTTGATTGTTGGTAACTAGTGGCATGAGAGAAAAACAAAGGCTTCTGATGGAAAATACTCAAAAAAGTATAAATTACTGTCATAAAATGCAAACAAACGATGTATATGTGCTAATCTAAACTTGCAGCCAAAGCTAGTATTATTTGATTAAATCGGTTTTATTTCGAATCATGTGATTTGATAGATAATAATATGATAGCGATATGAGGACACTGATATTAAACCTAAACGATTTTCATACATTTTTTTCCAAAAGTCTTAGCATCTCTACTCTGAAATCATATGCATGCAAATAGACAATGCCAAAAAAGATAAAAAATAAAAAAATAAATAAAAAGCAATATATGTATAATAGACTTCGAGATTCTTCATCACATATACACCAATGCCAAGTAGACCGAAGATAGTACGAACCGTATCCACGTCGTAATCGACACTAACGCCGCTCTCCTCCATGTTTGTCTTTTAAGGGTTTTCTCGTATAGTCTGAAATAATAATAAAAACCTTTACCCGTTTTTTATTTCATCGTTCGTCAACACACGAAGCCCATCAGTTAATCTTCATGTTTGGGTCCATTTTGTTCATTGTCGTATAGTCTGTCTAACCCCATTAACTGTTCTTCATCATCGTCCACGAATCCTTCATTTTTTTATATTATGAACTCCATAAATAGACAACGCACCAAGTCAATAGGATCAGATTCTCTCATCTCAACATGTTCTTCGACACTATTTTTAGCTTGTTAGGAGTTTCTTATTTCAAGACTCCTTGTGCTCCTCTATATAACGAGCTCCCCACTCATCAGAACAAATCAGAAAACAAAACACAAAACACAAAAAAGAAGATAACAAAAAAAAAGAAGCTAAAAAGATAATTATAAGTATCAAAAAGGTAACTACAATAAAAAAAAAAATGGTGGGCTTGCGTAAACCAAAGGCGTTGTTTTTTCTAGTACTAGTGGTTATGGCCATCTCAATAGCAAACGCTGCCAAGGATCTCAAAGAAAAGGAAGATGCTGGAGTCCCGAGAAACTTGCATGAAGACGATCATCATAAAAGAAAAGACGATCATCATAAAAAAAAAGAAGATCATGATGAAAAAAAAGAAAAATCTGTTGGTTCTAAAATAAAAGAAAAAGTCAAAGGAGCCGCTTCATCGGTTGCGTCCGCTGCATCTACCGCATCTGCTGCCTCAGCTGCATCTGCCGCCTCAGCTGCCTCTGGAATCAAAGGAGCTGTTGCACCTATTGGTAATAAGTTGGGACTCAAAGGGGCTGCACCAGGGGGTCCATCTATTGATGTTAAATCATGTGGAGCTAAAGGAGACGGCAAAACCGATGACAGTGCGGTACGTATACCAAATCCTTTTTTAAAAAAAAATTATATACGTTTTCTTCCCTCTTATTATTATGGTTTTTACGTAAAGAATAATGTGGTGCGGGTCGATCATATGGTATTTATAGGCATTTATGGATGTATGGAAAAAAGCAATTGCAGCAACAACACCAACAACGATTTTAGTGCCAAAGGGTGACTACTTGGTAGACAACTTAGAACTCGAAGGTCCAAGCAAATGTGCTATCACTTTCGAAATGCATGGCAATCTTAAGGCTCCATCTGCTGTCACTACCCGTAAACCCCATAGTGGATGGGTTAATTTCAAAAAACTCGAGAACTTCGTTTTGAATGGAAACGGAGCCATTTTTGACGGTCAAGGCTCAGTGGCTTGGAAGGTCAATGACTGCAAACAAACTCGCAAATGCAACAATCTCCCCATCGTAAGCACTTTCAACTAGGTTTTAAATATAATGTCTTTTTTAAAAATCTACTAGACTTCGACTCGCTTTTTAAATATTCGTTTACTAAGTATATATGTGTGTGTGGTTTGGTAACAGAACATCCGTCTTACGCAACTCAATAACTCAAAAATTTGCGCCATAACATCAACAAACAGCAAACTATTCCACATGAACATCCATCAATGCAACAACGTAACTCTTCAAGACGTTCATATTGACGCACCTCCCGAGAGTCTCAACACCGATGGTATCCACGTGGGAAAGTCCATAGGTGTCACCATAAGAGGGTCAAAGATTAAAACCGGAGATGATTGCATTTCCATTGGAGGTGGTACTGAAAATTTACTTGTCGAGGGCGTAGAATGTGGACCAGGACACGGTCTTTCCATCGGAAGTCTTGGAAAGCACCCTAATGAGCAACCAGTGAAAGGAATCACCATTCGTAAATGCATCATCAAGCATACCGATAATGGTGTTCGTATCAAAACATGGCCTGGATCTCCCCCTGGTCTCGTCTCCAACGTTCTTTTTGAAGATATCACCATGGACAATGTTAGCTTGCCCGTTCTCATCGACCAAGTATACTGCCCTCATGGCAAATGCAAAAGTGGGGTATGTAACTGAATCAAAATATTTGGTATATCCGAAACACACTTTAGTAATCATGGACTTTCGACTTAAAAATCATTTATAGTGAATATTTGACCAAACATTTAAATCACTATTTAATTAATATATGTGCAGCCATCAAAAGTGAAGTTGGAGAACCTGAACTTCAAGAACATTCACGGCACGTCATCAACAAAGATTGCTGTGAAACTACTCTGCAGCCCAGGCTGTCCTTGCGAAAATGTATGTTTGTCTAACATAAACTTGGTCAGCAACAGTAAAGAGGGAGCAGCTGTCTCGGCATGTTCTAACGTCAAGCCTATTGTCACCGGGAAAATGATTCCAGCGGCTTGCACCGAAGAATGTAAACCGGATAAAAAAAAATAAAGTCGCTTGTCCACCATGCATTCATCCGATCTGGTGGAGATGATTCCATTAGATAGAATATTAAATTATATCTTAAAGTTTTTTTTTGCAGAATAAATAGGTGAGAGTCCCTTTAAGCTTGGAGTTTACCAGCTAAAGAGTGACTAATGATTGGGTAGTAATTAATGTACGATCCGAAACATGCGAGAATGTTTCAAGTTTTGTTTAATAAATAAAGATATCATTGAATACTTTAGTTCTTATCTCGTTAATATTTCTAATACATTTATGATTTAACATATATTCTATATATTATAATATAGTATCATTTTGTTAGTTTGAAAAACTTATTTAGTCTCTCAGCATCCGCACAAGCCTATCATGTAAACTTTAAAGTCTACCAAATGCGAGAATCTTTGTGCATATGAAAAGTCATGATGGGACGCATCTAAGCATATCTCTCGAGAAAAATGTACTTAAGGTGTCATTACATCTACTAGCTAAACTAAGTGCGCAAACTTCCTTTGCAAGTTCGCATGTTGTAGAAAGATTTACTACACTGCTCCTTATGCTGCTGATAACTCCAATGGAAATCTTACGAGTGAGCGCATCTCCAATCCTACTCCATTTTTTTCTTCGAAAATAGAGTAAAAATGATTATGGAGTAAATAATGCTCTAACTCTATTTCTTTTTCCACACCATAATAAAATTTACTCCATAAATGAAGTTATCTATTTTTTGTTTGTTTACTACTTGAAGTAACGTTTACAGAGCCATTTCTCACATTTGAGAGAGAATACTTGATTATTTGTAAAAGCGTAATACCTAACCCCTCCTAGTGCTGGCAAAAGAAAGTTTCATTAAAAATATCTTTCTATATAACATATATTTCCTCCGTTTCAGAATGATCCATGTTTTTTAAAAAAATTGTTTTTAAAAGATTCATATTTTACATTTTCAATGTATGTAATAATGACAAATTGTAAATTTCAAAGAAATTAATTGTGTTTACTATGGGGAGTATATTGAATTTGATTTTTAGTGATTTGAATTTTAGTGAGTTTTTAGATGATTGTAGGAGAATTTGAGATTTGGTGTAATTTTTGGTAAATAACTCTAGAATCTCATCTATAACCATAGGATTTGGATTTTTATTTTTATAACTAAGGAAGTTCTCTGAAACATTCTAAAAACACCTAAAACACTCTAAAATCTTCAACTAAAATTTTACTCAATAACTGTGGATTTTAGAGTGATTTTTAAAATCTACATTTGAATAAGAGTGGATTTGTCATTTTAAAACAAATCAACTCAAACACTTAGTGGAATACTCACCCCTAAATTTTGATTGGTTAAAACTCATAAGAAATGGTTAAATACAGAAAATAATTTATTTATAGTTAAAATTCTGCGTATTTTCTTAATAAGTATGAAAACTCTAGAATATACATTATTTTAAGGTGAATGGAATATATCTTTTAACCCCGAACCATTTTTGTACTTGAGAGTCAATGAATCTCCGAAGAGCATTTAATGTTCTAAGGAACATTGACCGTTTGTTTGTGTTGCCACGCCATCCTTGATCTGCCTTGATCTAAAGCAGATCAACGTAGTGTTTTAGAGGTCATTTTATATTAAACTAGGGTAAACCCACCCTACGGACGGGCGGATAGACAAACTGTTAGTATACTTTTATTTAAAATTTTAATTTATTTTTAATTAAAAGTAGCATCAACATGCTTAAATATTTTACAACAATTTTAACTATTTTTTAATTATATATTAGCCTAATTATAATAAAATATTAAAATGTATTTATTTACTTTATCTTAATGTCAGGTTTAGTCTAACTTACAAAAAAATCTTAAAATTAAAGTCGGCCGGAGCGGAATTATTTTATGTTTGTTTTATGAATTAACTTGTTTTATATGCATGTTCATTTAAAACTAATGATTTATACGATGTAGAAGAAATAAGTTATTCATTATAAATAAAAATGCTATAAGACATGTATAGATAATATGAAACTATCATTACTATTTGTACATATACATGTTTATTATTGTTGTTTGATCTGTTGTGTTCTTTTGAGTATGAAATTTTGTCGTTTGTTTTTTTAATATTTTTATTTCCCATGTTGTTTATAATAGTGATGAATAAAATATTGGAGGTCACACTTCTTGATTAGGTTGATATAAAAATGACCAGCGAATTCATATGCGTTGATATTTTCTATCTTCGTAATTATTTGATCGACCATCAGTGCTATTAGGGTTTTAATGTTTAAATGCTGAGGATTTTGGGGTTGCTTAGGTAGTTGTTAGTATATAAATGAAATAGTGGAAGGATAGAGATATACAATTTGGATTTTAAATTTAACAATATATACAAATAGCAAACAAATTATTTTTCTTATTCTACCTGTAATTAATTTCAAAATATATAATTGTATTAAAATGTTTTCATAAATTAATAACTCTAGAAATTTATAAAATTATATAGTTACAAATTATTGTTTTGAGAGTTTTAATGGGCTTTGTTAAAAATGTTTTCAAGAAAAAAAATTTGTTAAAATGTCTTGTGGTGGACCAAAAAGTCTCAAATAGGTAAATCAAAAATAGAATTTGGTATAGTTTATGGCGAATATAATGCTTAAGTAAAATTGAGTTTCAAAATGTTTGGGCTTAAAAATGGGCCTTGAGTCTGAAGTTTTGTCTGATTCTGAGTAAATTCATGTTTTTTTTTCGTTGTCGGGAAAGTTGACACAACTTCCTCCGTTTCCCGTCGACATTTACAGCTTTTAGTTTGTGAAATTAAAAACGATAATTGTTCCGTGATTGATGAGAGATTTGCTTACATCAGCTTTGCCTGCCTCCAGTGTAGTCATTGGTCTTGGGTTTCATCGCGTCAGATGTTAGACATGCAAGAGAAGGTTCAGATATGTTAATTTGGTTGTTTTGTTTTGTTATTCGTTTTGGTTAGTTAAATGTAAACTGAAATCGTGGCTTCTAATTTATTATTGATGTTTTATTTGTTTATCTTTGTGGTTTTGGTTGTCTAAACCTAACGTTTGAGAGTTATGTTTCGTTTGCAGTTTGGTGGTTTGAGGCGGGTTTTCTAGGTTGCTGAATTCTCATAAAGTAATCGAATCAACCTGTAGGTAGAGGAATCGATTCGGCCAAACTTATGTATTCTCTATCGAATTAGTGCAGTCCAAACTTCTCAAGATTAACAAAAACTATTACTTCTGAAACCTTAGTGGTATGTCCGCGCTACATAAACTATTTTGTGTAATTTAGTTATGAACATTTGTTAGTAGTTCGATTAATTTGAAATCTACTATTGTAGTTGCTATTTGTATCGAGGCGGTTGTTTTTGTAAGTAGATATGATCTGCATCATAAACTTGAACCCGCAGAGATCCGAATCGAATCCAAACCAAAATTTATAAATACCCAAATGGATTTGAATTCACTAACCCAGAACCTGAAAACCATACCGAACCGGACTTGATACCTGAATGCTCACTTTTATAGTGGACAAATAATGTATTTTTTTGGTTGAGAACATAAAGGGCTAACTTATCGATGCATTATTTGAAGATATAAAGCTTGTATAAGAGTCCATAAACATTTCATAAAGATCTATTAAATATTTTACAAAAGTTAATTACAAACTAATTTGAGATTCATACTATTTGGTAAAGTTTTGAAATGTACCTTTTAAAATTATTTATGTCATAAATCCTTATAAAATGACAAAGTAGTAAACACAGCTTTGTTTTATTCTCTCTGATTGCATTGGCCTAAATAAATAGTTCATTTGTTTCAAGACTCTTTCTCTCCCGAAGGCTTCAACGTCCACATTGTCGATGACTATGGTCTATGGTCGATCACGTCACTCATTTCCCTTTCCACCTCAACTAACTAAATTTCTATTGTATACTCATGTCTTCGCTTCACCTGACTCTTAGCTTTTCTGAGCTTCTCTTGAGCAGTTAAAGCAAGTGACTTTTGCTCCTCTGCTTCTTTGTTAAGTTCTGGCATCTTCTTGGCTATTTATGTGCATCTCTCCACTCTTGTTTCTTCGCTGTTTCTCTGACCTGATATAGCTTCTATATGTTGAGTTTCTAAGAGATATTTCTTCTCTCAATGGATACATGTGATAACTTGCGCAACCCTAAGCTCCATCACGACCTGCTGTTGCGCTTCTTATAGCGCATGTTTCTTGCACTCATACTGTGTATATCCTATTGTATCTTCTGAAGCTCTTGATCCACCGATGTCCCTGTAAACAATCATATTAACTCAAGACTTAAGTATAATGAACAAAAAAGAACCAAGAGCGTATGGCACAGTGTTCTTTTTTTGTAAGTAGAGGTCTCAGCCATGTGGGTGAACGCCATGGATGGAGTTCCACCATGAACAAACATTGCCAAAAAGTACCAGCTTTTTTTACCTATATTTTTGGATTTTATGTGAGTTTCAATCTCTCCAAACTTGGAAACTTCAGGAGTATCGATCAAAACAGGACTCGTGGGTGACCCGAGACGTGGAGATGAAGATGCATGGAATCTCTTGGTGAACCATGAATTCTAAGACTAAGATCTTGGCTTCCCCTAGGTTGGCTAACTAATCCTTAAAGAAAGACTATAAAGTTTTTCAGAGGATACAGAGGAGAAAACGAAATTTACCTGAAGTATCATGACCAGTTGGCTGTCTTAAACAACATGTGAGGGTGGAACTCCATTTTCTGTAGATTCTAGGGTTCATATCTCCTTAGTTACCTGTCGAAGTAATTGAGTTTAAAGCTCTCTCAACTTCATTGATGAAGTCGAGTATCAATAATATTAACCTAACAACAACGGAGAGCAGAAAAAACTGAATATGGTACGATGTAATTAAGCAAAGAGAGGAAAATAGAGTTAGATGCGATTAAGCAAAAGAAAAAAAATAAGCCAATGGATAATAGGTCGTGCCAATCATTTTCTAATTCAAACAAACAGTTCTATCTTCTCTACTTTGGCAAATCCCTACTTTTCTTAATTTAAAAAAAACCTCAAAAGAAGACACATATGCGGCAGAACAAAACGCGACGACGAACTTAAGACACGTGGCTCGTGAGGGAAGCACCTGCAATTGGACCAAATCCAGGAACTATGTTCAGAACACCAAGAGGAAGACCTGCCTATTATACATTTCAAGAAACATTGTTACTTAAGCCATTTATTTTAGTAGCAACAATGGAAAATTGATTACTTCAAGGAAACGCTTACCGAGTAAAAAGGAGTGAGAGGAGTTGGTTCAGCGGTTTTGAGGACAATGGTGTTACCATAAGCAAGAGCAGGACCCACTTTCCATGCAAACATCAGAAGCGGAAAGTTTCATGGAGTAATCTATCTGGACATGATGGTTTCCATCAGCTGGAACTGTTATCTAGTCCATGAATCTTATCCGCCCAGCCTACACATCAAAGCAAAACATACCACCAAAAGCAAGAAAAATTGAATCTCAAAAGTCAAAATTTTCCCTCATTATTCCTCTGTTTCTGAACAGAGAATTTTAAAATTGAAAACTTTACTCACCATAAGTAGAGCCTACGAAGTTCCCATCGTGTAAGAAACTTGAACCGACAGGCTTTTGATTTCTTCAGCTGCAGAGGAGGCTCAAGTCTCCATACGATCTTACTTCCATTGTAACAGTTCCCCCCTGTAAAGCGAAACGTTTTAATACATCATAGATTCATACATCAGAGAATCTAAATTTCCATAAGACGTTTTTTCTGATTCATTGTTGTACCCTACTCAATACTTTGTTTGAACTAACCCAAGAAGCAGAAACGAACACCTTAAAGCACTAAAATCTAAACAAACAAAGAACACACAGATGCTAAAGGAGCCGAACCTGAGCTTGAGCAACCTCAATTTGCTGTCTTGCAATAGCCTGGACCGCTGAAGCAGCACCTCTATCAACAATGCAGCACGCCCTAGCTTCATAACTTTTACGTAACAGAAACAAAAGAATCGCGGACGAACCGCACAATGGAAGGTCTCGTAGTGGACTAACGAATTAAGAGGATTTATGTGAAGTCACCGTTACAGAAACTGGATCGTCGCCTCCGCCGATCAAAGAGGACAGATATCAAGAAGGAGCGAACCACCACGGATTAGGGTTTCACCCTCGCTGTGTGCTAGCTGGACCGCGCATATAAAACAGTTAGACGAAGCCCAAAGCGAAGCCCAGAAAAACACAGAAACACTCAAGACGCCGCGTTTCATTAAACCAACCCGTGTCAGCCTGAGAACGACGGAATTGATGATGTGGCATCCGAGCTGGATAGTCCAGGAGAGATTCAAACTCATCTTTATAATATTAGATACTGGGATATTTAATATTTGATGTTGAATCATATAATTCATGATATTCTTCTCATTTTCATTAATGACATTCTGATTTATCAGACACTGTTCGGTACCTCCATTGTACTTACATACAATCACATTTAATCGATGGTATATTTTTAAGGGATAACAAGTATTGAAACCCAATGTAAACATATCATTCACAATATTATCATAGTAAAAATTTATTTATGTTTTAAGCATATTTTAGCTAAACTCGAACATAAGCAGGGGCGGATCTACTGTTCACAAGGAGGAGGTAAGTGACCCCAGTGATTTTTTAAATTTTAATATAATTGTTAATTAAAAGAAATTTTGCTCCCACTAAAAAAAGTTAATTATACCCTCCACTGTTTTTCTGTTGCTGACCAGACAAAAGAAAGAAACATCAAAACGTTAGAGGTACAAAGTGACGATGTGACGTCCCTATCCAACACGAAACTTAAAGTTTTTATTCTCTGTTGAGTCATAGTTCGTGTAAGTCGTGAATGAGCCCCTCGAAAGCTTGATGCAAATAAACGAAGTTTTGTTCTACGCCTCCGAGCTATATATCCGCGTTTAATTCTAGTCATTGAATAAATCAAACTTTGATGAATAACTAATTCTTTTCCCCTTTACTAGTCATTAATAACCAAACGAATTATTCCAATGTATAAAAAAAATTCCAATGGCTTTTGCTACTCTAACCTTCCCCACCACTATTTTTTGCTAGGTATTTTTCTTTGCTTTAAAAGGATAAATTGTCTTGATACTTGATATAAAAAAATCGAATAACTACAAAAAGTAGTAAATAGAAATGAATAAATAGTGGGTTCCTTCGTTTCTATGGTTACTTATAAAACGGTGAGGTCCTCTCTATACACCGGAGCTCCTTCTTTTAATTAATCAATACTATTGGTAACTTGTACAATTCACATTCTTTGGCTCTACCCCATTAATATTCCAGTAATAGGTCTTTCACAATGAGATCCACTTTATACAGTAACGGTATTTGATTTTAAAATTGATTTGGTCATTTACCTTGTTAGTCCGTTTTTTTCTTTCAAAAGTGGAATCTTTTTAATAAAATGTAAACCATTTCCCCAATAGAAGATATGAATGGATAACCATTTCCATTTTATCATTCTAATTGGTTAAATCTTAAAACAAACTTTTAAATCCATAGGCCACAAGCCCATATTTTCTTTATTTGATCAGTGTATTATGATACTTTTAGCAAGAGATCAATAGAGTAATTATTAAATTTTCCCAATTAACATAAGACAATGAAAATAGTTACTATGTTTATTTCTACAGTAAATAAAATTTTATTTTCATCTGAATAATATTATATAAATTTTATAAAATAATGAATCTGAGTTTCCTATTTTATTTTAAACAACCAATTATACTAGTCTAAATTATATATATATATATATATATGAAATACTATATTAAAATAAATTTAAATATTTTACTTTTAAATCCTGCCACTGGCCACTAAGCCACATATTAAATTGCATCAAACTTAATTAACCAAATTACAACTTTTCTATATCTTCGATCTGTCTTTCATAAAACCGAGTAAAAACTAAGTCATAAACTGGATTGTTCACTGCAAGATGAGATACAAGTTAATTTTACAATTATGATGAAGGTATATTAACATAAAAATAAATGTAAATATGTGTGAAAATATACTTACATATTAGAGAAAGCATATTTACGTATATTTTTAGCTATATGAAAAAATGGCAGTGACAAAAAAAAAGAAGCTATATGAAAAAATGGAAGTTATATGTAAATATATAACACCCCATATATAGAAAACGCACCAAGTCAGAACGATCATCGCGCATGAGTTGCTAATTCTACATCATTTTATTTTTAGCTAGGTAGAGGAGTTTGTGGTTTTCATTTTCCTTCTGCGCTGCTATAAAACGGACTTTCGTTTCATCATCAGAACCAAAAAAAACATAAACAAAAAAAACAAAAAAAAACAAAAAAAAAGCATCTAGTATTAAATAAGACAAATCAAAGAGAATAAAAATGGTGGGTTTGCGCAGAGCAAAGACGGTACTTCTTGTATTAGTAGTGGTAATTTCCAACACAGTAGCAAATGGGGCACCACTTGATCCAGGACCCAAAGGAAGCGGCCCAGCTGCACCAACAGGGGCCGCAGGAAGCGCTGGATCACTAGACGTTAAAGCAGCAGGAGCCAAAGGAGATGGAACAACCGACGACACTCCGGTACGCACCAAATCTGATATTACATATATATACGTTTATTTTTTTTACTGATTTTGTTATATTTTATATGGTTTTATATATAGGCATTTGCGGCTGTATGGAAAACAGCGTGTGAAGCAGCAGGACCGAGTACAATAACAGTGCCAAAGGGTGATTATTTGGTGAACGGCATAGAGTTCTTAGGACCATGCAAGGGTCCCGTCACTTTCGAAATGCACGGCAATATGAAGGCTCCAGCTACGGTCGGTGCCGCTAAGCCTAACTGCGGATGGATTGAATTTACTAATATTGCTGATTTCACTTTGAATGGAAACGGAGCCATTTTTGACGGTCAAGGCTCCATCGCTTGGAAGGCCAATGACTGCGCCAAAACTGGAAAATGCAACTCTCTCCCCATCGTAAGAACATTCACTTGCATCGCCTATAATTTAATGTTATAACTATTAGCAGTTTGGTGAGTTTATATATGTGCTTTTTGGTAACAGAACATACGATTCACGGGTCTCACAAACTCGAAAATTATCGGCATAACATCAACAAACAGCAAACTTTTCCACATGAACATTCTCAACTGCAAGGACGTAACTCTTGAAAATATTGGTATTGATGCACCACCAGAGAGTCTCAACACCGATGGTATCCACATTGGAAGGTCTATCGGTGTGAAATTACTAGGGGCAAAGATTAAAACAGGAGATGACTGCGTTTCCATAGGAGATGGTACTGAAAATCTCATTGTTGAGAATGTGGAATGTGGACCAGGACACGGCATTGCCGTAGGGAGTCTCGGAAGGTACCCTAATGAGCAACCAGTCAGAGGAGTCACCGTGAGGAAATGCCTCATCAAGAACACCAGTAATGGTGTTCGCATCAAGACATGGCCTGGATCCCCCCCTGGTATCGCCTCCAACATTATTTTCGAGGATATCACAATGGACAATGTTAGCACTCCCGTTCTCATCGACCAAGAGTACTGTCCTTATGCCGACTGCAAAGCTGGGGTATGTAACCAAATCAAATATTATAACAAAGAAAAAAACACAGTTATAAGAAACTAAAAAAATTAAACATTTGTCATATCTTTTAAATCCTACTTATAAATATTTCCATTAACATATGTGTAGGTACCATCAAAGGTGAAATTGTCGGACGTAACCTTCAAGAACATTAAGGGCACATCAGCGACTAAGATTGCTGTGAAATTAATCTGCAGCGTAGGCACGCCTTGCACTAATGTTGCTCTTGCTGACATCAACTTGGTCCACAACGGTGTAGAAGGACCAGCTGTGGGGGCATGTGCTAACATGAAACCTGTTCTCACCGGACAGATGATTCCACCTGCTTGCACTGAGATCGCTAAACCGGGCCCTTGAACTATATAGTCGCTTGTCCACCATGCATCCATCCATTCTGGTTAATTAATATACTTTGATTAATTAGGCGGCGATGGAATTTTTTTTGCAATATTTATGTTTTATTTTATTTTTATTTTTTTGACATATAAATGATGTGGATATCTCTAGAGAGTACTGACACATGATTGTGTGGTAAATTTTGTATGATTCTCAATATGCGAGAGTGCTTTAATATATAAATTAGATTTTGAGCCGCGCTTTGAAAGCGCGAATATCTTTTTTTTTGCAAGTTTTATATAAATGTGTCGAAACGGAATGTTGTTTAATCCAATTAAAAAGATAAGTTTTTGGTTTATTATAGCCCATTTGATTTTACTCAAGCAAAAGAGCTTGATATATTTATAATAATTATTTTTGTTGATGAATTTCACAATTTGGATTTGAATGGTAACCAATAGAATGAAGAAGAACACTATATTCCTTTGCATTCCTTAAAAAAATTATCATTCATTAGGAATAGCTTTTTCTTTTTATTTCTTCTCATTCTCTTTTCTGTAGAATGAAAGAGTAAATTTGTTCTTTGTTAATTTTGATAAGGGACAAATATATGTCACCCAAACAACAATGTTGCAACTTTGCACGTTGATCGATTATGTCCGCCTTTGTTGCATTTGGTACACACGTACCGCCTTTTCTTCTTTATTGTCGATTGATTTTGCTGGGAACCCGTTGCCTTCTTTGGTTTTGTTTTTTTTTAGCACCCTGAGTTGGCTTCTTTGATGTTGGACTACTCTGGAAAAGTTCTTTTCTCACCGTGGATGATGGAGTAGTCGGTATTGTAATCTTTCCTGAGTGTTTTGGTTTTTTCTCGATGACGGATTAGTTGATGGCGTCCTCCGCGGTGGATTGGTTTGCTTCTGTTTTAATGGCGTACTGGGAGCTTGACTATGCCAACGTTTCTTTGTTGATGTTTTCAGTGAAGACTGATTACCTTCCTTTGTCGTGTATTGCTAGTACTCAATGTTTGGTTCTTATTTTTTAAAAGTGTACGCTTGAATCTCTTGGATTTTTCAATTGCAGATAAGTGTCTCTTCATCTTAGGTCTACCATGTTGTTTGCCAATTTTGGGTGGCAGACACACTTGACTAAGTACATCAACTGGTGGGAGCAAATTTTCATCTGTAGGGTTAATAGGTTCTGCGTACGCTGCAACCAAGTAGCCCTTTGTGTAACGAGGATCCACCAGGATAGCTTCATTAATTTTCCGACATTGAGCCACTTTAATTGCGTGCTCACAGGGTATCTTCTCGACATCATATTGCTTACAAGTACAACTCCTCTGCAAAAAAAGAAGTCTATGAATCAAAACTGAGACAAATGAGAACATAAAGAAGCATGAGTCTATGTTCTCATACCTTTTCTAGATCAACGATACAGTCAAAGACTCCACCAGTAACATGGCTACGGTGAGAATCAATGTGTTGAACAGTTAATGTACTCATGTTCGCGTGTCTCATATGCAGTTTGAGTTCAACATCTTCTGTGAGGTTTGTTTTCAACGAGGCAGCTTTCTCTCGCCTTTCCTCAAACCATCTTGAAAGCATCTTTCTAATAGAATCAACAAAATATGCAATAGGAAATGCTCTTTCCTCCTTAAACATGCCATTTATGCATTCTGCAAAATTGCTTGTCATGATATCATATCTGTCTACTGGAAAATGTGAAAGAGCCCACATTTTAATATCTGCGGTGCGCAAATAGCGGTGTAGTTTTCTGTCTTGACGTCGAATGACTTCAAACAAAGCGTCAAAATCCACCTGTCGATATACCTCAACAGCTTTTTTCGCCAAAGCTACCATTGGGGTCTTTTTGCGACCTGAGATCATGTTTTGTCCAAGATGATATAAGCATATGCCCCTATCAGCTTCCGTGAAAACTTTCCTAAGAGCCTTGGCTATTGCTGGGCATCGGTCAGAGATGAAAGCCAAATTTAGACCATCACCCACCACACGACACAGCTGAGTAAAAAAACATTCCCATGCAGCTGCATCCTCTCCATTTACAATCCCAAAAGCTATAAGATATATACCCCTATCTCCATCCTGACATGCAGCCACTTACATAACACCTCTGAACTTACCACTTAGATGTGCTCCATCTATAACAATAACCCTCCTCATGAACGAAAAGCCTTTGATACATGCGCTAAAGGCAATGAACAAATACTTAAACCTTTTTTCTGTATCAAGTTTAAGCTTTGTTATTGTACCTGGATTGGCCTTCTTACTTTTGAATAAATACGTAGGTAAGTCCTGATAGCCACTGGCATGAGTGCCTCTAACCATCTCCCGTGCATATACCAATGCGCTATGTGCCTTCGAATAACCGATCTCAATTTGATAAACTGCCCTTGTACAGTCCATTATATATTTAGGTCGGATTCCTTTAAGATCACTACCACCACTAAATCCCTCAATATACATCTTGCCAATACATTTTGCATTTGTCTGTCGGTGACGAGCATACCTAACGGCTGCAGAGCATGTATGAAGATCAGTATATTTACGAACGAGGAATTCTGGAGATGATTTTGACATAGTTGAAGCACTTTGCGTAAAATAACTGCTTCAAAGACTTTTTAATGATGAAATCAAACCTTTCGATCACTGAAAACTTGCGTAATTTCATTATCAGTTCCTTCTTGCCACTGAATATGTCACCAGACTTAATGGTTTCACTCTTCCACAGCTGTGATGGCTTCATTGTCTCAAGTGATGGCTTCATAGTCTCCTGTGATGGCTTCATAGTCTCGTCCTGAACATTTCCAAAACTACCAAAATCCGCAGCATCATTCTCTCCGACAACTGGCTTTTGATTTCTATTCACATCATGACGACCTTTGTAAATGAGACATAAATACACATAACATCCGTCTTGAGCAATGTGATGAAGCTTGCTAGTTGTCTGTAGTTACTCAAGGACATCGGAGGAGTGTTGCTACCCATTTGTTCTATTATACGTTTAGGCACATAAGCAAACTCGACCACATTCATCTCAGTAATATTGTAATCTTCACAAACCATGTGGAGAAAATTCTCATATTTGATATCGTCTTCAACAAAAAAAAATTCTAGCTCCTTCTTACCTTGATCAAGAACGAACTCCCAACCAACATTACCCTTCTTCCATTGTCCAAAAACAGTAACTAAGTGCAATATTATCTGCATAATAAAACTTGCATCAGTAGATCCGAAGACACATTGCAAAACTAATGAATCGTAGCGGCAAGAGAACAACATTGTTAGGCAACTATAGAAAAAGACTTGGACTTTTTTCATAACAATGGACTGTTTATTATACCTGGTGTTTCTCAGATCTAGTTTCGAGTTTTGTCAATCAAATCGCATGTAATCTGTTCGCCTTCCACCAATAAAGTAACTTAATTTATCAGATATAAACGAAGATATGACAGCAAACAAAGTATGAGGCTTAAAGGTATGAACAACAATGAATCTGATATGGGAGAGAGAGCCGTTGAAGGTAAAATGTTGTCTTTTATTTATTTTTTTAATTTCTATAAAACCAAAATGACATTTTTATTGTAAAGGGGTTAAATAGTAATTTCAAAATGAGAGGGGACCATTTTAACAATTTTTCCTTGGAAGGGTACCATTCTCCGTTTTGTTTTTGAAAGGAGAGCATTCCAACAATTGACTCTATATAATATTCTAAATCTTGTTAGATCCATAAAATCTTATTAACCACAAAATCTTAGGATTTCTGTTGACATTCAAAAAGTAGTTATAATTAGCTTTTTTTGTTTTTTATATGTAAATGAGTTACTGATATTTTTAAAAAGTCTTACCAAAAATAAATATTTATATAAAATCTTACATTAATGATGGATATATAAGTTAATAATCATTTCCACATTTAAAACATCTTATTAAAAATGTAAATTTTTATAAGGAAAATTGTACATGTCGTAATTGAATTAGTGTCATGTTATATTTTTTGTAGTCTACGTCATTTGTTTGTTGATGTTGAATGTGGTATAATACATGTCAAATAAATTCACAAATAATGTCTAGGAGATTACTAAAAAAATTAAGCTTTTGGATTATATTTTCTATAAATTTAATTTAGATATTTCCTAATTAACTACTTCTTATTTATGCAATATAACATGGTTAAATATAACACAAATATTTTTATGATCTCAGTTTTATATAAAGCCAAAGTAACACTATTTCTACCATTGTGATAATGCAATATGTATGTCTTTTTTTTTTTTGAAAAGAATATGTACGTCTTTAGATTTTTTTTGGAACTCTACGTCTTTAGATCATAATACGTACCATAGACACTAGACATAATCTAGAAAAAGTCAATAGGATCGTGCATGATTCTCTCATCTCAACATGTTCTTCGATACTATTTTTAGCTTGTCTGAAGTTTGTGGTTTCCAGACTCCTTGTACTCCTCTATATAACGAGCTCTCCACTCATCAGAACAAATCACAAAACGAAAAAAAAAAAACAAAACACAAAAAAAGAAGCTAAAAAAATAATTATAAGTATCAAAAAGGTAACTACAATTAAAAAAAATGGTGGGCTTGCGTAAACCAAAGGCGTTATTTTTTGTAGTACTAGTGGTTATAGCCATCTCAATAGCAAACGCTGCCAAGGATCTCAAAGAAAAGGAAGATGTTGGAATCCCAAGAAACTTACATGAAGTCGATCATCCTGAAAAAAAAGATGCACCTGTTGGTTCTAAAATAGCAGAAAAAGTCAAAGGAGCTGCTGCATCGGTTGCATCAGCTGCATCTAACGCATCTGCTGCCTCAGCTGCATCGGCCGCTTCTGCTGCCTCTGCTGCATCAGCTGGAATCAAAGGAGCTGTTGCACCTATTGGTAATAAGTTGGGACTCAAAGGGGCCGCGCCAGCCGGTCCATCAATTGATGTTAAAGCATGTGGAGCTAAAGGAGACGGCAAAACCGATGACAGTGCGGTACGTATGCCAAATCTTTTTTTAATTATTATATACGTTTTCTTCCCTCTTATTATTATGGTTTTTACGTAAAGAATAATGTGGTGCGGGTCGATCATATGGTATTATAGGCATTTATGGATGTATGGAAAAAAGCAATTGTAGCAACAACACCAACAACGATTTTAGTGCCAAAGGGTGACTACTTGGTAGACAACTTAGAACTCGAAGGTCCAAGCAAATGTGCTATCACTTTCGAAATGCATGGCAATCTTATCTCCATCTGCTGTCACGTAAACCCCAGTGGATGGGTTAATTTCAAAAACTCGAGAACTTCGTTGAATGGCGGAATTTTGCGGTCGGAAAGTCAGTGGCTTGGAAGGTCAATGACTGTAAACAAACCGGCAAATGCAACAATCTCCCCATCGTAAGCACTTTCAGCTAGGTTTAGAATATAACCGTTTTTTTTAAAAAATTACTAGACTTCGACTCGCTTTTTAATATTCGTTTACTAAGTATATATATATGTGTGTGGTTTGGTAACAGAACATCCGACTTACAAGCCTCAATAACTCAAAAATCTGCGGCATAACATCAACAAACAGCAAACTGTTCCACATGAACATCCACCAATGCAGCAACGTAACTCTTCAAGATGTTCATATTGATGCACCTCCTGAGAGTCTTAACACTGATGGTATCCACATCGGAAAGTCTATAGGTGTCACCATAAGAGGGTCAAAGATTAAAACCGGAGATGACTGCATTTCCATTGGAGACGGTACTGAAAATTTACTTGTCGAGGGCGTAGAGTGTGGACCAGGACATGGTATTTCCATTGGAAGTCTTGGAAAGTACCCTAATGAGCAACCAGTGAAAGGAATCACCGTTCGTAAATGCATCATCAAGCATACCGATAATGGTGTTCGTATCAAAACATGGCCTGGATCTCCCCCTGGTCTCGTCTCCAACGCTCTTTTTGAGGACATCACCATGGACAATGTTAGCTTGCCCGTTCTCATTGACCAAGTGTACTGTCCTGACGGAAAATGCAAACAAGGGGTATGTAACTGAATCAAAATTTTTGGTATATCCGAAACACACTTTAGTAATTATGCAATTTCAACTTAAAAAATCATTTATAGTGAATATTTGACCGAGCATTTAAAATTAAATCACTATTTAATTAATATATGTGCAGCCATCAAAAGTGAAGTTGGAGAACCTGAACTTCAAGAACATTCACGGCACATCATCAACAAAGATTGCTGTGAAACTACTCTGCAGCCCAGGCTGTCCTTGCGAAAATGTATGTTTGTCTAACATAAACTTGGTCAGCAACAGTAAAGAGGGAGCAGCTGTCTCGGCATGTTCTAACGTCAAGCCTGTTGTCACCGGGAAAATGATTCCAGCGGCTTGCACCGAAGAATGTAAACCGGATAAAAAAAAATAAAGTCGCTTGTCCACCATGCATCCATCCGATCTGGTGGAGATGATTCCATTAGATAAAATATTAAATTATATCTTAAAGTTTTTTTTTTGCAGAATAAATAGGTGAGTCCCTTTAAGCTTGGAGTTTACCAGCTAAAGAGTGACTAATGATTGGGTAGTAATTAATGTACGATCCGAAACATGCGAGAATGTTTCAAGTTTTGTTTAATAAATAAAGATATCATTGAATACTTTAGTTCTTATCTCGTTAATATTTCTAATACATTTATAATTTAACATATATTCTATATTAAGAATATTAGAAGCTAGCTGCTCTGCGCATCTCAAAGTCCTAAACAAGCGTTCAATAAATTCAAGTTATACTACTATCTAGGCCTTGGCATCCGGATCCTCGGATCGGATCTTGTCGGGTCCGGATCTTTCGAGTCCTGAAAATTTAGACTTATTTAGGTACCTCTAATTTTTCGGGTCGGTTCCGGGTCGGATTTTGTAGGGTCTAGATCGGTTCGGATCTAATTAAAATATCCATAATTTTCAGATTCAGATCGGGTCCGGGTCAGATTCAGGTATTTAGGATATAAAAAAGAAACGAAATACTCAAATTCCATCAAATTTGGTCAAAATTTATCATATATATCTAAAATTTTACAAAATAACTTAAAATCAACTATTAATAGTTAAAATAGAACATTTTTAATTCTATATTTAACATTTCAAACTTCATATTACTTAAAAATGTTACAAAAAATAACAAAGATTGTTAATAAAAAGATATTTTAAAGTTTTTAAGTCGGGTTTGAATCGGTTCTTATCGGGTCGGGTCTATTTAGGTTCGTTTCTTTTCAGGTCCTGGTCAATTCGGGTCAGTTTTTTTCGGGTCCGAATCTATTCGGATAGAAGAATTTTGGACCCAATAGATACTTGTAAATTTTCGGTTCGGTTTCGGATCGGGTATTTTCGGGTCGGTTCCAATTCTGATTTTCGGGTCCAGGTTAAAATGCCCAGCCTACTACTATCTACAATGATACGCAATATATGGACAGATAAGATTATAGTCTCACGCATCATACTTTTAAATCAAGCCAAAGTCCAAATGCTGGCCAAACTAATTCAAGCATTAAACAAAGTGATCTACTGAAGAATGTAGAATTAGCTTTAGGCATATTGTATAGTTTGGTTCTTACCTTTGGTTTAGACTCTTAATAGAATTAGCTTTAGGCATATTGTATAGTTTGGTTCTTACCTTTGGTTTAGACTCTTAATATGAAGATCGTCGTTCACATATTGTAAATCAAAATTCAGTGTTATACAGAGATATTTTTCTTTTTCATCACACATTGTCACATTCTCTCAACTTCCATGGGAACTCACTCGGTAAAACTCTCAACATCGACCACACCAATGTGAATCAAAGAGTATGACGGATAAAAGACAAATGTCATACAAGTTGACTTGAATGTATAACCGGATTGGTTAAAACACATATTTGAATCCTTAATAAATTATTATGCATAGTGGTAATGTAAACTATCGTACAGTTGAAATAATGATCTGATTTAAATAAACATAATACTTATTAAATCTAACTAATATCAATAAGTTTCTTATTAAACCAAATATTTCTTTTTTTTCATAAACAATTTACGCAAGATTTCTTTTTTTAGCATAAAAAATGAATGCATGATTCACAAATTAAAATATTGAAGCTACGTTTAACAATATAGTTGCAAAAATCATATTCGCTATGATTCGGTCATATCGTCACGTGAAAGAGAAAATCTTATGTCCAATGTTTTTACTTGGTTCACGTAGAATCAAGCCATAAAGATGAATCAATTAAAATTCCTTTACAATTTTATAGAACATAGAAACTATTTGTTAATGTAAAGAGCATACTATTGAAATACACAATTTAAAGTATAAATGGAAATTCAGCTAATTATATTTTTATAGGATATTTATCCTAAATATTCTCAACTTCATAACTTCTTCATTATTATATCTACAAAATATTTGATAAAATCTTGACAATCATTTTAGTAAATCAAAACTTTGTAACACAAAATCTTAATAATATAGTATCAAATAATAAAACTATATTCAAAAATATTATAATATCTTGCAATTTGTAAATTTATTTTGAGACATTTTAGTATATACAATATACTGTCATGCAAATATTAATAAAATTTCTACATTATTAAATTTATATTTTACATAAAATATACGACAAAATAATGAAAACATAATAGCGTAAATGATTTAAAATATCAATATGCAACATTGAATATTAATATATCCTATTTCAATAACATCTAGATGATTGTCAAAAAATTTCAAAACCGAGATTGGGCTTAAATAAATAATCGAATAGATTAATGACCCATTGGGCTAAGTATAATATTGATCAGTAAAAACGGTCACATTTAAATTATCTACACTAATAATTAAAATATATACTATACATTTAATAAGATTATTTTTACTTTTACGAACATCATTTTAATTTGAAATATTTTGAATAAATATAGATTTTGAAATTGTTATTTAATAATATACCTTCATATGTAATTTATTGAATGTATGTCAATGTTATTTGTTAAATATTTGACAATTTATTTTCTAAAAAAATCAAATAAATAATACTAAATGTTTAATTAATTACTTTATAAGTATAATCTAAGAAGATATAATTTTATTTTTGTCTGACTTTAATTTTATTTGAAATGTTACAATATTTTTGAAATGAAAATAATTATTTATTTTACTAAACCACATTTCAAAAGTTAATGAGTTTAATAGTCAAACACTAATTCAACAAACTAAAATACATAAAAGAAAATACAAATACATGTTAAATTTTAAATTGTTAATTTGATGAAAAACAAGAAACGAAATCACATTCTTATGTTTAAAAATCCATATATACATTTGAATATATGTGATTATAATATACAAAATTAAAACAAAATGTTTATGAAAAAGAAATGAAAATTTACATCCGCGCGGTTGCGCGGATCCAAATCTAGTTGGTGTGTTAATTCCACCTAAATCAACAGAATCTTATTGTAAATCGTACAAATATTTAGGAGAAAATATATTTTGAATGTTCAGCTCATTGCTAAATATTTTTGTGATTATTCTAAAGGTTGTTGTGTTACCATAAATGATTTAATTATATTAACATGCTACAAAACATTTTAAATAGTTTTCGAACTAAAATAAATATTTTCATATGTATACATGGGTTATAGTAGACTATGTAGAGGATATATAAAATTATACAGGGTCTATGAATACATTCAAAATTGTTTATGGTATAGGGTTGGCTTTGTATTGAAAATGTGATAAATAATTGAAAAACATAACTATAATATATATAGACCCTGTGACAGTCCTCAAAGGGATCCTCCATGACATTAGCGTGTTGAGTCGATCTCTTAACTCCATCTCCTATCGTTTTGTAGCTCGCAATTTTAATGTTCAAGCTGATGAGCTTGCAAAACACTCTCTGTTTCAGATGTCTGGTAGCTCCTTAGGGGCTGCAAACTCTGCTGTTTAAGTTTTTTATAAATTTAATGGAAGGTTTGATCAAAAAAATAATATATATATATATATATATTAAGGTTTTATATTTGAGAATAATGAAACTGAAATGATGAAAGGTGAAATGTTAATTTATATAATATGCTGATAATCCAATTAAATATATCGATGATTATCATATGAAAATATTTGTAATAACATGATCTGCAGTGTACTAAAATACGGTGTATCAGCCCGTATATACGTGTATATACAACATACAGTAGTATACTGCACTGTTTTTGGTATATAGTAGAATAATACGGTCATGGTCAGTGTTTTTAAAACCGGACCGGCGAGAGGAACCAGAAATATTTTGGGTCGCGGGTCAATGTGGTTTGACCTGGTTCGATTGGGTTCGACCGAGTTTGATGTATTAAACTGAATATAATGACGTTTTGTAAGTAATATATATATTTAATATCAAATAAAATGTTTCAATAACCATAATATTTAGAAAATTTTAAAAAAATAACAAACTTAAAGAATAGCAAATGTTTTCAATTATTAGTCTCACCCACAAAAACAATACCTTGAAAAGTAAAAATACTTTGCGAGTTGTAGTCTTGCAGAGACAGCACAGACTCAAAAAGAAAAAGATGGCAAAGACTACCTTGTGAGTTGCAGTTTGTCACAAACCCTATTTTTTAAAAAAAGAAAAAACTAATTGTTTTATTAACAAAATTTTGTTTATCTGAACCAGAGTTTATCCGGTTCGTTGGGTGCTTTTCGGGGTTTTAACGGTTCAATATGAATTTTAACCCGTTCCATTTTAGTTTGGTTTTGATATTAACCCGACTTGGTGTTCGGTTAGCGGTTGAATCCGGTCTAACCGCCGGTTCTGTCACGGTTTAAAATAATGGTCATGGTTTATACAGTATTTTTACAGCTTTGTCGGTGTTTTTAATGTGTTTTCTGTTTAAAATTTTAAGTGTTTTTTAAATTACAATTTTAATTCTTTTGACTTCATTTGTTCCGTTAGTTTATGTTTTCTTTCAATATTCCATAAATAAGTATAATGTATAATCTATTTAGTTATGTTTGCTATATATTTTATTGTTTACATATAGCTTATATAATTATTTTATTTATTTCTATGGTATTTATATAAAATATGCCTATCATATATATTTCGTTGTATGCGTTCATATATACAACCAGTTTCCATACAGTAATCCACCGTAGCCATATAGCGATTCTAGAACACTGAATACTGAATATAATAGTAAAACGACATTGTCTCATATGTTGAATGAGATATATGTTACTGAATGTATGACGTCTTATTTGGTATATATATATACTATTAGTGTTTTTGGTGTACTCTTTAATAGATAGATGAATGAAACATTATTATGAAAGTTGTGACCACCGAATGAACAAAATAATCTGTATAGTTAAATAAGGGGAGCTTGTTAAAGGCTAAAATGAAATGGATGTAATATAAATTATGAAATAAAATTAATTATGTTAAGCATAATATAGGAGTGAAATTGTTTATAATTATCAAAATAAATCAAGGAGAAAATCTTAAAGAGAGATTTTGTTTTAATAATGTAGATAAGTATTGCATCGTTTAAGCATATTTTAGCTAAACTCGAACATAACTTAGACAAAATCCAAACTAAGCCAAATTAAGTAGCATCAAACTAAAACAAATTACAACTTTTCTATATTTTCTGTCTTTCATAAAACCGAACAAAACGTAAGTCATAAACTGGATTGTTCACTCTAAGATGATACAAGTTTTACAATTATGATGAAAAAATAAATGTAAATATTTATGTGTAAAAATACATATTATCAACAAAAAGCATATTTACATATATTTTTAGCTATATGTAAAAATGGAAGTTATATGTGCATAAATAACACCCCATATATAGAAAACGCACCAAGTCAGAACGATCATCGCGCATGATTTGCTAATTCTATGTCATTCTATTTTTAGCTAGGTAGAAGGAGTTTGTGGTTTTCATTTTCCTTCTGCGCTGCTATAAAACGGACTTTCGTCTCATCAACAGAACAAAAACAAAAAAACAAAAAAAAACAAAAAAAAAACAAAAACAAAAAAAATAAGCATCTAGTATAAATAAGACAATAAAAGAGAATAAAAATGGTGGGTTTGCGCAGAGCAAAGACGGTACTTCTTGTATTAGTAGTGGTTATTTCCAACACAATAGCAAATGGGGCACCCCTTGCTCGAGGACCCAAAGAAAGCGCCCCAGCTGCACCGGTTGGAGCTACAGCAGGAGCCGTAGGAGGCCCTGCAGCTGCACCAACAGGGGCCGCAGGAAGCGCTGGATCACTAGACGTTAAAGCAGCGGGAGCCAAAGGAGATGGAACAACCGATGACACTGCGGTACGCACCAAATCTGATATTACACATATATACATTTATTCTTTACTTATTTTATTATATTTTGTATGGTTTTATACATAGGCATTTGCGGCTGTATGGAAAACAGCGTGTGAAGCAGCAGGACCGAGTACAATGACAGTGCCAAAGGGTGATTATTTGGTGAACGAGATAGAGTTCTTAGGTCCATGCAAGGGTCCCGTCACTTTCGAAATGCACGGCAATATGAAGGCTCCGGCTACGGTCGCTGGCTCTAAGCCTAACTGCGGATGGATTGATTTTACTAATCTTGCTGATTTTACTTTGAATGGAAACGGAGCCATTTTTGACGGTCAAGGCTCCATCGCTTGGAAGGCCAATGACTGCGCCAAAACTGGAAAATGCAACTCTCTCCCCATCGTAAGAACATTCGCTTGCATCGCCTATAATTTAATGTTATAACTATTAGCAGTTTGGTGAGTTT
Source organism: Brassica nigra (assembly GCA_016432835.1). NCBI lineage: Eukaryota > Viridiplantae > Streptophyta > Magnoliopsida > Brassicales > Brassicaceae > Brassica > Brassica nigra. The sequence goes on from CM028245.1 coordinate 53,646,170, forward strand.
ATATACGTGCTTTTTGGTAACAGAACATACGATTCACGGGTCTCACAAACTCGAAAATTATCGGCATAACATCTACAAACAGCAAACTTTTCCACATGAACGTTCTCAACTGCAAGAACGTAACTCTTGAGAATATTGGTATTGATGCACCACCAGAGAGTCTCAACACCGATGGTATCCACATTGGAAGGTCTATAGGCGTGAACTTACTAGGGGCAAAGATTAAAACAGGAGATGACTGCGTTTCCATAGGAGATGGTACTGAAAATCTCATTGTTGAGAATGTGGAATGTGGACCAGGACACGGCATTGCCGTAGGGAGTCTCGGAAGGTACCCTAACGAGCAACCGGTCAGAGGAGTCACCGTGAGGAAATGCATCATCAAGAACACCAGTAATGGTGTTCGCGTCAAGACATGGCCTGGATCTCCCCCTGGTATCGCCTCCAACATTATTTTCGAGGATATCACAATGGACAATGTTAGCACTCCCGTTCTCATCGACCAAGAGTACTGTCCTTATGCCGACTGCAAAGCTGGGGTATGTAACCGAATCAAATATTATAACAAAACAAAAAAAACATGTTATGAGAAACTAAAAAAATTAAAAATTTGTCACATCATTTAATCGAACTAATAAATATATCTTCCATGAATGCGTAGGTACCATCTAAGGTGAAATTGTCGGATGTGACCTTCAAGAACATTAAGGGCACATCAGCGACAAAGATTGCTGTGAAATTAATCTGCAGCGTAGGCACGCCTTGCACTAATGTTGCTCTTGCTGACATCAACTTGGTCCACAACGGTGCAGAAGGACCAGCTGTGGGGGCATGTGCTAACATGAAGCCTGTTCTCACCGGACAGATGATTCCACCTGCTTGCACTGAGATCGCTAAACCTGGCCCTTGAATTATATAGTCGCTTGTCCACCATGCATCCATCCAATCTGGTTAACTGAGACACTTTGATTAATTAGACTGTGACGGAAAAGTTTTGAAATATATATCTCATATTTTTGACATATAAATGGTGTGGATATCTCTAGAGAGTAACACATGATTGTGTAGTGAATTTTGTATGATTCTCAATATGCGAGAGTGCTTTTAATATATAAATAATATTACTGAAATTTCAAGTTTTTGGATTATATTTTCTATAAATTTAATTTAGACATTTCCAAATTATACTCGTTAATAGGGTTAGAAATATAGTGTGCTAACATCATTGTAGGTCCATGACAAAAAAAAACATCATTGTAGGTTATTTTTCAATTAATCCTGGTGTTGCTGTATTTCTATATGTTTTCAGTGTTTTCTAGAGTTGTCTCGGTGTGGATTCTAGCTGCCTGTCTATGGGCTTGTATTTCTAGGGATTTTTTGTTCTTCCGCCAGTTTATGTATTAAACTTTGTATTAAAAATAAAGTAGATATTTTTGATGATCTCAGTTTTGTTTAAAGCCAAAGTAACACTATTTCTACGATTATGATAATGCAATATGTATGTCTTTAGATCATAATACCAAAGACACTAGACAGTCTAGAAAAAGTCATTTCAAGGTTTAAATTATTATTACGATTAATTAAGAACATCAGAAGCTAGCGCATCTCAAAGTCCTAAACAAGCATTCAATAATTTCAAGTTATACTACTATCTACAATGATACGCAATATATGGACAGATAAGATTATAGTCTCACGCATCATACTTTTAAATCAAGCCAAAGTCCAAATGCTGACCAAACTAATTCAAGCATTAAACAAAGTGATCTACTGAAGAATGTAGAATTAGCTTTAGGCATATTGTATAGTTTGGTTCTTACCTTTGGTTTAGACTCTTAATAGAATTAGCTTTAGGCATATTGTATAGTTTGGTTCTTACCTTTGGTTTAGACTCTTAATATGAAGATCGTCGTTCACATATTGTAAATCAAAATTCAGTGTTATACAGAGATATTTTTCTTTTTCATCACACATTGTCACATTCTCTCAACTTCCATGGGAACTCACTCGGTAAAACTCTCAACATCGACCACACCAATGTGAATCAAAGAGTATGACGGATAAAAGACAAATGTCATACAAGTTGACTTGAATGTAAAACCGGATTGGTTAACAAACACATATTTGAATCCTTAATAAATTATTATGCATAGTGGTAATGTAAACTATCGTATAGTTGAAATAATGATCTGATTTAAATAAACATAATACTTATTAAATCTAACTAATATCAATAAGTTTCTTATTAAACCAAATATTTCTTTTTTTCATAAACAATTTACGCAAGATTTCTTTTTTTAGCATAAAAATGAATGCATGATTCACAAATTAAAATATTGAAGCTACGTTTAACAATATAGTTGCAAAAATCATATTCGCTATGATTCGGTCATATCGTCATGTGAAAGAGAAAATCTTATGTCCAATGTTTTTACTTGGTTCACGTAGAATCAAGCCATAAAGATGAATCAATTAAAATTTCTTTACAATTTTATAGAACATAGAAACTATTTGTTAATGTAAAGAGCATACTATTGAAATACACAATTTAAAGTATAAATGGAAATTCAGCTAATTATATTTTTATAGGATATTTATCCTAAATATTCTCAACTTCATAACTTCTTCATTATTATATCTACAAAAATATTTGATAAAATCTTGACAATCATTTTAGTAAATCAAAACTTTGTAACACAAAATCTTAATAATATAGTATCAAATAATGAAACTATATTCAAAAATATTATAATATCTTGCAATTTGTAAATTTATTTTGAGACATTTTAGTATATACAATATACTGTCATGCAAATATTAATAAAATTTCTACATTATTAAATTTATATTTTACATAAAATATCGACAAAATAATGAAAACATAATAGTAAATGATTTAAAATCTCAATATGCAACATTGAATATTAATATATCCTATTTCAATAACATCTAGATGATTGTCAAAAAATTTCAAAACCGAGATTGGGTTTAAATAAATAATCGAATAAATTAATGACCCATTGGGCTAAGTATAATATTGATCAGTAAAAACGGTCACATTTAAATTATCTACACTAATAATTAAAATATATACTATACATTTAATAAGATTATTTTACTATTACGAACATCATTTTAATTGGAAATATTTTGAATAAATATAGATTTTGAAATTGTTATTTAATAATATACCTTCATATGTAATTTATTAAATGTATGTCAATGTTATTTGTTTAATATTTGAAAATTTATTTTCTAAAAAATCAAATAAATAATACTAGATGTTTAATTAATTACTTTATAAGTATAATCTAAGAAGATATAATTTTATTTTTGTCTGACTTTAATTTTATTTGAAATGTTACAATATTTTTGAAATGAAAATAATTATTTATTTTACTAAACCACATTTCAAAAGTTAATGAGTTTAATAGTCAAACACTAATTCAACAAACTAAAATACATAAAAGAAAATACAAATACATGTTAAATTTTAAATTGTTAATTTGATGAAAAACAAGAAACGAAATCACATTCTTATGTTTGAAAATTCCATATATACATTTGAATATATGTGATTATAATATACAAAATTAAAACAAAATGTTTATGAAAAAGAAATGAAAATTTACATCCATGGCGGTTTGTGATCAAATCTAGTTGTTGTGTTAATTCCACCTAAATCAACAGAATCTTATTGTAAATCGTACAAATATTTAGGAGAAAATGTATTTTGAATGTTCAGCTCATTGCTAAATATTTTTGTGATTATTCTAAAGGTTGTTGTGTTACCATAAATGATTTAATTATATTAACATGCTACAAAACATTTTAAATAGTTTTGAACTAAAATAAATATTTTCATATGTATACATGGGTTATAGTAGACTATGTAGATGATATATAAAATTATACAGGGTCTATGAATACATTCAAAATTGTTTATGGTATAGGGTTGGCTTTGTATTGAAAATGTGATAAATAATTGAAAAAACATAACTATAATATATATATATATATATGTTATATATATTAATGTTTTTATATTTGAGAATAATGAAACTGAAATGATGAAAGGTGAAATGTTAATTTATATAATATGCTGATAATCCAATTAAATATATCGATGTTTGATTATCATATGAAAATATTTGTAATAACATGATCTGCAGTGTACTAAAATACGGTGTATCAGCCCGTATATACGTGTATATACAATATACAGTAGTATACTGTACTATTTTTGGTATATAGTAGAATAATACGGTCATGGTCAGTGTTTTTAAAACCGGATCGGCGAGCGAACCAGAAATATTTTGGGTCGCGGATCAATGTGGTTCGACCTGGTTCGATTGGGTTCGACCGAGTTTGATGTATTAAACTGAATTTAATGACGTTTTGTAAATAATATGTATATTTAATATCAAATAAAATGTTTCAATAACCATAATATTTAGAAAAACTTAAAAAAATAACAAACTTAAAGAATAGCAAATGTTTTCAATTATTAGTCTCACCCACAAAAACAATACCTTGAAAAGTAAAAAATACTTTGCGAGTTGCAGTCTTGCAGAGACAGCACAGACTCAAAAAGAAAAAGATGGCAAAGACGGCAATACCTTGTGAGTTGCAGCTTGTCACAAACCCTATTTTTTAAAAAAAGAAAATCTAATTGTTTTATTAACAAAAATTTTGTTTCTATACGAACCAGAGTTTATCCGGTTCGTTGGGTCGCTGGTTTCCGGGGTTTTAACGGTTCAATATGAATTTTTAACCCGTTCCATTTTAGTTTGGTTTTGATATTAACCCAACCCGACTTGGTGTTCGGTTAGCGGTTGAATCCGGTCTAACCGCCGGTTCTGTCTGGGTTTAAAAATAATGGTCATGGTTTATACAGTATTTTTACAGCGTTTGTACGGTGTTTAATGTGTTTTCTGTTTAAAATTTTAAGTGTTTTTTTCGAATTACAATTTTAATTCTTTTGACTTCATTTGTTCCGGTTAGTTTATGTTTTCTTTTCAATATTCCATAAATAAGTATAATGTATAATCTATTTAGTTATGTTTGCTATATATTTTATTGTTTACATATAGCTTATATAATTATTTTATTTATTTCTATGGTATTTATATAAAATATGCCTATCATATATATTTCGTGTGTACGTTCGTATATACAACCAGTTTCCATACAGGAATCCACCGTAGCCATATAACGTATTCTAGAACACTGAATACTGAATATAATAGTAAAACGACATTGTCTCATATGTTGAATGAGATATATGTTACTGAATGTATGACGTCTTATTTGGTATATATATATACTATTAGTGTTTTGGTGTACTCTTTAATAGATAGATGAATGAAACAATTATTACGAAAGTTGTGACCACCGAATGAACAAAATAATCTGTATAGTGAAATAAGGGGAGCTTGTTAAAGGCTAAAATGAAATGGATGTAATATAAATTATGAAATAAAATTAATTATGTTAAGCATAATATAGGAGTGAAATTGTTTATAATTATCAAAATAAATCAAGGAGAAAATCTTAAAGAGAGATTTTATTTTAATAATGTAGATAAGTATTGCATCGTTTAAGCATATTTTAGCTAAACTCGAACATAACTTAGACAAAATCCAAACTAAGCCAAATTAAGTAGCATCAAACTAAAACAAATTACAACTTTTCTATATTTTCTGTCTTTCATAAAACCGACAAAATAAGTCATAAACTGGATTGTTCACTCTAAGATGATACAAGTTTTACAATTATGATGAAAAAATAAATGTAAATATTTATGTGTAAAAATACATATTATCAACAAAAAGCATATTTACATATATTTTTAGCTATATGTAAAAATGGAAGTTATATGTGCATAAATAACACCCCATATATAGAAGCACACCAAGTCAAGAGCATCAGCATGATTTGCTAATTCTATGTCATTCTATTTTAGCTAGGTAGAAGGAGTTTGTGGTTTCATTTTTTCCTTCTGCTGCTATAAAAGCGGACTTTCGTCTCTCATCAACAGAAAAAAAAAAAAAAAAAAACAAAACAAAAAAATAAGCATCTAGTATAAATAAGACAATAAAAGATAATAAAATGGTGGGTTTTATGGAGCAAAGACGGTACTTCTGTATTAGTAGTGGTTATTTCCAACACATAGCAAATGGGGCACCTTGCTCGAGGACCAAAGCGCCCGCTGCGGTTGGAGCTACAGCAGGACGTGGGAGGCCCCCAGCTGCACCAACAGGGGCCGAGAGCGCGGATCACTAGACGTTAAAGCAGCGGGAGCCAAAGGAGATGGAACAACTGATGACACTGAAGTACGCACCAAATCTGATATTACATATATATACATTTATTCTTTACTTATTTTATTATATTTTGTATGGTTTTATACATAGGCATTTTGCGGCTGTATGGAAAACAGCGTGTGAAGCAGCAGGACCGAGTACAATGACAGTGCCAAAGGGTGATTATTTGGTGAACGAGATAGAGTTCTTAGGTCCACGCAAGGGTCCCGTCACTTTCGAAATGCACGGCAATATGAAGGCTCCGTCTACGGTCGCTGGCTCTAAGCCTAACTGCGGATGGATTGATTTTACTAATCTTGCTGATTTCACTTTGAATGGAAACGGAGCCATTTTTGACGGTCAAGGCTCCATCGCTTGGAAGGCCAATGACTGCGCCAAAACTGGAAAATGCAACTCTCTCCCCATCGTAAGAACATTCGCTTGCATCGCCTATAATTTAATGTTATAACTATTAGCAGTTTGGTGAGTTTATATACGTGCTTTTGGTAACAGAACATACGATTCACGGGTCTCACAAACTCGAAAATTATCGGCATAACATCAACAAACAGCAAACTTTTCCACATGAACGTTCTCAACTGCAAGAACGTAACTCTTGAGAATATTGGTATTGATGCACCACCAGAGAGTCTCAACACCGATGGTATCCACATTGGAAGGTCTATCGGCGTGAACTTACTAGGGGCAAAGATTAAAACAGGAGATGACTGCGTTTCCATAGGAGATGGTACTGAAAATCTCATTGTTGAGAATGTGGAATGTGGACCAGGACACGGCATTGCTGTAGGGAGTCTCGGAAGGTACCCTAACGAGCAACCGGTCAGAGGAGTCACCGTGAGGAAATGCATCATCAAGAACACCAGTAATGGTGTTCGCGTCAAGACATGGCCTGGATCTCCCCTGGTATCGCCTCCAACATTATTTTCGAGGATATCACAATGGACAATGTTAGCACTCCCGTTCTCATCGACCAAGAGTACTGTCCTTATGCCGACTGCAAAGCTGGGGTATGTAACCGAATCAAATATTATAACAAAACAAAAAAAAACATGTTATGAGAAACTAAAAAAATTAAAAGTTTGTCACATCATTTAAATCGAACTAATAAATATATCTTCCATGAATGCGTAGGTACCATCTAAGGTGAAATTGTCGGACGTGACCTTCAAGAACATTAAGGGCACATCAGCGACAAAGATTGCTGTGAAATTAATCTGCAGCGTAGGCACGCCTTGCACTAATGTTGCTCTTGCTGACATCAACTTGGTCCACAACGGTGCAGAAGGACCAGCTGTGGGGGCATGTGCTAACATGAAGCCTGTTCTCACCGGACAGATGATTCCACCTGCTTGCACTGAGATCGCTAAACCTGGCCCTTGAATTATATAGTCGCTTGTCCACCATGCATCCATCCGATCTGGTTAACTGAGACATTTTGATTAATTAGACTTTGACGGAAAAGTTTTGAAATATCTATCTCATATTTATTTCATATTTTTGACATATAAATGATGTGGATATCTCTAGAGAGTAACACATGATTGTGTAGTGAATTTTGTATGATTCTCAATATGCGAGAGTGCTTTTAATATATAAATAATATTACTGAAATTTCAAGTTTTTGGATTAATATTTTCTATAAATTTAATTTAGACATTTCCAAATTATACTCGTTAATAGGGTTAGAAATATAGTGTGCTAACATCATTGTAGGTCCATGACAAAAAAAAACATCATTGTAGGTTATTTTTCAATTAATCCTGGTGTTGCTGTATTTCTATATGTTGTCAGTGTTTTCTAGAGTTGTCTCGGTGTGGATTCTAACTGCCTGTCTATGGACTTGTATTTCTAGGGATTTTTTGTTCTTCCGCCAGTTTATGTATTAAACTTTGTATTAAAAATAAAGTAGATATTTTTGATGATCTCAGTTTTGTTTAAAGCCAAAGTAACACTATTTCTACGATTATGATAATGCAATATGTATGTCTTTAGATCATAATACCAAAGACACTAGACAGTCTAGAAAAAGTCATTTCAAGGTTTAAATTATTATTACGATTAATTAAGAACATCAGAAGCTAGCGCATCTCAAAGTCCTAAACAAGCATTCAATAATTTCAAGTTATACTACTATCTACAATGATACGCAATATATGGACAGATAAGATTATAGTCTCACGCATCATACTTTTAAATCAAGCCAAAGTCCAAATGCTGGCCAAACTAAAGGTATGATTGGCAGAGCATTAGCATAAACATTATGCTCGTCATTATCCAATCAACATTTATCACAAAGCATTTACAAGAGCATTTACAAGATGCTAATGCTCTCAAATGCTCTTGCTCAATGCTCTCATATGGAACTTTTGGTAGAGCATTTGCAGTTAGAATATATAAAAATTTAAAATAATTATATATAATTAATATATTTTATTTAATAATATAAAAATTATGTTCATAATAAAAAAAATTAAATTTTAAAAATAAAAGTTGTGATTAATTATTTTAACTTTTAAAAGAACAATATTTCACATTTGAAATATAATATAACTTATATAATTACACATATCATTCATTATTTTTAATAAATAAAATAAAATAATATATATCTATATATTATATATTAGAAATTAAACATATCTATATTATTTATAAAAAAAAATTATATGTCATATATTAATTTTCTGATAATATTATATGAATCATTTCTTGCTCTACCAATAGATAAATAATGATAATTTATATATAAATTATGTATATAATTAGTTTATTTTATTTAATAATATCAAAATTATTTTTATATCCAAAATAAATTTATATTTTAAAATAATATTTACATTTATTTTTAAATAATAATATTTATATTTAAAATTTAATTTAATTTTATAATTAAATAAGATTCATTATTTTTAATAAAACATATATTATTAATATATATTATAATTTAATATATATTATTAATATATATTATAATTTAATATATATTATTTTGAAATAAATATAATATATACTAACTTTTATGATAATTTTAAAATTGTATCTTCTTCTTCTCTCTACCAATCACTTTATTAAAAATTTTAATGAAACATCTGACTTACAGCATCGCTCTTGCTTCTTCATCTGCTGTACCAATCGAGGCCTAATTCAAGCATTAAACAAAGTGATCTACTGAAGAACGTAGAATTAGCTTTAGGCATATTGTATAGTTTGGTTCTTACCTTTGGTTTAGACTCTTAATAGAATTAGCTTTAGGCATATTGTATAGTTTGGTTCTTACCTTTGGTTTAGACTCTTAATATGAAGATCGTCGTTCACATATTGTAAATCAAAATTCAGTGTTGTGCAGAGATATTTTTCTTTTTCATCACACAGTGTCACACTCTCAACTTCCATGGGAACGAACTCGGTAAAACTCTCAACATCGACCACACCAATGTGAATCAAAGAGTATGAAGGGTAAAAGACTAATGTCATACAAGTTGACTTGAATGTAATTTTCTCTAAAAAAATAGCATAAGAGAAACAAACTAAAACATAAGAAATAGTTTTCTATAAAATAGAAGTACATGAACATAGTAAACGAGTTTTGCTTGCGTTCGCATAAGACATACAAACAGCAGGAGAAGAAAATAATCTCAAAGTGATAAAAAAAAGACTTATTCTCGAAAGCCCTACAATGGCTAAATCCTCTTTTCCAATATCTCACACTATCAAAAAAAAACAAGAAAACAAAAGAAACATATAACCTCTAGTACAATCTGCCTCAAAACACCAAACCTTAAGACATAACCCCCAAGAAGAAGAAGAACCATTACATGACAATAAAGAAAACTAAGGAAGAAGGATCATTCTTGTTTTTTTTTGGGTTTTTTTTTTTGTTTGAACTCTTCTTATGTATTACTGCCTCGCCGGAGACTGACACAGTTTCTTCTGTCCCTCATTGAAAGAAAAAAAAAAAAAAAAAAAGCAGAAAAGAAGCCTATGAGGAGGGAGGACCAATGAATTTAGAAAACCAAACCATGAGGGGATTTTTCTGGTTAGCTCTAAGCTGATGATATGATCAAAGTTTTGTCCTCATGAGCTTTGCTTTGTATGAAGATAATCTAAAAGATTCGCCAAAAGACACAGATCCTTCACCTTGATGGCTCGCCTACAATATCGTGGTAAAAACAAAAACGAATGTACTAAGTAGCAATTCCTGCAACACAAGGCAAAGATATGAGACCAGTCATGTTCCTCTACTTCCCAGAAGACTATGGTGTGAGCAATGCATAAGGTTAAGCTAGTTTCCTAGCTCCATAAAGCACAGAAAGAAACTGGCTACTCATTTACAGGAAAAGCTAGTTTTACTATTAGTTCAAGACCCTAAACCATGGTTTATTCCAAAAAGAAGAAGCGCATCATCAAAAATCTAACCATCAATAGTATTATTTGGAACCTATCCAGGCTTTGTATTAGAGACAATACATTCTTATTTTATTCCCTTACTAATCAACTAGCTCATGTCATTCTTTAAGCATACAATCACGTGTCATAGCAAATTACCTCTGTTTGGTTGTCTCTTGTAACTGCCAACATAACCTGGAGATGAACTTCTAGCTGAAACATCCGAAGAAGGACCTCCTCCTCCTCCTCCTCCAATCCCATAGCTAAAAGAAGCAGGTCCTTCTGTCTCAGGAGTCGGTGATCTCCACGTGGGATCACTATACACTGCACCATTCCCGTAAAACTCTGCGAGTCCTGCTCCATCGTAGCCAGTGTTGTTGTTGGTTCCCGAGGCAGAAGAGAATGAAGACGATGGTGGTGCTGCTGCCTTGCTAGGTCCTATGTTCCTTGCTGCATAGCCACCTGTCCCCAACCCAAAACCAGATTCACCGTTTCCTCCGTAACCAAACTTCACATTCTCGTTACCAACAGCATTGTTTCCACCACCTCCTCCTCCTCCAGGAGCACCCCAGTTTCCAAATGGGCCGCCGCTAAGAGTGTTGTTCCCACTTGTTGATCCTCCTCCCATGTATGTATTAGAGTTTGAGTTTGAGTTTGCAGCGTTGTTGTTATAGTTAAGACCACCGTTGTTTCCCCATAGGTTCCGTGTAACCGAACTGAAGAAGGACGAGTTTCCTCCTCCTCCTCCTCCTCCATTGCCTCCTTCATAACCAACAGCAGGACCAGGACCAAACCTGTTCGTGTTCCCAATGTAGTAAGGACTCATCCCTCTCCCATAGTCCACATTTCCATTAAAACTTCCACCTCCTGTGAACCCTGTGGGCAACCCCTGATCAAAGTTCATATTCATCCCATAGCCAGAACCGAAATTCGCAAACCCGCTTCTCCCAGCACCAACCGGACTAAACCGGCCATCCATCCTAAGCCCGTAGCCTCCAACTGCACCCGGATTAAACCCTTGAGCATATCCATTCAAGAGGTTGTTAACCCTATTAACACCATAGCTGTAACCAGCACCAAGCGGGCTACGAGCTGGACTTGGAGACATCTCCTTGGGAACAGCCCTCTTCACCTCAACCATTTTACCATTGAGTTCATGGAACGTCTTGAGCAACACTTTCTCAACCGCATCCTCGGAATCATAAGTAATGAATCCGAAACCTCTAGGCCTCTGCGTGTTGTGGTCGTACATAACAACCACGTCGGTGGTGGTCCCGAACTGCTCGAAGTAGGTCTTGAAATCGCTCTCTGTGACGGAAGAAGGTAACCCTCCGACAAAGATCTTCCTTGTCCGAACTCCTGGACCAGGTGATCCTTGGATGCTACTGCTGTTGCTTCTGGTTACCACGTTCTGGTCATCTCTAGGAACAGCCTTCTTGGCTTCAACCTACAAATAAATAAAAAACCAAAAATTTAAAACTTAATTAGAAAGGAAACTTCAATACAACACAAAATGTGAAAACTTTCGAGGCTTGATTTGCATAAAGAAGCTTCGAAAACAAGTCACATTGTACAGAATCAAAGCCTAGAAAGACTGTTAGGCAACGGAGAAACATTACCAATCTCCCATCGATGTGATGCTTCTCGGTAATAACAAACTCAGCAACAGCTGGATCAGCAAAGACAACGAAGCCGAAGCCACGTGCACGACCAGTGGTGCGATCTTTCAAGATGACAGCTTCGATGACTTCACCAAAGGTGCTGAAATACTCCTTGAGGCGTTCCTCATTGGTGTCCCAAGATATCCCTCCGATGAACAGCTTTCCATTGTCGGATTGCATTTTTGCTCCTCTGCACACGCACAAAGACACAATCAGAAAATAAGCTGTAAGAAATCGAACACGAGCTAATGTCAGATCAAAAGATTAAAGCTTTTTTTCAGATTTGATCGATTCTAAGAATCTGATCAATCAAAACACATCTGACAACGAACAAAAGAGCAACTCGGATTCAATCTAGGAACAAACAGATCCGGAACAAGAGATCCTGTCGGAGAGTTTGATCAAAGGATTCTTCCAATCAAAAACATGAATCAAAATCTCAGATCAAAAGAATCAAAACATACGAAAACCCACCAATCAGATTAAAGAAAACCCAGATGATGAATCTCGTCGAGGAAACGCTAAGATCTGAGGATAGGCACGATTTGAATAGAGGGCATAACTTGATTAATCTGCCCCCCACCCTTCACGGAAACGAACGATTGAGAGAAGAGAACAACACAAATGATAATGGTTCTGTTCAATCCGATTCAATCCCGATTTAACTCAATTTCAATGGCGTCAATCGAAAACGTACTGAGAAAGATAGAGAGAGAAGGGAGGAAGGAGAGAGAGAGAGAGATGTAGAGATGGAAAGACAAAGGCTTTTCGGGTGCAAGAAGAGGAAGAAGATATGTCTGTCTCTCTCTCTGTATTTATATATAAAAAAGGTTAAGTTTTTTTTTTTTAACATTACAAAGCTATGTTCGTCTGTAATAAGGAAATTGCGGAGTTTTGTTTTTTTTTTCCCATTCCAAATTTTATTACACGCTACATTTTTTTTACTGTTGTTGTTGCCAAAAAAGAATATATAAATAGTAGTTTGGAAAGATATTTAGTTTGTATCTTAAACAAAAGAGTAGGTTAATAAGAATATTGCCACTAAGTCAAAACTAACAATGTATTAAATAAAAGATTGCAGTTGATGATGTTTATTCACATAATTTATTATGTGAAAATGGTTATGATTGTTTTGCTTTTAAATTCGTATATTTATTTGGTTTTACTGTAAATGATTTTATCCTTGTTTGTTTTGTTATTGAATTTTACATGAAAATTACAATTTCACAAAAGTTAATATATTAATTTGGTAAATTATATCGGATTATTTACCGGTTACAAAGTTAATGTATGTGAAATTGTACATGTTTAGACGAAGAATCTATAAATCATGCTTTTAAAAAAGTTCATATACGGTTTAAACATAGACGTTACCGAATATTTTATCAGATCTAAAGTATATTTTTTAAAACCTCGATTACGACGGATATAGATTATTAATTTTAAAAACTTCAAAAGGATACAGAATAATGTTGTTCTATATAATATAATTTATATGGAAAGGTATGAATGACAACACTTTTAACAATAAGAACTGAAATGCAAAAGACATACTCCCTCTGTCCCACTTTAAGTGGTGTTTAAGGTTTTTGCACAAATATTAAGAAAATACAAGTTTTTATGCATTAGTATTAAATTCAACTAATTCAACCAATAAAAAAAAAGATGTAGTATTTTGTAATTGGTCAAAAATTTTAAATAACAATAAATTCTATCTAGATATGTGAGAACATCACTTAAAATGGGACAAAATAAAAACCCTAAAACACCACTTAAAGTGGGACAGATGGAGTATTATATAAATGGTAGAAATATAAGAAAAATTAGAAACACCAAAATTATCGAACAGAAAAAGGTTCATTTCTCTCCCATTTGTCAATTGGATTGATGCTCATATTTCATATGCATCAGCATGGCAGTGTTGTTACGTCGACTGACAGACTTTGGAAGGAATCCATCACTTTTTTTCATGACAAGAGATTAAGAAACGTCAATAGAAATGAAAAGCGCTTAATGTGTGTCTCACACTTGTATATGCAGAGTTCAGATTTGCACGGTGAAGTGCATGATAAATATAATTTCGCAAAAGAGGTGTCAACACAACATATTAATCGCTGTTCACCACACATTTTAAAAGAATTCAACCAATATAAGCTTTTCTTCTCATGTTTCAAGATTAAGCAGATCCCAAGGGCAGTCCAATTCAAAGACAGCTAGTTAGGTGTTGATAGATTTTAGTTTATGCATTCTGTTAAAAAAAAAATTATATACTTTATTCTCAATATTTTTTTAATTTTATTTTTGTAGTATAAAATTACCCCCACGACCAAAAATGGGTAGGAGTTAACCTAATAATATTAGTTACGCAAAATAAAACACCAACATGTTTACCTTGGGCCCGGTAAAAGCCTAGTACATTTTGGGCTTAAGCCCACATTAAAATAAAACTGAATACGATCTTTACAAACGTCTTTGTCATTTTCATTTTAAATATTTAAAAACTCCATGTGTTTCGTCTTTATGAAAAAGACTCCCTCCAAAATATGGTTTCCCTCCAAAAAGAGATGTCGAATATTTCAAAACCCTTACCTTCTCCCACAATTCTCCTCCTTCCTTCAACCTCTGCGTCTCTGCTATATATACCATCGACAAGCTATTCATCATCGCTACAGAAAACCACAAGCAAAAATTTAATTCTTTCATATCCTTTTCACCCCTCCTATCTCACGATCAAATCTCTGCCATGGCGACGACCCTCAAAGCTTCGGTTTTGATGAGATCCCTCGACAGCGACATCTCCGACGAGGGACGTCTCGGATCCGGTGCTATTCATGTTATCACGGGTCCTATGTTTTCTGGGAAATCCACCTCTCTCCTCCGCCGAATCAAGACAGAGATCAGCGTCGGAAGGTAAACAATTGTAACTGTCAGATCTGTCCGAACCGGATCTGGGTTTTACGGTTCAGTGATCTAATTTCTTTCGATTTTTGGTTTATGTAGAAGTGTTGCGATGGTGAAATCGAGTAAGGATACTAGATACGCCAAGGATTCGGTGGTGACGCATGATGGAATCGGATTCCCTTGCTGGGCTCTTCCAGATCTAATGTCGTTTCCTGAGAGATTCGGACAAGATGCTTACGACAAGGTTAAATCTTTTGTCCTTTTTTTAGGGTAATTTCTGTCTTATTGTGAAGAATTTGTATTGAAATTGTGTTTTTTTAAAAAAAAAAAATGATTGACAGCTTGATGTGATTGGGATTGACGAAGCTCAGTTCTTTGGAGATCTTTATGAATTTTGCTGCAAAGTCGCTGATTATGATGGCAAAACTGTTATTGTTGCAGGCCTTGATGGTGACTATCTTAGGTGCATGATCTGACACTTTTATTTCAAATTGTTAATATTTTTGTTGAACAGTAACTTGAATGTTTTCTTTTATTGGCCACAATGCAGGAGGAGGTTTGGTGCTATTCTTGATATTATACCAATAGCTGATTCGGTGACAAAGCTAACTGCGAGGTGTGAGGTTTGCGGGCAGAAAGGTTTCTTCACTCTGAGGAAGACTTGTGACACCAGAACCGAGCTCATCGGTGGAGCTGATGTCTACATGCCCGTTTGCCGTAAGCATTACATCATTAATCAAATTGTTAACAAAGCTTCAAAGGAAGTTCTGGATTCTGACAAGGCAAGAGCTGAATCCTGTGTGGAGACAGATGCTGCAATGGTCTAACTATGAATTGCTGTGGAACTAGTAACATATAGTATAGTGAGATTCTGTTTTTCATTTCCAGTGTGTTTTTGTTTTCACTTGTCTGAGTTTTACTATCCTCAACGTTGTCTTTGAAAAACACTTGTGATGCTTATTGTATAGAAATATATATTTGGTTTAATGATTTCTCTGAAGCTTAGCTTTTGATCCATGTTTTGTATCACGCATTCTGCTTGTTTCTCGTCGATTTTTACACTTTCATAAGAGTTTAGTACCCAACCTACTAGTTTCCCTCTAGGGATACTTGAAAGTTGAACAACCTTTGGTTCATGCTCATGACTGCGAACCTGAACAACTCAAACCACTCTTCACAAGTCACAACAACGCTAAAGATCCCTGACATTTCAGAAAAGGACCTACTAAGAAAAAGAGAAACTGTAGAAATCAAAATTACAAATGCAAACGTAGATCGTATTCCATTTAAAAAGAGTCAACAGTACTTAGCACAAGCTTATTTAGTACAAGAAGAAGTATCTTTGTCGACTCTATGAGAACCAAAGCATTAAAACATCATAATAGTTTACAACATTAGCACAATCAAGGCGACCTTGAACCCGGTGTAATCCTATCTTTACCAAATCTCGACACACTCTTAGGCGTCACAGCACCAGGACTCGCTCCACGATAACTCGCGCGAAGGCTCTCATCAACAGCAGAAGAAGACTTCCTTATCGCCCGTCTGAAAAACTTCCGAGCAGCGGGCGAAAGCGTCCTAACATTCGGACTCGCACTTCCACTTCGATGATGATGAGGAGAAGAAGACGGCAACGGAGGCTTCCTAAACATACTGTTCGACTTCTCTCTCAGCTTCCTCGACGCGTCCCTCGACAAAGAATGCGCCCTCACGTCCCTCGCAGGCGCGGAGGGAATATTGTAGTGAGGTCCATCAGCGCTACCACCGATATCGATAGGCGTATCCTCTAAATCTAACCTCTAAATCTAACCGCATCGGTGTCCCTTCGATCTCACCCCATGTAACAAAAGGTGATTCGTCAACACCAGGTGCAGGAGACGGCGTTTTAACGAAACTATACCCGTTACCCGCTCTCTTATCCGACTCCACGTAGAACGGATTCGGAGTTTTCCTTAAATCATCCAGATCATACCTCTTGGATTTGTCTCTGTCCCTACCCGAGAGATGCATAGGAGAAGAACCTGCGATAGGAGTGTAGAGAATCTCCAACGAACCGTCTTCCCTCGGCCTAGAATCCATCGTCTTCCCTTGAAAACGAGTGTTGCATTTAACAATCTCCTTAGTCAGTCCAGCCAACCTCACAGCCCTCTCCTCCTCAGTCAACGGCGCCTCGCCGCGATCAGCCGGATGGTACATGAGGAGATTCTTCGCTGTGTATTTCCATCCTACCAAAGTGCTCGGCGGCTGGTACGATGTACCGTAACCGTCAGTGATCCTGTCTCTCTTTGCATCCTCAATCACATCACCACCACCTTCATGAAGATAATAACCATACTTCTCCTTCTTCCTATTATTCACCTTCTCCAAGATGTTCGAAAAGCTATCGTTATCCTCGCTAGTATACCTCCTAAAGAACTGGTCCAACGACATATTAGCAACATCTACACCGTCACGGGCCTCAGCAACTACTTCTTCTACCTCTCTAGGAGTTGTTCTAGGAGTCTTACCATCGAACTCATCTAAAGGAGTGAAATTTCTCAAGAAAGTAGATCCAGGTGTTTGAGTTCTACCCTCCGTGTTGTCCCCCCCACTCTGATGATGATTAGCTTTCTTTCCACGCCTCTCGATGATCTTCAACTGTGCGTCTCGGATCTGAACCGGGTCGCGGGTTTTCACCGCCTGGATCCAATCGAGCCGGTCCTTGAGCTTTGATATGTCGGGGAAGTAATCTCGCTCGATGATCTTCTCGATCGCTTCGACGTAAGCGTCCTCGTCGAGGACTCTCATCCGTTTTCTAGGGTTCCGAGGTGTGATCTTCGAGGAGGAGGAGATGCGGAGACCATCATCGGAATAAGAAGACGGTGACGGAGAAGATAGATGACGTGGAGAGTGGCCGGGAGATAGAAACATCTCGAATCAGAGACGAGCGTATGGAAAAACTACGATTCGAGTTGATAAACTTGTCTGAAGATTCGGACGCTAGGGTTTGGTTCTTGTTCAGACAGGGATGCGAAACACAATTGATGGGAGATGAATGCTTGGGTAATGATTCCCTTTTTGGTCAATTAGTTTATACGCGTTTTAACTTCTAGAATATTACAGTTTCTCCCCAAATTTTCTGTTTTTCTCAACTTTTAGCCCCATAAGTAAGTTAAATTGTTTTTACATCCTATGTTCGATTGAATTGAGAACCAATCACACAAGAATGTAGTGCCAACCTCAAACTTTTCCTTAAAACAGTAAAGATTTGTTATTTTCAATCGAGGAATTAAGGCTAATTAGATTATAACTAGGAATAAAGTAAACTCAACAGCAAGCTCAACATTCTCAATCTGTTCAACATAGCTAGAGAATATCATTGGCTTATTGCCTATTGATGCTAAAAATGCAAAACTCTGGAGTTCTTATAATGCTGCTGCTGCTACTAAAAGAAGAATAATGTGATGGTATGAGAAACTGAGAATCGTTGCAGGACAGAGGACATTAGGCTTCTGTTCATTTCTTTCCATCTACTTCCACTGGCTCAACCACTTCAGCTTCTAAGAGCTCTGCATTGTGAGAATGTGCCATATGCTGCTGCGGCTGCTGGACCTCGGGGCTTGACCATTTCCCGGAAAGAGCAATACCCATCATCTCATATATCTTCCCACCGAGCTCTGCTGGATTCTCAGGCTGATTCAGAAACAACAACCAAGGTTTTTACTAATTTTCTCACACCTCATTTCAGAGGAAAAATGAAAAGAATGTGTTAGTATAGACTGCAAGTAGAGGCTTACCGTGAACCCACTAGAAACTAGTGCTGCATCATACATAAGATCTATGGCTCTCATCGCATCTTCATCATTTGGGTTACTCCTGTAAGCAGCCTGTGGATTGAAGAAAATAATTAAGTGAATATTATATAAGCGGCTCATAGATCTATCTTAATAGTCAAGACCAAGTGATGATGATTGGTGAATTACATTTATGTTCTTGATAATCGAGTGGTCTGGATTGATCTCAAACACTCTTCTCCCTTTCATGAACTCGAGGCTTGTAGTGTCACCAGCTGATTGTGCCTTCATTAGCCTGTCGAGATAAAATGTTCTCTGTTAATTCACCAGGAAAAGTAAGAGACAAAACAAGTTCTTACTTTGTAAAATAAATAGATGTTACCTCTCCATGTTAGCTGACCAACCAAATTTACCAGATACAAGAACACAGGGAGATGAACTAAGACGGGTCGAAATTTGAACACTGGCAACCTTATCACCCAATCGTTTCTTTATCCAATCACAAGTCTGCCCAAACTCCTTTTTCACAGCTGCCTCTTTCTCCTCGTTCTTGTCTCCTGTCAATACAAGATCGCAGCCAGAAGGTGTTATCATACGATGAAGTGGGATTGTATAAACCAAGGGAATCGCATTGAACACTTGCCTAGGTCTAAGTCTTCCTTGCTGATGTCGATAAAGTCCTTATCCTTGTAAGATTTTAAGCTCTGAATGGCAACTTCATCAATGGGTTCTACCAGATAAAGTACCTATAATCACACAAACAGAAATATCAATCACCTACAGGATCAACTCAGAATAATAGGAATATTTGCAAGTAAGTAGAAAAGTGTCACCTCAAGTTCCTTCTCCATAAGCTTCTCGAGGAAAGGAGCATTCTTAGCACTTGTAACGCTGTCGGAAGCAATGTAGTATATAGCTTTTTGTTCAGCCTTCATATTCTCGACGTATTCATCCAAACTGATCATGTCATTCTCACTCTGGGAGGAGAAAAATCGAAGCAACGGAGCTAGACGCTTGTGGTTCTCGCGGTCCTCGATGCATCCCAGTTTTAGATGTTTGCCAAAATTATCCCAAAACTTTTCGTAGTCCTGTGTACGTAAACAGTGTCACATTGTCATTCTCTTTCGTCATAAATATCATCGCCAAAACATAGGAGTAATTTCTAACGAGACAAATATATAGATAAAATGTAAGCAGAAGGGATCAAGAGCTCTGAAGCATGTACCTCTCTGTTTTCACTCAAAGAAATTCCCAAAATCATATCAAAAGCTTTCTTCACCAGACGTTTCTTCATGATCCGCACCTTTGAGATAAAATACAAAAACGTAAGCTTAACAATACATGACACTTCTACCAAATAAATCAGACCATATATCTGGAAGGCTTTGCATTAAAAATGGATATTAGCTCTTACAATGCGACTTTCTTGAAGAATCTCACGGGACACGTTAAGTGGGAGATCGTGTGAGTCCACAACACCCTTGATAAAGCTCAAGTACCTAGGAAACTGTTCAGAAAGCACCAAACACCACGAAAGTGGATATCAATACAAAATAGAAAGACAGGTATCTTGAAATACCACGCCAAGAGAAACTTCTCTCACCAGCTCCCCGTCAAAATCGTCTGAAATGAAAACTCGTTTCACATAGAGCCTTATGTTCTTTGTCTTTTGATTAACCACGTCATCCTTCCCCATTGGTGAGACTGGTGGCACATAAAGGATGGACCTAAACTCGACCTCACCCTACAATAAGAGCATTATCAGTAAGAGAATCTAAGAACAATATATCATTAGTGGATCAATGTGGTGTCAACAGATCCAAAACATAATCTGCTTTTGTTGTTTAATAACGATATACTACTTTAAGAGATGTTTACCCTCTAACGTACCTCTGTAGTGAAGTGGGATGATGCCAACGGGTCCAAATACTCATTGAAAGTTTTTCTGTAAAACTCATTGTACTCCTCTGTCGTCACCTCCTTAGAGTTCCGGAGCTGCAGTAAATAGAAACAAACTCGTGAACTGTTTCCATATTTTGTTGATTCTGAGTGCACATAAACTACATCAAGCAGTCCTTACCCAAATCGGCTGCGTCTCATTAGTAAGCTCCCAATCCCAGTATCTTTCAACAACCTTCTTGGTCTTCTTTTTTCTCTGTTTAAGTAAGAAAAAAAAGAAATAAGCCCTAAGCTAACTATCCTTCACATCTAGCTATACTCTGATTCTAATCAAGATAAATTATCAGAACAGGGAAAGAGAAGCAAGTATACCTCAGTTTGATCATCCTGGTCGTCTTTTTTTGACTCAGCTGGATCATCATCAACCTCAACCTGTATAATAGAGAACCAAACATACAAAGCCGGTCAATAAGTTAAGAATCTAAATTTTCTTCTTCTGACACGAAACTATATATATCATCTTCCCTCGTAGACAGAGTAACTTGGGCATCTATGAGTACATATATATGCCATAACGTTGATCATACCTCTTTTGTGTATCCTTTCTCCTGCCACGTGTATATAGGGAACGAAACAAATTGCGAATAGTTTTTCACGAGCTTCTGAATCCGCTCTGGATCTGCAAATCCTTTGTCATCCCGCTACATTAGGCACCAGGAGAAAGAAAAGAAAGAAAGTTTAGGAAGTCGATTTTTTTTATGACAGAACTTATACTTGCCTTGAGTTGCAAAAGAAATACCAAAGCATAACGAACCTTAAGATGCAAAGTAATACGTGTTCCTCTAGGAATGATTAACTGAGGATCAGTCTCTTCCTTGATTGTATAACTGCTTGAATCTGCTTCTCCTTCCCATACATATTGCTTATCAGACTTTGGGCTCTTCGTTGACACCGTAACCTTCAAAATATAGATAATTAACACATTATTCAGTTGATGGAGAGGTGAGCATATCAATGTTCAGAGTACACCGAGATCACAACAAAAGAAGTTACCCGATCTGCAACCAAGAATGCTGAATAGAACCCCACACCGAATTGACCAATTAAATTGTTGTCACCACCTGCGTCCTTGTTATCCTGAAATTAATACTACAATGCTTAGTTGATCTAGTGAATCCCTGAAAAACAAGTAGAATCAGAGAAACAAGTATGACCTTTAAAGCTTTCAGGAACTTGGCAGTTCCACTTTGAGCAATAGTCCCAAGGCAGTCAACTAATTCTTGTCGTGTCATACCAATACCTGAATCACTGACAAAGTGAACAACCACAGATAACATCGTTAACTCTCTACTCACCATTGCTCAAACGAGATTCATACTTTCAAAAGCAGAAACCATTATATGACTTACGTGAGAGTAATTACTCCATTCTCTTTGTCTGCGTAGATGCGTATATCAAGATCAGCGGCATCCTTTGAAAGCTCAGGGTTTGTAACGCTCAAATAACGCAGTTTGTCCAATGCGTCACTAGCATTGCTGTTGAAAAAACAAATAAATGTAGATTGTTAAAAAACGAACACAAGAAATCAAACAACAAAACAAAAAAGTATAAACCAGGACAGAAGATACCTGATAAGCTCCCGAAGAAACACCTCCTTGTTGCTGTACAGACTGTTAACGATGAGGTCCATGAGGCGACTAACCTGCCAAACATGAACAACACACAGGATTGATCACAAACATCAAGTCAACTAAACAAAAAACTATAACATGAGTAACACACATTAACACGTACTAAACAGAAAATGAACGTACTTCAGCTTGATATTCAAATTTCTCAGCCGGTGGAGGAGGAGACTGAGACGCAGAGTCTGATGCTGCGGCACTGGATTCGCACCGGTGTCCCATAAACCAATTGGTTTTCATGTTCAAATGAGCCAAGGACTCATTTTTCTTATGTTGCCCATTGGTTAAGGACGAGTACCATCTCGGTTCACTGTCACCTCTTCTCGAATCCTGAGAACCAGAAAAAAAAATGAATCAGAATTCAGAAAGGACAATATGAGTAATCAAATCACTCATTTTTACTGTGTCTTTATTTTGTTTTGCCTCATTTTTTAAATTAAATTGTTACACATTGCATCTAAGGTGTTTGTGATAATTATCTGATCATACGGAAGCCAATTGATACCGTGGTAGATGGGGAAGAGCGGGGGATGGAAGTGGCGGCGGCAGCGAAGCGGAAGCTTCTGTCGCCGGAGCGTAAGAAGGTAGAGACGGAACGCTTCGAGAGCCTGAGCATAGTCGCAGTTTCTAGAAACTCTTAGGCAGGGCCGGCCCTGAGCCAAGCCGGATGAAACATTCGCCTCAAGCCCCCAAAATTTTTAGAAAAATTTATATATAAATAAGCTCCCAAATTTATACAAAAAAAAATTTCAGCCCCCAAATTTATAAAATCCTTCTTGAACCGTCTTTAGTCCCCGAATTCTCAGGACCGGCCGTGCTCTTAGGCAAGAGAAACGATGTTCTGATATGTGGTAGTAGCTAACGCTGAGAGGTTTTAGTAGGGTTCTTTGGCCCAAAGGGGAAGCTTCTAGATGTGAAAGGTATCTTACGGTTTAAGGTTAGTTTCGTCATTATCCTCAAAATTACATTTTTAATCCATAACCAAACCCGGTCCGAGTGTGTGAGCCGGTTTGAGTTTTTGACAAGCCCAACATGCTTTGGGCCGGATAATTCGGATGATCCGGTATTGGCTAGTAATCTAGTACACGAAAATGAACATCAGAGAGACCAAGAAAAGACACCAATATTCCAAACGATACCACAACAAGAACCTATACCAACCAACATCACACTATTGGATCCGCTCTGTGAGTTATAAGATATCCGATCATAGATGTGATATGTCCAGCTGCGATGACATCTACCATCGATTGATTAGACCATATGAACTGACTTCATATCAACACTGAATTGAATGCGGCCAAGAGTATAGGTTTAATGGAACTTGTCAACTGTCAAATAGTATTTGAAGATATAACGGTGACTCAGTGAAGAGATTTTTAAACCAAGAGGATATTTTTCAAAAGTGCTAATCTCCAAACAGGAAACATGGAACGAGCTACATGCCAAAAGTCTTATCTCAATGATATTACTCCAAACATCTGGACCAAGTGAAATGAAAGGAGCCACCACATACAAGTTTAATCTCTCTCTCTTCAAGGGTTTTCCACATATGTATTAATCAAATTACTAAACTATTTTATTTGTCACATAATATATTAAACATCTGAGAGCAAACTTTGTATACACCGAAGTACAAAAAAAAAACATAATGTTTTTCCCCCCCACCTTGCAAGATTTTACCAGAGCCAAACAGCATTTTTGACTTGAGTTTGTTTTTGCCTAGTGCATGTGGCTTTTGATCTCCACAGACAAACCCCAAACCAGAGAAAAAAAAAAGACAGAGAGAGAGAAGAGAAGAGAAGAGAGACAAGTACGTACGTACATAAACATCCAAACTGTAATGTCAAGATTCAAGCTTAAGAGATACAACACGAGACTGTCGGTTGCGCTTAGCCGCCTTAACAAAGACTACTGACAGACAAGACGGTGCCCACCATGGCCGTCGAACTCTCTGCTCGCCTTTCAAGCAAGCCACTGCGAAAAGAAGGAAAAAAAAAACACATTTCGTTTCCCTTAGTCAAAATTTCTGCAGCAGCTTGAAGCTAAGAGGAGCGAGAGGGAACCTTTGATCCTTCTGAGTTCTTTGCAGAGTGTGATGAAGTCTCCCCATTTCATGTGATGCCTCCTTATGAAGTGAAGGATCTGTTCGGTTGTGAACACAGACATGCTTTCGAGATACTCTCCGTTGACACCATTCTCTTTGAAAATCAGGCGGTAGCTCCCTAGGTTGATCTCCTCAAGCCAAGATCCAACGTCCTGTTAGAAGAAAATGAACACATCCTCCTCATCTACAAGAATCTCGGTAAACATAAAAAGTCCACACGAACAAACTAAATATGTCCATAGCAGTAGCATCTGAATGAACCCAAGTGTGACTAATTCTACCTATCATTAACGAAACAACTTAATAACATCTTCCTAATTTTCAGTTTTCATCAACTAATCTTCAGCCTGCATTCACTGAACACAACAAACACAGATGGACTAAGGGTACAACTAAGAATTTAAACCAAATGACAACCAGTGTGCTCGATAAGTACAAGGGGGGTGTAGCAATCTCGAGCTTCCAATCAATAATTAAACCATTAAAGGTTCAAGATTTACTATCCAGTAACCACAAGAGGCACCAAAAAGTAAAAGTAAACAACAAGGTTCCAAGTTCTAGTTAAGAATCATCAATCCTGTGTAAATTGGATCCAATAAAGAACAACCCTTTGAGGTCATACCTGAAAGAGAGATCATAAGGAGTGAAATCAAAATCAACCCAGTCAAAAGGGTTGATTCAGATTCACACACAAAGAGGGGGATTTTTGATTTGATTTGATTGAAATACCTCAACAGTCCAGATGAAGAAATCAAGAGGCTCGGGTGGATGATCTCTGCTCATCGTCTCCTCTACACAAAAGTCCCAATACAATTCGCTCACAATCATCGTAAAACCTCAAAAAGCAAACACGTATTCGCTAATCTGTCATTAGAGAGAAAGAGAGAGTACGAAGCCTACCGAGGAGACAGCTGTAAGTAAGATCCGAAATTTAAGCTTTCGATTCGAGTGAGTTTTCTCGGAGGAAACAAAACGGAGAGAGAGAGAGAGATTGAAACTTTGATTCAGCGAACTTTGCAAGTGCCGAAATGCGTGACCTTTAGGGTTTGTAAGAAGATGAGAGGTTGGGGACAAATGGGTCCATTGAAGTGAAAAGTTTGCTTCTTTTTTATCTCTCTCTATTTTGGCGCTTTTCTACACGCGCCTCTCCCTCCTCTACGCGCCTCCGTCTCTTCTCCGTACCACGACTTATTTATTAGCAGTAAATGACAAACGGTTCCCGGTAACTACTTTGAACATGCATTCACTTAACAACAAGAGCATTATTTCGAGCATGTTGTTTAGTCCATAATTCACTGATTAATTACACACTTTAAACTAATTATAGCATTAAATAATAAGATCACGAGCTAATATGTCAAAAAATAGAGGATTGTTTTTATTGATTAGAGATCGCAACAAACCAAAAAAATCAAATGTCTATCACATGGATCAAAATATCATAGCTAATTGTTCTTTTGTGTGTGTTGTTAATAATTAATTAATTATCTTAACTTAAACTAACAAAAAGTCGAGAGAGCTGCTTAGTTGATAAAGTGGCAAGGGACACTGTGGTGATTGCCTCTCAGGTACCTAAAGGTTACCACTCTTTTTCACATAATGGAAACAAAAAATGATAAGCAAATATTAAACAAAAGAAATCATCTGCTTTTCATTCGATTTGTATTTTGTAATTACCTTTTTTCTTTCTTTTTTTTTAAAAAATAGTTTTCTTTGAAATCAATACTTTCAAACTGGAGAAAAGAGTTGAATTTTTCAAAGTCATTACCAAACCCCAAAGCTGAGATACACACGTGATCATCACTGGTCACACACACATAAAACACTATTTAATCTGACCTTTGGGCTTAATCATGGACCACAAATCTTCTCTTCTTTCAAAGTCCATCAAAACTCACTTGCTGACCTCATCTCACTAGTCAGTCTCTCCTCCCAAAATATATCACAATCCTCTCATGTAACTTGTTATGTTTTTTTTCACTTTAAACAAAGATCCATAAACAATGGAGTCAAAAAAGGGCCTGGAGAAACTTTTGGTGTTTCACTACAACAGCAAAATACAGTCAAGACTCGTCTTCACAGGCTTCTGCAGCTGCAATCTTAGAATCAAGCTTGTTCATCAGAGTCTCTGACACATGCTTGGCCACAGAGATCATGTCAAGGATGACGCTCGGGTCTAAACCAGACCCGCCTCTTTTGGTTAACCCACATATATGTCCCGCTCGGTTCACGGATATAGACATAGCTGAGCTCATCTGAGACTCCTCTTCCTCTGTTGCATCAACTATGTAATGATTCCCCACCTGATAACCGAAGATATGCATTTTATGTTACCAGCTTAGTAAACTTTATCTAATGTCAGATGTAATTCAAGCTATGCTTACTTTAGTTAATGTGACTATGATTGGGACACTGGAAGTGTCAAACTGTCGATACTCTTCGTCGCTGATGTCAATCTCTGGTTGCTCATCATCCGCCACTTCAGCTGAAACTTGGACTTTTGGTATAGCGGTGTTGGTCAAAGCAGCCTGCAGGGAAGCATTAGTCAACAAGTGGCATTGCTATATACTCACACCGTCACAGCCATTCCTCGGCCTAAGTGTTAAAAAAGAGAAAACTACCTTAATGGCGGCACTCAATGCATCCAACAGATTCCCATCCGAACTAATGACAAGCCCATCTATATAAAGGTCCCAGCAGACTTTTCCTTCTTGAATCAAAAGCGAAGATAAATTTATCCCAGCCCCTGTTTACCAGAATGGAGTTGCTATACACATTACAAGCTGGAAGCAGCTGGAAGCGCAACACTGTGCAGGTTAACAAAGATATTGCATAAACATGATTGCATACCTGCTCCACTTGTTCCACCTAGAAGACATCTTTGAAGGGCCAAAGCAAGCTCAGAAGACAATTCCTCGCCTCCTCTTCCCTGAGAGACAGAAAGTCACAAAGTATTAGCCACTTAGAGATTTAAGACCAGAAAGCTTGAGACTTTGAAAACAAGGTTATGAATATGATAGCCAAAATCTCAGATTGAACAAAGCTATGTTTCCATTTGAAACATATAGACCATGCGAACCAGAGAACATATGTGACAAGTGCTACATAAAAAAAGCTCACCCCGAATGTAGGTTCTGCTGTTGGACTGCAATCAACGAAAACCGCAACCTTTCCTTTATCTGGTTGAAGCGAACTTGGCCTCCCAATCTCAGCCTGCAGATCATTGGGTTAACATTCAGTGTACAACGCAAGCACTACTCATTCAACAATGACACTGTAGAGAGAGAGAGAGAGAGAGAGGGAGAGTAATAAAGGAAGTACCTTTACACTGGCAATCACATCAGTTCCACCAATCCTAACTCTCGCTGAACCATTAGCCTTGAAAACATATGTTGGAAACATCACATCATGGACATGGGAGAAACAGAGGAGCTCTGGGAGATCACATTACCTGCGGAATAACACCTGTTTCGACGTAGGTACGACGGTAAGTCAATCTTTTCCGACCATCGGTTCGAAGCTCCTGAGCAATCCCACCTTTTAGAAAGTGTTGCTCCCCAACAGAACACGCCACCATCACTACACTGTCTAAGCAAAAGTACATATCTTTACACAGCACAACACAAACGAATATATAACTAACAAATCTTCTTTACCTTCCTGGAGAATTCGATAGAAGAGAGAGAGCTTTGAACTTCCCGGCGACCGTAGCGGCAAGTGTACAAGGAGGAAGAGAGATCACTACCGGTAGGGTTTAAAGATGGCACGAACTTTTAATTATTGAATTTTCACAGGGATAGTTTGGTCATTTACGCCTTTTTATTTCCGCTCTCTTATCTGTTTTTTTTTCTTCTCTTAATCAATTTTCCTGGAAGAAGTGCGAGGGAGGTTGGTGTCGATGGGTCGTTCGAAACTAGCTTCTCGTCCTGCTACGGACGACGCGAATCCTGGGTTCGTTTAAAGTTTCCATCTTTATCCGTTTTTAGCTCGATTTAGTCTAGGGTTTATGTCTCCGCTTGCTTACTTGTCTTTGCGAGTAAACATTTCTCTGTAATCCAATTCAGTTGTGCTAATTAATTGCCATGTTTGACTAAATGAAGCCGAGTTCTAGGTTGTGGGTTCTTCAATTTCATACTGCTACATTGTCTTCATCCTCAAATGTGTTGATTTTTGGATGTTTCAGAAAATCTAAAAGGAAAAAGTTATCCTCTGGTACTGAGAATCCCCCAGGGCCTTCGATTTCGATTGGTATGTTTCAATACTATTTGGTTTAGTGTATTAATCAATGTATTGTTTCCAAAAGTTGTTACCTTTTTGTAAAACTTGTTAAGTTATATCTATTTCAATGTAATTGTAGGAGGTGAAGCTGGGAATGAGAGGAAGCCTGGGCTTTACTGTTGTAACTACTGCGATAAAGATCTCTCTGGTTTGGTTCGTCTCAAATGTGCTGTTTGCGTCGACTTTGACCTTTGTGTGGAATGCTTTTGTGTCGGTGTTGAACTTAATCGTCACAAGAGCAGCCACCCGTATCGTGTTATGGTTAGTTTCCCAACCTCAAGCACAGTATGTTTGAATGAAAGAATATATCTTTATGGTTGTTTTTGTTTGTTTGTTTGTGTTTGAATGAATCTTCTACCCTTTTTGTGTGACAGGACAATTTGTCTTTTCCGCTTGTTTCGTCTGATTGGAATGCGGATGAAGAGATACTCCTTCTTGAGGTAATCATTCAACGTTTCTATAACGGATCTCGTTTTGGTTTTGACTCTTGGGAGGTTCATCTATTGTTTTTAGGCCATTGCGACATACGGGTTTGGGAACTGGAAAGAAGTTGCAAACTATGTTGGCAGTAAGACACAGACTGAGTGTATTGATCACTTCAACTCTGCTTACATGCAGTCACCTTGCTTTCCCCTTCCGGTAAGGACACATGATCTCCAGATAATTGACATTGTCTCGTTTTGTTTTAACTCAAGCTCTTCTCTGTGTAGGACTTGTCTGGTACAAATGGAAAGAGCAAAGAGGAGCTTCTTGCTATGAGTAAAGAGCATGCCGTGAAAAAAGGTCTGCTTGATGATTTGGGACTCGTATATTATTAACATTGAAAGAAGAAAACTGACTGTTCATTTTTTTGTTTTGTTACAGAAACGCCTGCACTCATGATGAACCTATCTCCAAAGGAAGAGCTGCCAATGTCAGCTGAAATCAAGTATGTAACAACCATTTCTTAACGTTTAAACTGTTGAATGTGCCCCTTTTATAGTACTTCTGTGTTTCAATGAGCAGAGACGAAGCTTCAGGGAAGGACGATCCCGAAGATCAACCTTTGCCTGCCTTAGCTGGAGGTATGTAACACATCTTTATATGATTTTATCTATTGCCTCTATATAAAGTTGTAACGTGATTTGGCTGAGGAAGCAAATTATTCTTCTTTCATACTCTTAACCTCAAATATTATCTCAGCCATAGTTCCAAATGTAAAGTAATACTTATTTTTGGGCAGTCAAGAAGAAAGCCAATGCACCACAGACTCAGGACATCATCAAGCTGGAAGGTTTGTCTATTGTGGAACATGTTTGTATGCAAAGTTATATTAAAGGGAACAAAAGCTAAATGTGGTTAGTGGCGCTTGTGTCTCAGCTGCAAAACAACCATCTGAGAGGAGTGTCGGGGAGAAGAAACCGAGACTTCCTGGAGAGAAAGTTCCATTTGTAACGGAGTTATATGGCTACAACTTAAAGCGGCACGAATTTGAGATCGAACATGACAACGATGCTGAGCAGCTACTCTCTGACATGGAGTTTAAGGATTCTGACACGGATGCTGAGCGTGAGCAGAAGTTGCAGGTTCTTCACATTTACTCCAAAAGGTACAATCAACATTGTTAATCCAAATTGTTCTGTTATGAGCCAATGCTACATCCAATATCTTGCTTTCTCTTTATCCACAGGCTTGATGAGAGGAAGCGGAGGAAGGAGTTCGTTCTGGAAAGAAACTTACTGTACCCTGATCAGTTTGAGCTGAGCCTTTCAGCAGAGGAGAGACAAATATACAACAAGTGCAAGGTCTTTGCGCGGTTCCACTCCAAAGAAGAGCACAAGGAACTGATTCAAAAAGTCATTGAGGAGCACCGGATTCTCAAAAGAATCCAGGATCTTCAGGTTTGATGCTTAGAATTTATCAAAGAACTTGAGAACTGATTACAGGAACTAAGTAAGGGTTTTTTGGTAAATGTTGCAGGAAGCAAGAGCTGCTGGTTGCACGACAACTACAGAAGCAAATAGATTTATAGAAGAGAAGAGAAAGAAGGAAGCGGAAGAAAATTTGCTGAGACTAAACCATGGTGCACCAGGTAGTGTAGCCGGTAAAGCACTAAAGAGCCCAAGAGGGTTACATAGAAATTTACAGCCCTTTGGTTCTGACTCGCTGTCAAAGGCCACACTTCCAATAATATGTAGCTCACTGGATAACTGGGACGTCAGTGGTCTCCTTGGGGCTGACTTACTCTCTGAGACCGTAAGTAACACTAATTTCAAATCTGGTGATTCTCATTCCAATTGTTTCTTTGGTTTGAGAGATTGAAGCTGTGTGCTTTGTGCAGGAAAAGAAGATGTGCAACGAGATGAGAATACTGCCTGCGCACTATTTCAAAATGCTGGAAACCTTAACAAGCGAGATAAAGAAAGGGAAGATAAAGAAAAAGTCTGATGCTTATAGCTTCTTCAGAGTAGAGCCGAGTAAAGTAGACAGAGTGTATGATTTGCTGATTCAGAAGGGAATAGGCGAGTCATCATAACTCATTAGCCCCCTATGGTTGTGTTCCTCTTTGGTCACAGTCCTAACATGTAATTCTCAAACAATGTATTAGCCGTGTACATAATATAGCTAAGTGTGTATACAAGATGATGCTGCTGTGTGTTTCCCTACCTTGTTCTCTGTTAGTTTTGAAAGCTTGACAATTCTCAAAGGATGTTTCAGATCTTGTTCTCTCGTTATTGAATCAAGTTTCAAACCTAATGCCATCATATACTCAATCTAACTCAATTAAGCTGCTGAATCTGATTCCAGTTTTAGTTAAATGAGATCAACACTAAGACACTCGCATCAGTTTTTTCACAAATAAGCTGCTCAAGAAAACCAGATTCTTGGAAGACAAGAAACTACTCTGTATCACTATCAGATAAGCAGCCTTAATCCAATTCTAAAACAATACATCGATTTAACCAAAAGATTGACCTACCATCTTCTTATGGTTGCAAGCGTTGCTTTCTTTGTCCCAGCTTCTTCCTGTTCTCTGGTAACCAAGGCTTGAAAGCACCGGGAAGAGAAATATTCTCCAAGTAAAAGAAAAAACCACGCAGCAACTCTAGCCTTGCCTTATCATCACCATCCACACGCTTGTATTCTTTATCGAAATCACAGACCTTCTCCAGGTAAGACAGTCCCAGTTCAGAAGTCTCATAGCTTCTCTCTCTTCCCTTTCTCAGCTCTCTACATCTACTCACTCGTTTCTTCATCGATGCCTGATCAGACAGCAACAACAGCTCTCCTGCATCGTATGGTTTCTCAAGAACATGCATTAGCTCCTTTCTAAACACACTACTACCACTTTCATCCTCTGTACTATCATCTTCCTCAAGGTCAATCACGTTCTTGTTCTTGGACACCACAAAGGGTGTAGTTTCTCCATCTGTGAATGGAGAATCACTAACCTCAATTATATCATCATCAGACCAAGACTCAAGCTCAACCTTTACTTTTGCCGATAGATCCTTTTCAGGGACAGTTGTGGGGTGTTTAAAAGAGTCTACAAGCCATGTCAGGTAGCTCATGTAGTCCTTATCCACAACCTCTTCCACATTCTTCTTCCTTGTCCCTACGGAAACTCCTTGATAACTTTCTGTCTCTTCTACAGCCTTAGGCTCAGTAACTCTATGTACTCTCTTCACAGGAAGAGCCTTTGATGTCTCTGTAGCCTTAGTTTCACCAACTCTCTTCTTCCATCGTTCAGACATCTTGTTGTCTCGTTGGATAACTTCTTTGGTTCTAACCAAGGGAACATCCCGTAAAGTGTCAACCTTTGACTCTATAAATCTCCTAGCTTTCTTGTCTCGTTGAATGACTTCTTGGGCTTTAACCAATGGAACATCCCATAAAGTGTCGTCAACCTTTGTTGACTCTGACAGTTTCCTAGCTTTGTTGCCACGTTTGATGACTTCTAGGGTCCTAAACAATGGAACATCCCATGAAGTGTCGTCAACCAATGACTCTGCCAGTTTCCTAGCTTCGTTGTCACGTTTGATGACTTCTAGGGTTCTAAACAATGGAACATCCCATAAAGCCCCATCCTCATCATCCTCTGTTGACTCTTCTGACATGTTACTACTACTAGCTTGGATGCTCACTTGGTTTCTAACAAACGGAACAGCCCTTGCAGCCTCCTCTAACTCGGCTATCTTCTTCCTCTTTGATCTGTTTGCATCACTAGTAACCATGTTGAAATTAAGATTACGAGTTTCGGATTCTGCATTATCATCTTCAAAGGGATGGAGTAAACTGTTGTCATCAGTAAGATGATGATCACGGAACAACTTGTAATCCTTATCAATCTTGAGATCATCATCATCAAGACAAAGAACTGGAACATCGATTTCTTCAGACGTATGATGCTGCTCGGTGACTGTATTCACCATAAACCTTCTGCATCCATCGTCATCACTATCCATACTGGAATCTGCATTAGCAACATCGTCAAACACAGAGTCTTTCATCTTCCACTGCAATCAAACACTCTGATCAATCCAATAAACGAGAGAGAATCAACTCTCGGGGGAGAGTGAATCAGAGAAGAAAAAAAAACCCTAAGAAGATCAAAGATTCCTTTAGAAGTTAAAAGAAAAAAAAAAGGATGATGAGAGTAAACGTGGAATCAATCATGCATACCGTGTGGAGAGACAATATATGCTTGTGAACATGAACTTGAGAGGAATCAGAAAGGGAGAGACAAAAAGGAAATAATGATATTTTTTAGGGTTTAATTGCATATGAGAGAAGAGAAGAGAGGTTAATGAGTTGAATCTTTTACTTCATCTCTCAGTTTATCATAATCCTCCACGTCATTGTTTTCCTTTTTTGTAATTCCTAAACATCTATTGGCTATGTACATCATGTAATTTATCAATAAATAGTTTTTGAAGCAACCAAGGAAATCATAATGAAGAGAGATTTTAGTGCGGATTTGTGTGATTGTGGGAAGCAAAAGAAGAGACATGCATTGGTTCATTGTGTCGTTGACAAGGCAAGTAGTAGTAGTAATGAACATAGGTTGCTGTGAGCAAGGAACAGTAACCAAATCGATGTTAGACATCTGTTTAATCAATAATCTCATATAAAACGTCTAACTACTGGATAACGATTTCTTGAAAATTGATTATTTATGATTCTTCAATGATCATTCAGATTTACAAAAGCGTAGATAAACATAAGCTTCACCCAAACAGAAACTACATAGTACAGATTCGTGGCTTAAAGCTCACAGAATCAAACATTGACTCACCAAGAAAACCAAACCAAACCAGACTTAGTTACCAACCACATGAGTAGAGTTTGGAGTGAAGAAGAAGATATCATCAAGCCTATCATTGCTAGGCGAGTTCCCTCCATAAA
Source organism: Brassica nigra (assembly GCA_016432835.1). Classification (NCBI taxonomy): domain Eukaryota; kingdom Viridiplantae; phylum Streptophyta; class Magnoliopsida; order Brassicales; family Brassicaceae; genus Brassica; species Brassica nigra. The sequence goes on from CM028245.1 coordinate 53,680,571, forward strand.
CCAACAGACCTTCCTTACCATCCCTTGACCCAGCTGCAAACGCGCACCATCCTCTAGGCCCCGGATGCTGCTCCTCCGATCCAAACCCATCCTCCCATTTCCTCCACTCCAACGTCTCTGTGTCAAGCCCATAAGCTTCAGCAGTGAAACACCCTGCTCCCATATGCCCCAAGTCGCTAGGATCAACCTCCCCTCCAAATATCACGATCTGTTTCCCAACAACAGCAGTGGAAAACACACTTCTCGCAGAGGGTTTCTCCCCTTTTGTCTCAACCTCTCTCCACTCTCCTTTAGCTATGTCGAAACAGTGAACATCGTCTGCTTCATCTCCTGTGAATCCATACACCACCCATATCTTCCCTTCGACCACCTCCAGCCCTGGACCTCCTCGTCCTTTACATCCCTCTCCCGGAGACGGGAACTTACTCCATTTCTGATCATCAACGTTGTACGCCCAAAGATCCTTGAGACGTCCATCGACTCCGCACCCACCAAACACATACACGTTCTGAGAATCCGTAGCGATAGAGTGGTAGCTTCGGTTTTCAGGACCGGTTTCCCCTGAGGATAGGAGCTTCCACTGGTTGGTGGAAGTGTCGAAAGAGTAGAGCTCGTTGAGCTCCTGGTGATTCTCGTCACGGCCACCGAAGAAGTAGATGATGGGACCTACTGCAGCCATGGCTACACCTACTCTAGGAGGAGGTGCTTCCCCTGAAGCTTCTTGGATGGACCATGTTAGAGTGTGGAGGTCGAAAACGTAGAGGTGGTTGTCGACGGGGACACGGGGTTGGAACTCGCCGCCAAAGGCGTAGACTTTGTTGCCTACAAGAGCTATGGCGTGAGAGCTTCTTGCTCCTGGTCCAGTTCCTTTCTGTTTTAGCTGAAGAAAAAAATAACAGAGAAGACAAGAACACAAAGATAAACTATTCAAATATCTATAAAGATTAAACAATCAACTTGTAGTTATCAATCAACAGAGTCATTCCTCTTTTTTTTTAATGAGCGTTACGATAAGCATTAGCTGAAAATTAATCACAAACAAACAAGAGTTGAGTCAGCATACTAAATGCTCAGATCAGTAGTGACGAACTCAATGTCCACTAATAAATAAACTAAAGTAATTTTTTTTAATCATAAAACTACAAGCAAATGATCAAACTATTCAACCTTCCATCATCTGTAATCAAACTATCAACAAAGTTCTCTCCTTTTCACTAATCAAAACAAATAAAGCTTTATCCTTTAGTTTGTTCTAACTCATTAAAGTAAGTATTAAGCTGAAATCAATCAGAAACAAAGATGAACGATTCTGTTTACTATAACAGTTAAACCGATGAATATAAATCAATCACAAATTCTCAAGTACAGTTAATATTCTAAGATTCTATTTCTAGAAATGGTTAGATCGGACGATTAAAATCCAGTTGAACGATTGATCTGGAGAAGCTATGTAGTAAAAGAAACCAGATTTGTCTCACTAAGAGAAGCACAAAGAATATTCAGACAGAGGAAAGTAAAAGATATTTGAATAGAACCTGAACCCATTTGCCTTCCATTGGAGTCGCTGCCATCATCGTCCTCGTTGCTGCACTGTTTACCACTACTGAATGATGACTTGGCAAAAGGACTAGTTTTTATGTTGTTCGTGTTGGGTTTCTTCTCTATTTAAAAGGCCCAGAGAGGAGGTGGAGAAAACGAATCTTTGTATGTGTTAAACTTTTAATAAAACGCATGGAGTTGACATTAACCACCCAAAAAAACGGCATGGGTTTTGCTGTATCCTAAGGGCATCCGCATTGCTAGATATGCAATTGCATATCTTAGGATTAGTTTAATAATATAATTAGATTAAGAGATTTTGGTAAGATACATGATTAAAAGTAGAGATTATTGGTAGAACTTTTTGGAGGTTCTTAGCCAAATAGTAAATTTTTTTTTGTTTTGAAAATTGATTGGTAGGATTTTATAATAAAACATATAACATTAAACATAAGAACATTACAAAATTGAAAAAAAAAATTTCAAGCCGCCGGCAAATTGGAAGGTGACGGAAGAGGTCGGTCGAAAGAAGAGAGGATTTTGATCCGACTGTTCGCAATTGAGAACCTTTTCAGTGCTGGCTATGGAGGAGAAGAGATCAAGAGAAGATCGAGAGAGATCGAGAGAGATGGAGAGAGATCGAGAGAAGAAACAAGTGCGGTCTAGAGAGATCGAGAGAAGAAAGAAATGCGACGAGAGAGAGAGACGGACCGCTTTGCTTACTGAAACCCTAGAACCACTATCCTTACGACAGCTGCCCCTGAAGGACGACCCAACAAACTTCTTAACTAAGAAGTGTTTACCAACATATCTGGCCTTTTTCATTTTTATTTGGACCGAATAAAGCTTACAAGTGGGCTTAAGATATGGCTATGCGGATGCCCTAAGTTAAAAAAAAAAACTTTTTATTCTTCCAAACATCTTTTTAGCCAATATTTTAGCACAAAAAATGATTAATATTCCGTACGTCCTGAAATTCAACAAACATATAAAATCTTCATCAAATCTATCATTGTGGGTTGTGTAGTATCCCCCGCATGTGAATAGTCTGGGCCAGGTTGTATCTAGTTGGTACTATTTAGTCTCCCCCGCATGTGAACAGTTTCGCCTAGATTGTATTTTTTCTTTTTTTTTTTTGTAACACGGCCTAGATTGTATTGTATCCAATTAGTATTGCTACTGCTTTCCTTTTTGAAATTTTATTGCTACAGTTTAATTTCTAATTCTTTTTTTAATCAGACAGTGATCTGGACATTAGGACCTCACTAATCCCTCTGATCCGCACAAATGCCGGTTGTTTAATGTCTTCCCTAAATTGTCAAGCGTATTCGAATTGGAACACAAATACTTCAGATATTTAATTTCCGGTTAAGCCAACTCGTCTTGGGTACTATATTTTTATTGCTCACTGATTTGTATTATAACCGCTAAAATTCGTTTCGGTGAACATTTTGTATTTGTAGAAGTTCTCTCTCTATCTCATACTCTTAATCTGAGATTGTCGACTGTTGCTTCTGCTTATAAGCTGTGTTAAAACATGCACCAAAGTTAATTTAATGCTTAACCGTTTAAGTATTCATGCACAAAGTCGAATCATTCAGAAGTTGAAGAGCCTTGGAGTTGAAGCTAAGGAAAGAAAAGAATCGAGTGACGATCGAGTGGAAGGCATTGCTTGTTCACGAGATGTAGTTGGACAGCACGAAAACAATCTTTTGCGGCCAAACTCTCATATGCAACATGGCATGTGGTTTGGTGGAAGAAATTGATTATAATGAACTATTCTTCTATTCGATTGGATTAAGTGGTTTAGGCATAACAAAAGATTAGTTGTTTTTTTTTCTTGCACAAATGAGTTTCAAAATAGTTTGGAAAAATTCATATTTTACCTGCGTATGATCATATGAATAACGCAATTTTATAAAATTCAATCTACACATCTGTTCAGACAGATGTTATATGGCAGTTGACTCTATCGTTTTATATTATATAGTGTTTTATGTGGATTTATATAGTTTAAACGTATAATAGCGTTCATACAGATATTATGAGATATATTTGTACGTCTAGATGAATTTTAAACAATAATATTAATAAAACTAAACTATTACTATTATCATATATTTTATTAATTTTATTATTAATTTTATGTATTTATATGACTATAACTATTATTTTAATTTTTCAAAATAAATTTGAATCTACTTTTATTATCTTTATATATTTAAAATATTTTTCTATAGTTTGAAACTATGTATATATGTTAAACTATATTAATGTACTTAAAATTGTATTTGAAGTATATTTCACGTTCAGTTCTTTTAATAATATATATATATATATATTAATCTTCTGTTTGTATTTTATGTAAAAAATATATAATTGTTAGATCCGTTTAAATATCTGTGTAGAAGAGTGGACGCTGTAAATTAATTAATTGTAATAACGCATTTTAAAACACTAGAATCTGTTGCTCAAAAAAAAAACACTGGAACATAGAAACTAATATGTGCCAGCTCGTCATTTTGCAATGAACACAATGTTAATTTGGGTTAATCTCTCAAATGATCATTAGAATTTAGGCAAATATCTGATTGCACCTTTTAAAATTAATAGGTAGTTAATTAGATTAAATAATTCGCGGAACAGTACTCTTGCCGACTGACCACACAATAAACGTGAGGAGGCGAAGCTTGACACGCACCTTCCATAACTCTTTTTTTTGGTTCTTGGTAATCTTAGGACACAAAGGTACCAAGATTCTTTTCCCTCTGTCTGATCAAATCCGTATTTAACGCAACAAAATTTCAGTAAAAGGACAAGACTTTATTTTTTTTCTTTGGAAGGTAGAAAAAAATCAGAGGAGAACAACACACGTCTTCTCATAAGCACAACACCATTACGCAACTTACTCCTCTCTCTGTTCCAAGAGAGAATCCTCTACGTTAACAGCAAAAAGAATCTGGGGGTCTGGGTTGATTTCTGTCACAGCAGTCAACCCAATTCAAGACTCAACTTAAAGGTTCAATTTTTCTGATTTTCTTCCTGTTTGTTTGTATTATTCATGTTTGTATTCATAGGCTGGATTGAAAAAAACGTTAGCTTTCAATCGTTTGCTCACTGAAATTGGGTTCCTTGAGTTTGTGAGAATCGTTGTGATTCTCTCTTATAGGAGTCGTTGAAAACTCTATGCTTTAGAAGAAGCTTTAACTGACGATGCAATAGAACTCTGTTTCTAAAACTTTTAACTGATTCCTTTATAGTAATTGATTATACCAATGATGCTTGTTCCATAGTTGCCTCCTCCCATGCTTCCTATTAAATTGGTTTCTTGTAAATCAGGTGGAAATGGCGGCGTTATTAGCTTCTCAGAGCTGCTGCCATGTCAGCGAGACTGCAAGAACCACCAAAGCTATTGGTTTCAGTAGCTCTCTTGAGAATCCATTTACAGCGGAATCTACTCAGTGTTTTGTCACCAAGTCCAAGAGGTTCCGTATTGAGATGAGACGGTCAGAATCTCCTTCCAAGCCTGGAATCAATGGACGGTCAGTCAAAATGGTTCCAGCTAGTGAGGTTGTGAAAAGGAAAGACGGTGTGAATAATGTAAACAAAGTGAATGGTTCAGCTGGAAAAGTTGTTAATGGAGCGAGTTTGGTTAACATGAATGGTGCTGCGTCTTCTTCAACTTTGGTCAAGCCTCCCACAAAGCAAAAACCAGAATCTTTCCTTCCTCCACCGGTTGAGGGAGTTAGAGTTCTTCCTTCTGATGAAGGTTTTAGCTGGGCTGATGAAAACTACAGCTCATTTCAACGTAGTGTTGATGTTTGGTCGTTTGTTCTTGCCCTGAGGATTCGTGTCTTGTTCGACAACGCCAAGTGGTCTTACATTGGAGGGTTCACAGAAGAAAAACAGGTATGGGTTCATCATTCTAATCTCATTGGTTGATTATGCTTGGTCTTGGTTCTTATGAGTTTTACCTGTTGTTATGTAATCAGAAAAGCAGAAGAAGAGAAACAGCTTCATGGTTGAGAGAGAGTGTATTGCAGCTTGGTCCAACGTTTATCAAACTCGGACAGTTGTCTTCAACTAGGTCTGATTTGTTTCCGCGTGAGTTCGTTGATGAGCTTTCCAAGTTGCAGGACAGAGTCCCAGCTTTTTCACCAGAGAAAGCAAGGCGCTTCATCGAGGCCGAGCTTGGGGCTCCTATTAGCGTAATGTATAAAGAATTTGAAGACCAACCCATAGCTGCAGCTAGCCTTGGCCAGGTATGTGATACTTAGCCACCACCTTTGTATCCTTTTCTGCATTTCATCTGCGTATTGATGTTTGTATTTTAATTTTACAAAGTGTATTCCATCAGGTACACAGAGCTGTGTTGCACAATGGAGAGAAAGTGGTTGTGAAAGTACAAAGACCTGGACTCAAGAAACTTTTCGATATTGATCTACGTATGTAACATATAATAAAACTTCTGGACATGGATGCTTGATATAATGCTGAAATTGGTATAATTTCTTATCAGAAAACTTGAAGTTGATTGCTGAGTATTTCCAGAAAAGTGAATCATTTGGTACAAATGACTGGGTTGGTATATACGAAGAATGTGCCACGTAAGTCTTTGTTACAGAAAGTAGTTATAACTTGTGGCTCTAAACCATGTGGTACTGATCTTTCCCTTTGGTTTTCAGGATTTTGTATCAAGAGATTGACTACATAAACGAAGCTAAGAATGCAGACAGATTCAGGAGAGACTTCAGGAACATAAGCTGGGTCCGTGTACCGGTAAGTTTCATTTACTAACCAAAACTCATGAAGATCCAAAATTTTGTGTAAATAAAACTCATTCTGGTTTTTTATCTTGTTTTAATTTTGTAGTTGGTCTATTGGGATTACTCTGCCATGAAGGTCTTGACTTTGGAGTATGTACCAGGTTCGTGTTAACACTACCCACTATGTTTTTTTAAAAATTGATTGTCTAAACTCTCTTAATGATTGGTGCAATTTTAGGTATCAAGATCAACAAGTTAGACGCCTTAGCTGCACGTGGTTATAACCGTTCAAGAATAGCATCACGAGCCATTGAAGCTTATCTTATCCAGGTTTATAAACAATAGGGACAGAAAGTTTATTCAAAACTTATGGTTTTGAAACTTATGTTTATGTTTTTGGCTGTTTTAGATACTCAAAACCGGCTTCTTTCATGCGGATCCTCACCCAGGGAATCTAGCCATTGATGTAGACGAATCAATCATCTACTATGACTTTGGCATGATGGGAGAGATCAAAACATTTACTCGGACGAGGTTGCTTGATCTCTTCTATTCTGTATATGAAAAAGATGCAAAAAAGGTATTTTACTTCTTTCACTAACTAGACCTCAAACTGAGAGTGAGTGACAAGAAAGCTAACTAGATGTGTTTTTTACAGGTCATGCAAAACCTTATAGATCTGGAAGCACTCCAACCCACTGGAGATCTTTCATCGGTAACCTTAAGAGCCTCCTCTCTTTTTTCTATGTGAAGTTGACAAATGTAATCTTATTGCCAGTTTTGTGTGTGTTTGTGTTAGGTAAGGAGATCTATTCAGTTCTTCTTGGACAATCTATTAAGCCAATCCCCAGATCAGCAACAGACTTTGGCAGCTATTGGAGAGGTACTGATCATTGTTCCATACTCTTCCAGCAAAAGACGCTGAGTATCTTTCTCAAGCCATTACTGTGGTTGTTACTCAGTCATTCTTAGTACTGAATGATTCCCTCATTTCTATGGCAGGACTTGTTTGCAATTTCACAGGATCAGCCATTCCGTTTCCCATCAACTTTCACATTTGTCATCAGAGCATTTTCCACACTCGAAGGTACCTCTTCTCTCTCTCTCTCTCTTCTTTTGTCAAAATCTTTGACAAAGCTCACCTTTTATGCTCATTCATTTTGCAGGTATTGGATACATCCTTGATCCAGACTTTTCCTTTGTGAAGGTTGCGGCTCCCTATGCGCAGGTGTGTTATTACAACCTTTTCTCTCCACTCTTTAAACCATATCTTGTAACAGTCTTTTACTCTGCTCTTCTGTATCCATTTGTTGACACTCATGTAAACATCGGTTTTAAAACAGGAACTCCTAGATTTAAAACAAAAGCAAAACTCGGGAACTCAACTTGTCCAACAAATAAGGAAACAGGCGGACGATGTAATGCTTTCTTCTCTTAATGTCATCTCCAGTCTCTCTCTTGTTTGTTTAATGTTTGTACTAAACACAGCTTGAAAAAATAAACTGAACAGGCTAGGTCTTCTACTCTGTCCATGCCGTACCGAGTGCAGCGCATAGAAGAGTTCGTTAAAGAACTTGACTCAGGCGATCTAAAACTCCGTGTTAGAGTTCTTGAGGTACATAATCCAACACCATCATTTTCATGCTCTTTTAACAGTATAATAGTATACGAATCACTGAGAATCTCGTTTTCTTTTATGTTTTAGTCGGAAAGAGCAGCTAGGAAAGCGACAATACTGCAGATGGCGACAATGTATACAGTTCTTGGAGGAACTCTGCTTAACATTGGGGTTACATTTAGCAACCAAGGAAGTCAGCTTGTTGCTAATGGATCCTTCGTTGGTGCAGGTATGGAAACAATCTTGTACACGCAACTTCAAGTGTATCTGTTCTGGTCGTTAAATGTATTTTCTTTTTCTGTGCAGGGATATTCATGTTATTGGTACTGAGATCTATGCAAAGGGTAAATAAGCTTGACAAGTTTGAGAAGATGATATGATGATGATTCTTTTGAAGCTCCCAAAATCAAATATAGAATTGTGCTGTATAGTAGTATAAAAATTATAAATGTATAAAAAACTATTTCAAAAACTCAATAAAGAGAAACTCACAAGGGTATCTGAGGCTGAGTTCATCACTAGAAAAGTACACAACTTACAACTCTATCTGCTCTTTGTATTTCTGATAAGGAAATTCACAACTATATATATCAATCTTCAAGATCACAAACTAGTCTGCACCAAAGCCTACTAGAGAAACTTATACAAAGAGACAAAGTATATGCTCAAGGTTTCTGACCAAGAAGCGATGGCTGGAAGAAGAGATGGCTGTGAGCAATCTCGATGAGTTCACGTGGGTCATTCATTGTCTCATCCCTCAACGCCTCAAGAACCGCCTCACACGAGACCTCCCTAACAACAACAAACATTAAATTATGATTTATAAGGGGGTTCAAAGCTTGATTAGTTGTAACAAGTTATGGCAATAAGGATACCTTGTTATAAGAATTCTGTAGAGCATCTTCAAGATGGGACAAAGCTCAGCAGGAGTTACAGGTCTGCCCTCTTCAGGGTGTTGAAGACTTAACGAGGATTGGTTTAATAACTCGAAAAACGCTTTCACCGCAGAAACCCCCTTTGAACATTACATCAAAATCACTTTCATATACAACTAATCTAAGACATTATACTTGCAGTTCGAACGGTAAATGGTTGGTGCATATTTACCTGGATCATTCCCTTGCCTTTGATGCTATCACCCATTTGAAGGTTAAGTTCTCCTTTTGCAAGCTTCTGACCATACCACGCATTACGACCTTTCAGTAATGTCACATAGGTATCCGCGAGCAAAGGCCCCGCAAGTTTCTCTGGCTCTTTGGCCAACAGATGAGTAATAAAAATCATCTCTGAAGTACAATGCGCAAAGTATACTGATTTGCTGGTAGCACTTTCCTTTGTCAGTGTATCCACCATTCCTACAAGCACAAAATCAAACACTGGTTCATGAGCTTTCAGCTAGAGAACATTTTAGAGATATGGATCTTTACCTGCGCCAATGGCATACACATTTTTCAAACCACCCATTACTTCATGAGTAACAAGGTCACTGTTATCCCACACTATGAAATGAGACTGCCTTAGAAACTTCCCCAGCGGCTTCCTCCATTTCTCAGACCCGCAAATCCGTGCATTCGCGTACTCTTTGTTGTACACCTCCGAAGCAATGTTAGGTCCCCCAAGGTATAGAATGTTCTCAAGAGGGATTCCAGCTACAAAGTAGGATATAAAATTGTCTTAATGAGATGAGAGAATGTACAACTAGCCACCTAAGCTGCTTACTGACACTAACACACAATAAAAGAAACATAGGAAGTGAATTTTTACTCGCTCGGTAGATCATTTGAGTAGGAGTAACAATCCGAGGATGAGGTTCAAACTCAGCTTCCACACCTTTAGCCAAAGAGATGATCACAGGAGCCGTGACTCTCTCCTTCCAGTACTTACTAATCTCACTAAACACCTGAAACGTCTCCGTCGAAGGCAAACCATTCACCACAACATCAGCATCCCAAACCGCCTCCTGGAGATTCGTCACGACTTTCAAAGGACACAGAGGAGTCTCCACCATATTCAGACAAAACCCATCTTTCAGTATCTCGTCCGCGTACAGCACTCTATCGCCTAATCTAGCCTCCACGTACTTGAGATACGCGCACCGTCTTATCAGCCTCCTGAGCAGCTCCTCCCTCGAGTTGATCACTTCGAAGAGATGCTGAGCCGTGCACTTGTCGATGGCTCTCCCTCCTCTTCTCCAGATTCGAACACTGACTTTGTCTCTGAAGGCGCCGTAGTTTTCTTGTAACATTGCGATGAAGACGCTTCCCCACGCGCCGGCTCCTACGCCTACGATCTTTAACGGATCGTCCTCGGCTTTGCCTATTAGTCTGCGGATCTCGTCGAGCCTTGCTTCCACCGATCTGCTCGGAGTAGCTGAGTTAGTGTTGTTCGTCGTCTCCACGGTTTCCACCAAATGCTCCATCATCAAGGCTTTGGATTTGTAGTGAATATCTTCAGTGTTTCATCCACTAACAACAGAACAAGCTGTGGAAACAAGAAAAGCTTTGGCCTTTATCGGAATTATCGATGTCTAAGGTTCGACGAGGAACTAACTGATCTTTTTCAGGAAAGTTTGTGTCTTTTTTTTTCCAGGTAACTTCGCAAGATCAGACAATTACGTCAGCTTTCTCTATGCTGTCTTTATCTACCGTGGGCCTACATGTGGCCCACTACACCTTGTATATGGGCCTTTTCGTTTTTCCATCTTATAGTCCAGCGGCCCAATTCTATATATAACCTATTGATATGCAATTGTTTTAGACCACCACATCGACGCTAGCATCATTTTTTTCTTTGTAACACTCTGTGACCCATCATCCATCAAAACATCTTTATTACTCGATTCAAATGAGCACCCTAATAGCTAATAGAGAAGCTTTATGTTAATAATGTAAAGAAAAGAGACTGATCAAGTCATAACCATTAAGTGGGTAATTTCTTGAACATGAGAAAACGCAAAATCATCCAGTGAACTACAGATGTGTCTGTAAAAAAAAAGAGCTAAGTAAAATATTATATGGTAACTTAGGCGGCGAAATATTATTTAGACACGAGACATGCCGAGTTTGCGTTCAAACAAACGACGCAGAAGATAAACTTGGAGTACACTTGCCCCGATCAATGCAAGCGACTCGAACAAAGCTTTGTGTACTGCTCTTTTGCTCATGTTCTCGTTCACTGCAACCAAGTGACCAACAGATCAAACCATATTAATCTCTCGAGGAGAAAGAAAACAAATGGGTATTATAGAAAGTGTGTTACCAATAGCTTGACGATCGGTCTGAGCCTCTAACCAATGCTGTTCGAACTGGATGTTGTAAAGAGCCTCCTCTAGCTTTGATATTTGCTCCATCAAGGGAGTGAAATGCTCTGCACAACAACAAAAAGAAACAAACAACTTCAGCTTTTAGTAACTCTCAACGCAACGGATACAAAAACAAATCAGACAACCCTCACCGTCCTTTGCGTGTTGATCGTAGTATGCAAAGTGACCAAGCTGTACATCGAAGTCAATGGTTTCATGGTAAGGAGACTTGTTTGTGAAACAGAAACGGTAAACCCCTTTCTTCTGGACAACAAAGTCGTGCTTGGCACTTATCTGCTCCCTAAAGTCATGAATCTGTTCGCCCGATGGGCCGTGTATCTGTCATATTAGCCAAAACAAAGCTACATACATTAGAGTCCAATTCCATGTCCAAGAATACATCATCACTACTAGTTACTCAAACACACACAAGAGTAATACCTCAATGGCACAAGGTACATCTATAAAGAGCAATCATTTCTACATCAATACATGGCAGTAAAGAGATTATCTACAAACAGCATACAGAGCTAACTAATACTTTATTCAACAACGGAGACACTAAAGATCTACACCACCCTCGTTAACAATTCTATTGATCCTCGAGGCTATAATGGAGTAAAAGGGGATAAGGCATACCACAAGATCTACACCATCCTCGTTAAAATGCCACTGAGAATCAGACTTGATGACGACGAACGAGACATGAAGCGTATCGCCTTCGTATTCAGCCTTGTGGGAGAAACATTCTTCTCTGTCTATCACGAATCTAATCCCTAACGCTGCCTGGAAGCTCCATACCAGCCCTAGTATCAGGATCGTAGCCTTCATGCTCATCTAAAACAGATAAAACTTCGAATCGTTTCAAAGGAAAAAGAAAAAACGTAATCCAGTCGTTAAGAAGAATCCACGATTAGAGATTTCTCATTTCTCCAAATCCAATTGAATTGATTCAATTTCGATTCTTACGAGGTGATGGATTTCAGATTGAGAGACTTACCTTGCAAATCAGAGTAAGAGTGATAGAATAGATGGATGGAAATTCGATCTGGTCTGATGAGAGATTGATCGGAGAAAGAAGACGTTGAGGAGAGGAGAGAAAGAGCGTAGTTCTTTCAGACTCGGACACGATGGAGCCTGTTTTGACTGAGGAGGAGTTTCGTGACCCGACAAAACTACATCAACTATAAACGACGTCGCTCTGTTCTTCGTTTAGCTATTTGGTCAGCGGCTTTACGTGGCCTATTTTCATTGGTGCTTAGTGCCACATCACTAAATACCATATTAACTTCCAACATTCTTTTGAAAGAAAAAAAATCAAAACGTTTTCATTTTCATTAACCCGATGATATTATTTCCGAATAACCATGTGAAATAATGATTTTTTAAAACTCTTAAATCCATTGTTAAAATGTTCAGATTATAATATTATTGGTCTATAAATTACAACATTCTTACTAAAATATAATACTACTAGTTTGATGATTTTATAATTACATTCAAAAGTCAATATTACTCAAAAAGTTTTAACATTTCAAGATTTTGTGTGTCTATTAACATTAGTGTTATTGATAATTATTTGCTAAACAATTAAATTCACAAAAAAAAAATTAAGAATATTACTTATATTGTTTTAACAACTTGAATATATCAACTAGATTGTCAACAGAAAGAAACACACATAATATACAATTCCACAAACTCTCTCTCTCTCTCTCTAAACAAATCATTAGTCGAATTTATTGCAACATTATGATGTTTTATGGTCCTGTTAATTATACGGCTTTTTGGCCTTCCAACTCTATATTTTTAACCGCTAAAAAAAAGAAAGATAAAGCCATCATTGTAATTGTTGTTCGAAAAAAGAAAGATAAAGCCATCATTGTAATTATCAAAAAAGATTAATAGATTCATGAATTTAGAAGAGAGAGAGAGAGAGAGCCCTACGCTTCCAAAAACCACACTCCATTTTTTTTTTGACATTCCCCTTTCTTTCTCGCCTCACCCCCTCTTCTCTTCTTCCTCCTCCTCGACGCATCAACTAGTTTCAAATCCCATCCTCTCCTTCTCATTCATCACACGCGTATTCGTATACAGGGGCTACTCAGACCTTCTCGGTCTGGTCCCAGATTCAAATTACCAGAATCCACATTCGTTTTTGAGAGGATGGTTGTTGGGAGTGGTGCTAGGGTTTCGATTCCGGCGGATACGAGGAAGACGATTCAGAACATCAAGGAGATCACTGCTGGGAACTACAGTGAGGATGAGATTCACGCAATGCTCATTGATTGCAACATGAATCCCGATGACGCTGCTCAACGCCTTCTTCTTCAGGGTATCATCATCATCATCTTCTTCTCTTGTTTCATCACCTGATTTGGATTCTTTTCACTGGATCCACGATTTGATTTGTTCAACTTCTGTCTGAATTTTAATCGGTTTCGTTAATATGTACGGAAGTGAAAGCCGTGTCTAGTTGTTTATGTCATAATGTCTTGTTGAGGGTTTGATTTTAGAGTATGCGCGGATCAAGGCAGAAGTGTTGCGTCAGGGTTTTATAATCCTGCACATAGCCAAGAGTTAATGTTGAATATTGTGTACCTTTGGAGACAGTTTCTAGATTAGACTTTAAAGTCAAGCTGAGCAGTTATTTCTATACTATGTTCTGATCCAGTTTCTAAATTTGTTCTTGACTTCGCAGATCCATTCCTTGAGGTTAAGAAAAAGCGTGATAAGAGAAAAGAGGTATGTGTTTTTTTTGCACTTCTTTTGGTTTTTACTTCATGGGTTTCTGTGTCAAGTGTGTCTAAATTATGACATTGTTATTAAATGCAACAGAACCTTAGCACCAAGGACTCTGTTGAGCCACAGTGGAGATCTGCTGGTCCAGGCCGTGGTAGCAGGGGTGGTCGGATGAACAACTTCTCTTCTCGTCATTCATCACACGGTAAAACACCAGTCATATGAAAGTATTTGAGTTGTTGCATTTTTTAATATACAGCATTGGTTTGTGCTTACTTCGGGTCACAATCCTGTTTGTTATAATTAATTTAAACTGATTTTTCCTTCTCTTTTTTTTTTTCCTCTGATGACATACTACAATTGTTTATGTCTGGGATTTAGTATGGTCAGTGAAATAATGTGATTTCCCTAGTGGAAGTCCATAGCTAGTCGCTTTTTGATTGTTTTTTTTTAGTCGTTGATGAAGTGTCTGTTGTGAATGTTTACTTCTAATCAGATGGTGCTGGTGCGAAGAATTCTTTCAGAAAAGAAAATGGTCCAAAGCAGGTCACTGATCCATCAACTTCGACCTCTCAACAAATAAAAACTAAAGACATTGCGTTGGTTTCAAGGTAAGCGATACGTATCATTTTCCGTTGATTTTATTATTTATATGACACACAGGTGGATGTATGGACACCCTTAGTGAAAGAAGGGGTGGGCCCTTTTTGGTCCAGCATCAATATGCCCTATAGATCAACTTTCTCATGATCTCCATTTCCTTTTTGTATTGTTGACAGCCTTTCAGCTGTGATGGATAAAAGTTCTGTTGGTTTGACATCAGGAAGCTCTGATGGTGCACCATCTGCTGTTGAATCTAGCAAAAATCGTGTAGCATTGGGCTCTAATGATGTGCGTACTGAGCAGAAGTCGGCGGATTCTTTGCCACACTCTCGTCCATCCTCCGCTGAGGTTCGATTCGCTTCTTCAAATTCGAAATCAGTGAGCGAGCAACACCTTGGACAAAGCAAGTTACAAAACAGATCCCGTGGGGTGGGGAAGAAGACTTCCGTGAATGATGCTTATGTTCCGAGGCCTGCTTCATCTCATAGCAACAGCACAGGTAGCCGGCCTTCTTCTAACTACGGTAATCGGTCACATCAGACTGTTGGTCCTCAAAGAGGTAATGGAAATGCTTTTTTGTCTTCCACAGTTCTTTTTTTAATTTGCATTTGTAATCTTCTGACATCACCATGGATGCTTGTCTTTAGGTAAGGAATGGAAACCGAAGCCAGTGAACCATACCACTACTCAGGGTTCTGGTGCATCAGCTACAACTGAAGCTCTTGCGGTTCCTACTGAAGCCAGTGAAAAATCTGTTAAAGATGTCCCTTCTGCAGAGGGCACATCTAGGTTGCAGAGGCAGCTTGAAGACTTGCAGATCCAACGGCAGCATGTTATTATCCCAAACCATATCCTTGTTCCAGAGGCTGAACGAACCAAGTTAAGCTTTGGAAGCTTTGATGCTGGCTTTACTATAACATCAAGTTCAGTAGCTTTTCCAGAGAATGAAAAGAGATCTGCTGCTCTCTCTCAGAATTCACAGGAAGTTGAAGATAGTTTGGAAGCTGGCGAACTTAGGTAATCTATCTGTCTCTGCTTTTGTTAATTATTGTTGTTGTTCAGCGGTTAAATATTCTCAATGTAAGAGTGATATGAGTTGGAAAGAAATTGTAGTTTGCTGGTTTTGCTTAGTAGCATTGTCAAAACTCAAAACTTACAAAGAGTGTACTGTAGATTCTAGGTGTAACATAGCGTATATATTTTTGACATGCTGTAGGCTGCCAGTTGATCTAATAGTATCAGTGACTAAATGGGGTTTGTTTCTAGAAACAACCCTTTGTCCTCCTTAGCTCTTAGTTCGATATAGGAAGTAACAACTTTTATGTATTATGATGTTTAATCTTTATGGCACTGTTTTTCCGGAAATCTTATAATTTTTCTACTAGAAACACTTTCTACACTAAACCTTTTTTGTCATTTCTAGGAATTAAATTTTGTCTTTTATAACCTTTGATGTATCAAACTTTACAGTGCCTAACGTGTTTTTCTTTTTAATGAATTCAGCCACCCAAATATCCATTCGACTGAAAAGGACGAGGAGGATAATGTTGACTCCGAGTCACAAGTTCCAAATGATATGGCTAGTGAAGGTATTGCTGTATCAAATGCCGCTCCAGTGTATGATGTCTCCAAGCAAGAGAATATGTTGGAGTCCGAAAGCAATCAAAACCCTTTTGACCATGTTCCAAGTAATATTAGCGGGCCTGTTCCTCCAGCCCCTGGGAGCCAGCAGTTTGAGAATTCTGACCCTCAAGCACGTGATGCCCTTCGTATTCCTAATTTCCTGGTATGCCTTCAAAATTAATTAGATTAACTTGTTAGGCTGCTATATTCTTGATCGCCTTGAACCATTGATTATGCCTAGCTTTTACTCTTCATAGATCAGGAACATTTTACGCATTACATGTTTTTAGGCATTCTCATCTCTAGTTTCTCTTTTGACTTTTGTTGTTCGAAGGTTCCGCAACCATTTGATACAGCGAGTTACTATGCTCAGTTCGACCGATCAGGCCCTGATAGTGATGGCCGTGTTTCTCCCTTTGTTTCTCCAGGGGTTGCATCCAAGTTTAATGGAAATGTTACAGTATTGCCCCCTCATTCATCTCAAACCATGCAAGAGGTTAGTGCAGCTTTTTGGGTTAGCCTAGTTTGTTATATAAATAATTCCACTCCTTTCAGTTCTGGTCTAGAAGTTGTTCTTAATTTTTTTCCGTTTATCATCACATTCAATCTTCCAACAGTAGCAGCATTCGTCATGCCAGCCACTTGGATTTTAAGTCTAGATTTTTTTCCTTGATAAAATGGATACAGTTGAAAGATCAAGGATACAGTAGCTACAAACATATATAATAGGTCTTCTGTGTCTGAAATGCTTAAACATGTTGATTTGTAGGGTGGAAACAACTTAGTTATGTCGACAGCTAGTCCAACTCCACTGGTAACACAGGCTGCTGGGCTGATGCAGAACTCTATACCTGTCACGCAGCAGCCTATTCCTTTTCTACGGCCCCCAGGATTACATATGTCACATTATCCACCGAATTACATGCCATACGGACACTACTTCTCCCCATTCTATCTACCTCACCCGGCAATGCAACAGTTCTTAAGCAATGGTGCATTTGCGCAGCAACCTCAGGCAAGCAGTGTCTATCCTGCTCCTCCACCCCCTGGGGCTGCAACAGGAGGCAAATTCACACTCCCTCATCACAAGCCTGGGAATAATACAGGAAACTTGACTCATGTTGGTATGCCTGGTGGTTACGGACCATCATATGGTTCCTTCCCAGCAGGATATAATCCCAACTCCGCTGCTTCAGCTGGGAATTCAACTTCCAATGAGGATCTCAGCACATTGCAGTTGAAGGAAAACAACGGCTACAGCACAACAGGGCAACAGGTATCTGTTCCCTTTTCTCTCTTTACCCAGTTGAAAGATTACTTATAAGTTCCTATTCGTAATGAGTTTCTTATCTGCAGAGTGAAGCATTACCTGTATGGATTGCTGGACCAGGACGAGATGTGCCGAGCTCTTTCTACGGTTTACAGCACCATGGGCAGCACGTGACTTACGCTCCAGCACAAGCTGGTCACGTGGCATTCCCAGGTATGTATCATCCGGGACAAGCAGTGACAGCAGCAGGAGTTCACCATCCGCTCTTGCAACAGTCTCAGGGTGTTGCTGGAGCTGAAATGGCTGCACCCGGGCCTAACGTTTTCCAACAGCCTCAGCAAACACCGATGAATTGGCCAAGTAATTACTGAGACAGGAAGGAAAAAGAAGACTTTGGGGATTGGACCAGAGTATCAGGAAGATATGATGCGGGTTGTTCGTTGACTTGCGTGTGTGTGTATGCCATCTAACAAATTACCGAAGAAAGGAAGCTATGAAGTTGAAGGATTTAAGCATGAAGGGATTGACACAGGATGATCATAAAAGGATAGGGGAAGGTATTGCTTATGAATCTAGTGTTTTTTTGGTGTTTCTATATCTTTTCATTTTTTGAGTTTTAGCAAAATATTTGTTTTCTTAGTTTTTTTTTTTAGCTCTTCTGAGCTTAAGCCAAAAGAACTTTTGCTGCATGAGTCTGTATCTGAAGACTCTTCCTTCTTTTCTCAGCCTTTTGTGAGAACATGTTCAATATGGAGTTACCTGAATTTTGTATTTGAATTCATAAAATACAAGAAAATATATAGAATGTAACAGTCTTCCATAATATCCCAATATTATTAAAGTGTTTTTGAAAGCCTATTGTTTTGCCTTTTCATCACTTTTAAGTTTTAATCAATGCTCTTTTGCTAACAACTTAGACGCTAAGAAAAACTTTTTGAAGTTGTGACAGACCAAAGATCACTTTAAAGCTCGGACCAGTCAGTTACTTAATAAAGGAGACTTTAAGTGGTAACCACATAGCTTTGTCTGATAAGTTTCTGGATACTGTCTTTAATTTACAAGAATACACAGTGCAAAGCACTTATGAACATATATACATTACACATACACATGGGTCCAAAGTCATATACGATCATATTGTTTAACTTTTTACACTAGTCTCCTTGCATATTTCAACTACCAAGACAAGTACAAAATCCATGGAACCCTGATCTGTGTAACACCCTGAAGCTGCAGATACCCAACTTGGATACATTTATTTTTGTCAGAGAACGATCCCTCTGAACAAGAATGAAGCTTCCCAAGGCCACAAAAAAACAGATTGAATCCCAAGAATGAATGATTTGCTTTACAATACTCATCAGTTTAGTGTCTTCTCAAACCCCCAGAGAGTAGTCTTGTTTTTTTTTTCATAATTTCCAAGTTTCTAACTTTGAGAAGTCTCTCCACAAGTCAAAAACCTTCCTTTTGTTCAGTTTTAAGCCATGTGTATCTAATTTTGTTTACACTTCAGTAGCTTCTGGTTGGGGTGAGTGGGTCGTAGTCATAAGCTTCACCAGCTTTGACAAACCTCCCTTTTACACGCCGTCTTACATCAGCTCTTGCTTTGCGAGAAGCATACCTCACTGTCTTATCAAACCTGTAGCAAACAAAAAAAAACAGCCAACAGTGTCTGGTTTAGAAAACACTAACACTTACTTGAATGATGCAATGTATTGGTTTTACAATGGCACTTACTTGCGAGCCTTCTTTTTCTCCTTGTAACGCATAACCGCGTTATTACGGGTCACTGACTGTGAGCAAGGATTGTTATCCTGCGATGTTTGAGGATACCATGGTGGCTCGCCTGAGAGCTGCATGGAAGATGATGCACCACATTCTTGAAAATCTCCAGCACTGCTATCTCCGGTGACTCCGGAGAAAGATATGTTGGAATGTGCTGGCTTTGATGTGAAGCAAATGATCGGCTCTGTTTTCGAACTCATGAAAGAATCATCATTGCTCTCAGCAGGCTGCACCAGATTCCCTCCCTAAAATAACAAGATCATCATTAGACTCAGAGCAACATGCGTTGCTGCTTGTGAACCTTATGAAATGGAAAAAAAACATACCTGGGGAGCTGCTTGTTGATGCTTCTGGAAAAGACAATCGATTCCACCTTGTCCAAAGATCTCTCCAGAGGTGTTAAAGGCTGTCCCAAAGAGCTCTTCATAGTTCTCAAGAGCCAAGTCAACTTCATCCATACCCAAGTTCCCATAAAAGTCATCTTCACATACTCTAACCTCCTTCAAAAACCATAAACAAACAAAAACTTCAAAATTTAATTACAAAATGATAAAACCTTAAGATACCATTATTTCGATTACAAAATTACCTTAGGAAAAGATGAAGTTGCAGGTGCTGCAGAGCTGGTTTCAGGCCTTGAAGAGGAGCCGACATCTTTCTTATCCTCATTACAGTTTTGGTTGGTCTGACCATTATCATCATCTATATTCATCATACCCATTTCTTGTTCACAACCGGATTGTCCAGCTAACTCCAAACAGAAAGACCATATAGAAGCGAGCTCAGAGCTCGAAGGGCAACCAGAGTAGCAGCTTATGGTTTGCCTCTTGTGATTATTTGAGGAAGAAGAAGAGTCGTTGTTGTTGTTGTTGTTGTTGTTGCTGTGGCCAGACCAATCACAGTTTTGACAGAGGGAAACTCTTTCTTCTACGCACCTGACAGTAGCAGGCTGAGCATTGCATCTCTCGCAGACAAGTGTTCTAGAATGTCGTTTGGACAATGCGTTGGCGGAATGAACGCTCCGGTCGCAGGAGAGGCAGAGACAGGCTGCATCTGAACGACAGTAAACCATAGATCTTTGTTCACCACAGAAGTCACACATGTAACCCATCTTCTTTCACTCTTGACCAAATTCAATTTCTGCTGTATAAAAAAAAAGAAGTCATACCAGAATTAGATAAAAAAAAAGATAAGAGACTTGGTCTAAAAACAAGACATAGACCAAAACTCACAAAAGTTTTCATATGAACAGTCAGAGACCAAAACCCACCAAAATGAACTAATCAAAAATCGAAATTAAAAAAAAAAAAAAGCTTTAAACCACAGATCAGTAAATCTACAGTTTTTGTTGTTGTTTGACTTGTAGTTAAAGATGAATCCAAAACTCAATAGTTCTTAGCAAAAATCAAAGCTTTTTAGCTATTTACAATCATCATCCTCATCCAAGCAAGCTCAATAAACCAATAATCAAAAGAAAAACACGATGAGATCAAAGATCCAATTTCAACACAACACACATAAACAGACAGATTCATTAGAGGACCCTTCATAGTAAAAACAGTGGATAAACTCTAGTACTAATTATTATTAGAGACGGATAATCCGAGAAAAATAAAAGAAAAATAAAGAACACTAGTTTTAGATTGAGAAAAAAAACTAAAAAGACAGAGAGGAGAGGAAAACAACTCACGGTAATAAAAAGATGATCTTCTTCTGATGAAGTTGAATCAAGAAAGTTCTGAGAAAAAAACACACAGATCCTTAGAAACAGAGCCGATGATTCTTCTCACAGCTTCTCTCTTTCTTCTCTGCTTCTCTCTCTCTCTCTGAAAAAAAAAAACCAAATGAAGGGATAGACAATGGGTGGGTATTGTGTCCACAAAGGGACATGTAGGCTTGTGACATAATCAAAAGTGCCTACCTTTTTCTCATTTTCTTTTATTAAAAAAGTGCTGAAAAGTTTCTTTGTAGGGTATGGTGGGTCCCTGTCTTATTTATAATAGTGAAAGCAATTAACTTTTTGTGGACCCCCCACGGATATTATTATTATTATTGTAATAAAAAGAAAAGTAAGGAGGAAGAGATAAGTGTTTATGTTTTTTTTTTTTTCTCATACGAGTGCGAGTACTGAAAACAACGTAATCGCATGTGGAAGGGTTACCAAGTGGCTCTTTTTTGTACTACCATTATCGGATTCTCAAGCAAAAGCTCGCTGCTTTTTCGATGCTTTTCGACGAATCAGAATACTCATCTCAGATCGGATATACTACTACTACTAGTATTTTTGTTTTTGCCTTTAGCTTCACAATAAATAATGTTAAATCTCTTATTTGCTTTGACCTTACAATATACCAAATCATTTCTTTCTTTCTTTCTTTCTTTCTTTTGGTGGGTGTAGAGTAGTAGTAGTACAAAGAAACATCTTTTGGTTAGGAAGACGAAAAAAAATTGGAAAGATATTTTTTGACGGGAAAGAAAATGGAAAACCAACAAAAATATCTCCCAAGTTAGATACGTTTGTCTGTGTGACGATGATGATTAGACCAGAAACTAATATGTAGTAATGGATTTTATTTACAAATGTAACAATTTCTTTTACTATAACTCATTTCTTTTAGGAGAGTAATAGAGATTTTTATAGGTCTGGGCGTCCGGTTTATTCGGGTTATACTGTTCGGTTTGTATGGTTATCGGTTTATTTGGGTAGGCCAAAACTTTTCCGAAATAAACCGATCAGAAATTCAGATCGGTTCAGTTGAGAAATCGGTTTACTCAGTTCGGTTATACTTTATTAGTCGATTTTTTTTAATAGTAAGATATGAGTTCTGATTAGAGGTGAAATACATGGTCGATGAATTTAAAGAAACAGCAAAAAAAGTAAACAAATCTATAAAATTGATTTGTATGGCTTTTTTAGTTAAGGATA
Source organism: Brassica nigra (assembly GCA_016432835.1). Classification (NCBI taxonomy): domain Eukaryota; kingdom Viridiplantae; phylum Streptophyta; class Magnoliopsida; order Brassicales; family Brassicaceae; genus Brassica; species Brassica nigra. The sequence continues at coordinate 53,702,744 of CM028245.1, forward strand.
GATTTTATTTACCAAAACTTAGATCTCGAATATTAACAGGTAAAACCACCCACAATATAGCTAATAACAATAAAATCTTTATGTTTTTTTTAATATTGAAACTTCAACCGCAGTTGTTATACATGTTAACAAGAAAATCAAATGTTGTAGAGGAGTTCATAATGTTAATCACACCTTAAACCTTGTATATTATTTATAGCGTGGACGATTACCTAATGTCTCAAATGCTCATATTTTTATGTTTACACTTGGGTAAGCTTTAAGTTTACTGTTTAATCAAAACGAGTGATGAAACTGAAACTTATTTCTAGAAAAACAGTTACCAACCTCAACTGGAGAAATTATTAACAAATATGCTTGAAGCGCACACACACAAGTTAAAATACTAATCAACGATAGCGAAAGCCAAAAGGAGAAAGAAAAAAAAAAGGATGAAGATAAGACGCACTGAGAGATTGTAAAACATAAAAATTGAATATGATGCTGAAATAAATGCGAGTTGGATAAGATTATAAGACGATCCGAACTTTGGTACAAAAACATCGTATTCTTTCTTCTTTATCCAAATATAAAACCACCGTCTTACTTTGAGGTGACGACACTTCACTTGTTTTCCTTAAGATAACATTAACTAATCTTATTACTTAGCTAATCATTAGTGCCTTTTTTATAAACTTCATACTATTATATGGCTCTCCCCTCCCACCAATCATGTAACTCTAAAATCATTAAAATTATTAAAATATCCCACACCTAGGACGACATCATTAGCTGTTGTGACATAAGGAGATCATAGTTGACCCAATCTTAACCTTTTCAAACCAGAATCACCAACAATGCTTTTTCCAAATGTTCAGGTTTTAAGGTATATGGTTAAACAAGAACTGCAAGAAAGCAAAACAAAACAAAAAAAAAGAATGCATGGAGACATGGTTCTTGATTCAGTTGAGCAAAAGAGATCTTTATGAGATGTGCTACTACTTCTTTGCCCTATGAGAACGGAGGTAGGCAAGCATTTGACACGAGCTATAGATGAAGCAAGCATGACAAAGGTTCAATGATGGATCTGCATCAATGGCGGTCGCTTCTCGATGCTAAGAAGCAAATAGCCTAGTGGTCTCTGTTTTCTGGACCAGCTTGAATGTAACGAAGACTAGCTTTCCTGCTGCTTGCTTCAAGGGATTTTTTTTTGAACTTAAGCTTAGATGCCCTCACGAGACAAGGAGCCACAATTGTGGGCAGAGTCGAGGCTGGGACTCTGGAGTTTTATCACATGTTTCAGGCTACAGGTATATATATATATCAATCTAGTTTTGAAATATCGTCACTATGCTATGATTTTATTTATCAAATTATTAATACTTTGTATTGTATATCGATTTTCCTGATATCTGATTATTCTTTACTTCTACTAACACAAACAAACCTTTTTCTTTTCAGGAAGAGTCGAGACGGTGCAAAGGAGAATCACAAAATTTGTTTCAAAAAAAAAAAACTTCATAAAAACAGGAGACAAAAGAGAAATCTCTTGTAATGTGCACAGGTAAACCCCTCGGAGCTCACCTTATGCGCTAGGCTCCTCCTACACTCTCCGTATCTGCCTGCGTAACCAAGTTCTCAAAAGATTTAAACTCTATCCACATCAGTATTATTGTGTGACCAAGTGTGTTATAATCATATCCTAGTATCGGGATACTTTTTTACAACTTATTCAGGTCTTGAAGCTTGATATATAATCAGATGAATTTGACAGTCTCAGATTGGTGGTTTTCTGTCTACTTTGCAAGGAAAACCAATGGACTACTTACCAAGAAAATGTTTTAGAGCATTGTCGTGTCCACTGGGTAGCTTCCCAGTACCCGCAAAAAGGTAGCAAATTCCTGCGACAACAACACCAAAAAAAAAAAACAAGAGCCTTAGTCACATTCTACTTCACCGTGTTTTTCCAGACCAAGTAAAATACCAAAGGCTTTTACCTCGAGATGCCTAAGTGCATTTTGAGCAACTTCATCAGCCATAGATGCTTCAAAGTCCACATAGAAAAGATAATCAAAGTATCTGCCATGCAAAAAGAGAGAAACACCTTCATCATTTTTCAGGTTACAGTGTGAATGGTACGGGAGTCAAGGACTAAGTGGTTTGTAAGAGAAATTACTTTAGCCCTCCAGATGCTCGCAAAGGGTTTTTCCTTAAAGGACGGCTTTCGATCTGACCGAAACCACAAGCAATTGATCGTTACCGATGAGATACAGATTATAAACAAGGCTGCATAAATTAAAAAGGAAAATTTGAGTGTACTAACTAACCTTTGTGAGGTTAATTTGCCTAAGGGCAAACACAGCAAGTGCTTTGAAAAGTACACCAGGCCCTTCCTCTAACGAGAAAACTATACTTGTCTACAAGAAGATCAAAGTAACTTGTGTATCAGAGGAAAAAATAAACTGTCAAATTTAAGAGCGGCGCTTGCATTTCAAAGGATACATAGGGATTTCTCACCTTGAAAAGTCTGTTAGTTCCAGGGATAATGGGTTCCCTTGCGAGCATTAGAAACCTTGTCACGTTATCAGTGTCATCCTATATCGATTGAACTTCACAATCAAATCATCCACGGGCGAACAAAATATAGCAAAGACAATTGCAAAACTCTTATAAACCTGGATATCTTCAGCAACTATGTTCAACCCATATATCTCAGCAGCTTTGGCGCTCGCAACTGCAGCTGCGTCACTTAAATCTTCGAATGCAATTTGCTGTGAATTTCAATCCATTAACTAAATAACCTCCTACTGTAAGTTATGAATATATATAATTATACTGGAAAAGAGTTTACCTTTGCAGCACCAGCAGTGTCATCTACTGCTTCTCTCACCAATCCCAATCTAGTTAACGTGTTCTCACACTGAGCAAGAGCCTAATCCAAAGCAAAGTCTTAAGGCTTTCGCTCAATACTAAGACACCAAGAACTGAAGAAAAGGCATGTAGTGTACCTGTGGATGGCTAAGCACCCTTCTCAAATCTTCAAGCTTTACACCGTGGTTTGCCAACAAACAGTGGCGAACAGCTAATTTGACTTCCCCAACAATGTGCAAATTGTGCCGCAGCAAAAGATCATAGTTTCGATGGATGCTTCCACCTAAAGAGTTCTCAATTGGCAAAACTGCTCGGTCAACAAGCCACCGCTCAACCGCCTAAACAAGAACAAAGGTTCGACTTATGGAATAAAAAACCAAGCTCTAAAAAATAGGAACAAGATTCTGAACCTCGAATGCAGTGTCAAACTCTTCGCAGGGAACAGCTTCACAGTTTGGATAAGCCTTCTCAGCTGCTGATTCACTGTATGCACCTCTTACTCCCTATATATAAGCATTCATCATTCATTTAATCAGATAAGCTCTTCTCCAATAAACATTCCTCAGACATGTCTCTGTGTATTATTATTTACCTGATAGGCTACACGAACACGGGAGCCATTGGAGACAGTTTCCGCGAGCTGGTTTGATGACAACGGCTCTAATATTAAAAAAAAAACACACACACAACAACAAAAAATAAATAAATAAACATCCCAATTTATCATTAAATCGATGATAATTCAAGAAAAAGTCTAAGCTATCTCTGATTGGTTCACTAGTTACCAACGAACTCTTCCTAAACATAACCGCAGTGTATGAAACAGTTAGCTAGGAATGAAAATGAATAGGATTCGTACTAGGAAGCAGAGGTGAGTCTTCCGGAATCTTCTTCAATTCCACAGCTCTCACAGAGCTGTCTTTCCCGTGTCCATCTCCTTCCCTGAGCGACGCCAATACGGATACCGAACGGTTGCGTTTCGAAGATCCGATACCGAATCGGATGACGGCGTTTGGATTGCGATTGGATGGTGACAGGTTTCCCGAGATTCCACCGTGGAGCTGAGTCGCCGGCGATCGAACGGCGTGGACGGCCATTTGATGTGAAAACGAAAACGAAAACAAAAATTGAAGACAAGTCCGAACGCAAATAGTTTCGACGGCGTTTATGGATGAGAAAAGGGAAAAAAATTTTGAAGTGACACTGATGGGCCACATTATTATATGGCTTTTAAAAATGGGCTTAGCTATTTTAATCTGACGGCCCATAACATTTGTGTTTGATGATTCATCAATTCAACAATCTTACTTCCGCAGTAATTGACACACAGGTTTAGACTATCGATCTATCAATCTAAACAAGGAATTAAATTATATTTCTACGATATCATGAGTTAAACTAAATCAGTTTCATAAACTTCAACAACCGAGAGAATAGAGTTATGTTGATTAAGGAGAAGGAACAAAAGAAAAGTGCCAAAATAGATTCTCCTAGTGGACTACACTTCCTCTCACAAGCTCCTTTGCTAGTACAACAACAACAACACGACCAAGATTGACATTAGTCCGTTAGTAATCCATCACCGTTATTACACTTCTTTCTCCTCGTCGTCCCTTTCCTTGTCTTTTTCTTCTCTTTGGCTTCTGGAGACCTGAGTCGACACAATAATAATAATAAACCTCAGCTCAAACAAACACAAGTAACAGAGCATACTCTCATGCTTACGTAAGATAGTAAGACAAATGATTACAAACTCACTTATAATTTGGATCCAAGTCTTTGAGAGCCTTATCGATTGCAAAGACTACCATATTCTTTATCTGTTAGAGCAAAACACACAGGTAATCATAACCAGCTTAGAGAATTGATAGTTTAAGAATACGCTACAAGCAACCAGAAACAAAAACAAGAAGATACCTGCAACTTGTCCTCTTTTGAATGATGATCTGGAGGTAGTAGACGATACTCCTTTGTCAAGCGGAAACACTCGCTGATATTTTCAGGCGAGACAAAGTCAAGCGCCACCTTTGTGCAAGACTGCCAGAGAAATAAAATGATCAACTTAAAGAACCTTTTACTGAGAGATTAAAAACCCAACTTGCTCAAAATCAAAGTATTACCTTCAAGTTCCTGACTTGATGAGGGCAGCCTACAGGTATTAACACAGCATCTCCAAGCTTTTGAACAAACGTCCATGGTTCAATGCCTACACAACATATAGCCCATAAAATTACCAAAACCGTCAAAAGATAATGTGTTTGTGTTAATCAAAAGTATGCAAGCAATACCGTATTCTTCTTTCAGAATCATTTTATGATATCGCGTCAGATAGAAAGACTGGTCATGTATTGGATGAACCACCTATAGAGAAGAAGAAGATGGATGAACACATACGATAAGTAGTAAAATAGAGAGACAGGCTGGAAGCAAATATTCACTAGATATCTTCAAGGTCTCCACCGAAACTTTGGGGGATGAGAAGTGTACCTTAGACACGGGGGAACAGAAGAAATGTCGGAACTCTTTGTGATGACTCAGAAGGTATTTCTCTAATTTTGGAACATCTTCTCTACGGAAAATGTCCCAGAGAGCTCCTCCATCGGCTTCAAGGTTCTTGACTTCTTCTTCACTCGTGTTTTCAAGAGTCTCCATCTTTTCCTTGTAGTTAGGAACCGAGCAAAACAGTTCTTTGACATCTTGTTCAGCATGCTTCTTTTTAAGGTTTTCCATTTTGGATTTCTTTTCTTCATCTTTGATGGTCACTTCACTTATGTGTGTCAGCACATTAACCTGAAATGGCCAACACAACAGCAATTAAGATACAGACGGAGTAAAACTATTATAAAGTATAATCTAAGCTTGACACATATTTCCACCCAATCATGAAAGAATGAAAACATACATAATAATGTTAATAAAAGACAACTTTGGTAACTCCGCTCACACAACATAAATCGAAACCAAGAGATCCCACAAAGCTAGATAATGTATTTTTCAGTTTTCAGTTATTTTTTGCCGGGGCTACAAAATAGTACAATGGTCGGTTCGTAAACTAGTATAGAGAGCCTAAACCGGAAAGAAACAACATAACCAGTACTAAATTTCTATAAATGTACCACGAAATAAAGGGTATACATTTATTGACAGGGAGTAAGGATATTGCATGACACCCATCTTGACAACTCATTGACCTAGGTTTTGCATCAGTTACTATTATTCACAGTTCATTTCAATGTATAATCTACCCCAACAGTTTTATTGAATACACAAGGAATCTACACAGTTAAATTCATTGATCTAGTTTCAATGGGTTTTGTAATATTCAAAAGATTATTAACCAAACAATTTTAGTTCTAGTAGTAATCTTGGTTTAATATTCAGCTTCAGCCAAACTTGTAGCATTCATTTTGATATTCAGCTTTCACTAGATTTTGAAGCAGGATTTGTTAGTCTATCTACAAAGGGCCAAATACAAGACATTTTGTTGGCATGTTTGTTTTGGTGATTAGACCGCAGCAAAATTATTTTGGTAATCTTAATCTATTGAAATATTCAGCTTCGGCCAATTTTGTAACATTCATCTCGATATTCAGCTTTAGTGGAATTTGAAGCAGTATTTGTAAATCTATGTAAAAAAGGCCAATACAAGACATTTTGTCGGCATGTTTGTTTTGGTGATTAGAGCCCGGCAAAATCATGTTCATTTTGGTAATTTTAATCTATTGAGATATTCAGTTTCAGCCAATTTTGTAACATTCGTCCCAATATTCAGCTTTAGTGAAATTCGTAGCATGATTTGTAAGTCTATATCTACAAAGTGCCTATTTAAGATATTTTGTTGGCATTAGAGAGCCTTGTATTGTTTATTTATTGTATGTGAACTGTCAGGATAGGTTAATTTGTGCGCCTCCCGCCATGGATATGGTAGTCGTTTCTCATAACCATTATATCCATCACCCATCAGCAAAATTTGTGCAGTAATAGCTTGATATTCAGATTCAGCAGATTTTGTAGTAGAATTTGATAATCTATATGCAGAGAGCCTATACAAACACTTTGTTTGTCTGTTTGTTTTGGTGATTAGCCAGGTATATGTAATATTAATCCATGAAGATTTTCAGGTTTAGCCAAAAATGCAGCAAAACTTATGTTGTCATAGCTAAGATATTCATCTTCAGCAAAATTTGCAATAGAACTTGTTAGCATATCTGCAAAGAGCCTCTACAAAACACTTTGTAAGTCTGTTTTGGTGATTAGACAGCATTATAATCAGTGGCGGAGCCAGAAACATTCTGTATTGGGGTCAAAAAAAATTTAGTAGGGAAAATTTTTCATTTTTAAGGGAGTCAATACAATTTTTCTTAGACAAAAACAAATATTTACAATTTTTCTTAAATAAAAACTTTAAAAAAAATAGTGGGATCAGCTGACCCCACTAGTAACACACTGCCTCCGCCCCTGATCAAAATCATGTTAATTTGGTAATCTTAATCCATGGGATATTCAGTTTAAGCTAAACTTGCAATAAAACTAGTGTAGTCATAGCTCGATATTCAATTTCAGCATAATTTGCAGGAAAACTTGTTAATCTATCTACAAAGAGCCTCTACAAGACACTCTGTTGGTCTTTTAGTGATCAGATAACAACAAAACTTCTGTATTCATAGCTAGATATTCAGATTATGGGGATTTACTTATATTCTTAGGCTTAGAAGAGGAGAAAATGATGCTATAAGGGGAATAGTTAAACTCAAAGCTAAAAATATTATTGTCCAAAAAAAAAAAAGAGAAGTACTAAAAGAACTAAGGGAAGACTAATCCTATATATAAGAAAAAGTGTTGGAAACAAATTTATTATGAAATGAAATCTGATTTCATTATTATGATAGGTTTTGAGATCACTATGGGTATACCAAGGATAACCATCAGAAAACTAAGTACAAGAAATGAAGGAAAACGTGCGCGAGAAATGACAAAAGAAATGAGTACTAACCGCATCAGACATGTCGCAGTGGAGCTTGGTTACTGAATCTCCACGGCCCATTTCTTGCGCAAATCCATAAGCAACGTAAGTCTTTGGTCCCATGTCTGGCTTCAAGCATTCTTCAGGCAACTTCACGGCAAGATTTAAAGGCCCACTAACCGGGTGAGTGTACTGCTTCAAAGGCAAGCTGCATAAGAACTCCTCACAGTGACGTGGCAAGTTTTCATTGAAGCTCTTCGATGGAGGCCAATCTTTCAGTTTCAGAACACTTGGCCAACCCTCACGATCATAACGGCCTTTTTTGTAACCGGTAAAGAATTCACCAAGATTAATGGATAACTACATCAATAACAAGTCCTCATATAAGCTAGAGAGCACGGTAACAAGTCCTTCAACTTAAATTTTCGAGACAAAAAAAAAAGTTTGCCGGTAGAAAATTAATTAAGGAGAAGACTGACCTCACAGCAGTCCAGACAATCAATAGCATTAACATCCAGAAGTGTTTCATGCTTGGTGCTTCTTATCTGACGGCAGGCACGATGCATAACACCTGGTTCCCAGCTTAAACCAGCTGTACCCTCAAGCACGTTCCTCACAATCACAGGCTCTCCTTTTGCCCAATGATGCTGAAAATGCTTCAGATTAATCTCCTGAGAACTTGGAAAATATAGATAATTGTCTTCTGATCCTTCTCGACATGCAGCCTTTAACAAGTTTTTGTTGGTGTCCATGTCAATATGACCTTCAGAGTTAAAACAAGGGCATCTCTCTGTGGCCATTTCAGGTACATCAAAAAGCTTGTTGGCTTCAACCGTGTCTTCTACCTTTTTGACCAAATCAGATACCCAACCATCAGGAAGCACGCGTTTCAACTCTAAAACCCCCTCCCCACAACAGCAAGTAATGATTCCAACTTCATCTGCTTTCCACGTAGATGGGGGCTTCACAATAGCAAGCAATGATTCCACCTTCTGCTTATCATCCGTAGGTTTTTCAATTTTTTCTTTTCCTCCATGTAGATAATCAAAACCTCGGCTAATATAATTCCAAGAAACATCCTCCTGACATGCCTGAAGTTTTCCATTTCGGATCTCCATGGAACATGCAATGCAGATATCGGAACCACAGCTCGAGCAATGCCTATGAAGGTCAAAGATCGCAGTCTGGCAGCCATCACTGTAAACGCAAAGAGTTTAAACAAGAAAGATTAATAACAGCATAATAACATAAGAACATATTCACTGAAACAAGAGTGTCAAGGTGATTCACCAGTATAGTCTTTCGCCAGGTTGACAATTAGTGTCTTCAGGCTTCACCTCTCCAAACTCCAGTCCTGTGAGACAAATAAGTATTCTCTTATTCTATGAGCCATCACATTGCAACTTCCCAGTTCATCAATATAATGCATATACATACTTCGACGTACTAGAATTGTTACTTTTCAGCATTGTTAAACGCAAGGAAAGTACCTGATATATTTGCCTCAACTTCCATCTCAAGAACTTGTTCATCATTTATTTCCTTCAGATGTGGGAGAAGCTTTTGCAGAATATACTTAGAGCATTGAATTGTTTCATCCTTGCTAACCTCAAGCTTTGACTTTAACCCCTACAAGACATCAGAGCAATGATTAAGTAAGGATGGTAGATAGATTAAGAAAACACACAATCAAGCAAGATATATACTTACTTCCATCTTAGTATCAAGACGCAAGCATGCTCTGCAATTGCAAGTATTCCAGCAAAATGGGCATTTCTTGGCAATGTCTTCGTGTGGAATGTGAGGGTACCTAATATAGAAAAAGTTTTCAAAGCTTCAGAACCAAAGAAACAAATTCAGCAGAAAAAGACTACAATAAAGTCGGATTAACTATATACTAATTAAATACTGGTTATTTGTAGAGGCATCAACAGAAACTCCTGCTCAAAATCCAAATCATTATCTTGATTATATCCAATACAATACAAAGCTCTAAAGTATCTACTTTTAACACTCATAAAGGAAGTGAGTAGCAAGAAGCTAAACGTCATGGGTATATGTGAAAGTAAGAAGAGAGCAATACCAATTTTGTAAGCATTTGTGGCAATAACGCTTCCTATCGCAGCAGTTCTTACACCTTACAACCTCCCCATTATCGTTTCGTTGACATTGGTGACACATGTTGGACTCCGATTCTTCAGCATTTTCCTAAATATACCAAAAACAATATACAGATTACTATGTGAAATCCTACGAATGATGAGGAAAGAAGAGAGCTTTTCACTGACCTCGTCTTTGTTGAGACAACCTATCACCACTTTCCGAGGCCTCTTCTTGCTTATCTTGACAGGATCTTTAGAGACAAGTTCATCCTTGTTCTTCTTCTCTTCTCCGTCGACTTCTTTCAATGGCCGTTTGCGAGACACGTAGACCTTATCGAACCTTGGCATTCCATCGGAAAGCTTAACCTGGTCAGATCCATTCTCCTTCTCTAAACAAGTGATTCCGTTAACACATTGGTCAACTTCCTCCGTTGACTTTTCGTCAGGATTTTTCCGAGGCCTTCCCGGTTTAGCCTTCGGTTTATCACTCGTCTTCTGGTCTTCTTCAGGATTTTTCCTTCCCGGTTTAGCCTTTGGTGTATCACTTTTCCGAGGCCTGCCCGGTTTAGCCTTTGGTGTACCATTTGTCGTCCCGTCTTCTTCAGCATTGCCCGGTTTAGCCTTCGGCGTATCATTCCTCATCTGGTTTTCTTCAGGATTCTTCCGAGGCCTTCCCCGTTTAGCTTTTGGTGTATCGTTCATCTTCTGGTCTTCTTCGGAATTCTTCCGAGGCCTTCTCGGTTTAGCCATCTTCGGATCTTCTTCAGGATTTTTACGAGGCCTTCCCCGTTTTGCCCTCGGCTTGCTTCCCAAATCTTCGTCATCATCGTCGCGCTCTGCGTAATCAATCGACAGCTTAGTACAAGCTCTCGGCAGCCTAAGCGGGTTCGATTCTTCTGCAACCCTAATAAGAGCTTCCTCCTCCGTAAAACTCATGCCGGAAAGATTAACAAAAAATAATACTAATTGAACCACTCTTCAAGCCCCCAATCAGAGAAAAGGAGTAAATGTAAAAAAAGGATTAAGAAAAGGGACGCAAAACCCTAGACACTGTTAACGCCTAGATATTGGGAAAATTGGAATAGTCTCTGCTCCGCACACAGTTAAAAGTTTAGGCCTAATTTGTCAGACTAGTGGATTTAAACCAAAACGTGGAGGGTTATTATCTCCCGCCCATTTTCGAAAACCGAAAATTTATTACTACAAGAATAAATGTCTTGTCTACTAGTAATATTTTTAATTATTTAATTCGTACTCAAGTAGTAACATTTTTCTGATAAAAACTTAGAAGGTTATTATGGTTATGTATATCTTCAAATTATATCAACCGGTTAATACATTAGACCATCATTATCGGTAAATCCCTTTTGGGTTTCTTAATTTTTTTTTACTGATTTAAAAAAATTAACTAGATTATGACCCGCCCTAAAGGGCGGAAATTGATTTGTCAAATTTTAATTTTAATTTATGTTATAAACAATATGTGTATATAATATTATATATATTTTGTGTAATATTTATATATATATATATATATATATTTGACATATATGTAAAATTTTATTAAACTCTCATCAATATCTAAACCCTAATGTGTAACTACCTTTTGTCCAGGAAAAAAAAAATCTTACGTAGAGTCAACAACTTCTGAGATCAATTAATATTTTCTTTCTGTCGCTGTGAATAATATACGAATCTAATTCAAATTTATCGTTTCTCTATCTCTTCTTCCTCCGATCAATGGGTTTTTTTGAACCAAAACTATCTAAAAACAATTCATCTTCAACAAAAACTTTGTTTCTCTCTGGTAGCTATGACTACACTGTTCGTATGCACAATTTCCAAGGGATGAACTCCAGGCTTCAGTCCTTTAGGCAGATCTAACCATCAAAAGGTCACCAAGTTTGGAGCTTGAGCTGGAGTCCCACTTCCGGTCAGTTTCTATGCATCACTGGCTCTGCACAAGCTAAGGTCTGTATGTGTGTTCTTTATGAATACAATCCGTTTTTTTTTTTCAAATTAACAAAGACATGCATGATCTTTGCTATTTGATCGGAGGAAAAGTAAAGGTTATAAATTTTAACATAACTCTTACAGTTAACCTAATCTCTTATAGTTCAAAAATCGTTTTTGAGGTGAAGAAAGTAGTAGGAACTGAATGCATATTTATAGTAATCATATTTACGTCTAGGTATAATGAAGAGATTCTAGGCATATTTTGATTTTGAGTAGTTTGTTGAATCAGTTGAACTGTTTTGTTAATATATGAGATAAGAATGTGTTTGTGAAGTAGATGGATAGTGAGCTAGAAATATCGTGTAATTTGTTTTGCTCCAACAAAATTTTTTATTTAAGATACTTAACGTAGATTTGATCAAATCTACTTTTACTATGAATTGAATAATAGATATGTAACTCCTAAATCGTTGGGGACGTGATAATTATTGAAATGAGAATATATAGAAATTTGTTCGAGAATATCCATCTGTGTTAAAAAAAAAAGATTTAGGTAAAGTTAAAAATTATCTTGTTTTGTTAGGATTATTTGTTTGCAATACACGTAGTTTTGCATAATGTAAAATATTTTTAAAATACTTTTAAAAAATACGTTCACCATGTGCATGTTGGTAAAAATAAATCATGTTTCTTCCAAAACCATGTGTAGAGAAGAACATCAATCGACAGCTTCAACAAAATACCCCAAAGTTAGTTTTACATTATCGAAGGAGTTCCATATTAGTTGAAGGAGTATACGTCTATAATGGATGCTGAGATGATTGAACAGTAGAACAAAAAAGTCAGCTTCATATGATATTGAAACACATAAGACAAATGTTAAACATGTATCGAGGAAGAACATAAAACGATAGGTTCATCAAATGAGACTGGTTCAGATAGGTAAAATTTAATTATACTAAGAGATAACCAAAAATAATTTAAATATGATATTGGTTAAGTTTAATTAATCTACATTAGTTAATATTTGGTTAGATTTAAGTAGGTATATTCTAGTAACATTTATGAAAGAGGCCAAAATTTAAATGACAACTTCAAGTAGTAGATAAAAACCAATCCCTAAATTAATAGATTAGATTTAAAAAAAAAATCAATCGCGGACCGCCACGTATCAGTTAAACCGTGAACAGTTCAAGAAACAGACCAAAGTCGGTTCTTAACTCGCGTCTTTTGTGACTGATTCTTAGCAAATTTGTGGGAGCCACTATCTCTTTTAGTGTAAAAATCCTCTAAGAAACTAGGGATAAATATGCCCTTATATGCTTCAAAATGTATGCCAAAAATATCATTAATGATATATCTTGGTCTCTTTAACATTCAAATTCCATACGTATCACGTATTTGTTGGTAGGTCAACGTAAGTCATTTGTGACAATTCCCAAAATCTTATCGAGATTGTAAACATACGCCGACCTCTCCAGAGTTGGATAATAATAGTATTAAGCTAATAATTGTCTCATAAGATTTCGAGTCATCACAGATGTTGTAAGTCAAGCATATAGTATTTGATTATCATAGCAAATGGATGACAGATTAGCAGTCAGACTAATCTTTTATTTTCATTAAGTAGGAAGATGGAGGGGAACCTGCACTCTAGAGGAGACCAAGACTTTTGACACAGTTGTTTCCATTCATTGTTACGTATGCACAACTGGATAATTAGTAAAACAAAACGCATTCATCATCATAATGCAATATATTGACCAGACATATCATTCTTGAGCCTTACATATATAAATATCAGAGGATGGTATATCAGAAAAATATTACTTATGGCTTATTATTTAATCTAGTTTTTGACCTGATTAAATTACGAGTTTTTCTAGTCTTTTAAATATTAAAGAATTTGTACGAATCTGCAAGTAGAAGGAAATAAACACGCAAGGAACGATTTGAAAACGACATTTAAACTATCAGAATTATTCCGTTGGTGCATGGCAACAACTCATGGAACAAATGATAATATATATATATAACAATCCCTTCTATATATTTCATCAGATTGTGATCTAAAGAAGACTCAGAAACTCACAGCCAACCAAAAAAAAAATAACATCAAACATTCTAAGCGAATTCTCAAAGAAGATCATCTATAAATCATCAGCAAAACGTGACGTGAAGAAGACAAGAACATGAAGGTATGTATATATGTGTACTCAATTACTTGGAACACACTCTGTCTTCTGTATGTGTGGAAGCAGACTTTTCTTATGACGCTAAGAGGTTTTCTAACTGTGTGCAGCAAAAGATCTTGATAAGAGTTACTATGACTGATGATAAAACCAGAGCAAAAGCAATGAAAACTGCGGCTCAGTTTAAAGGTAACAACGATACAATAACCATATAAAAAGCTGAATCTCGAAATTCATGTTGAATCTTGATGCATATGGTTTTACAGGGGTGTCAGCTGTGGAGATAAAGGGAGATCACAGGAACCAGATTGAGGTGACAGGTGTCGAAGTCAACATGATCTGTCTAACCAACACACTGAGGAAGAAAGTAGCCTTCGCTGAGCTTGTAAGCGTAAACAAAGTTGAACCGCCCAAGAAGCCCGAGGACGACAAGAAGAAGGATGACAAGAAAGGTGACGAAAAGAAACCTGACGAGAAGAAAGCCGACGAGAAGAAAGCCGATGAGAAAAAAGCAGATGAGAAAAAAGCAGAGGAGAAAAAGGCAGAGCCATGTTGTTGTTGTAATCCATGTTATCCACCATCGCCTTACGGATATGGTGTGCCATCTTCCTTTCCCCATCCGTGTGATCCCTATGGCTATAATTATAGGGATTATTATACTGGGGAGCCCTTCTACAACCACGGACCCAGCTGGAGGTTCATGTGAAGAGACTAAAAGCTTTTCTATACTAAGTGTTTCAACATGTTAATGCATTTTGATAGTCAGATTTGTCACTTGAATAATAACACCCTTGTACTCCAAGTCACCAGCAGCCTGCAAAAAAAAACAGATAGCTTTATGATACACAAGATTCATATGTCTCTATTACTAAATACAACCTTTGTCATACAGTATACCTGTATAACGCCAAATGACCGTGCCAAGTGTTCAATCCTGGAATCAAACGTAGCAACAAAGAGCAATGCATCAACACGTTTGAACACAAAAGGCACATTAAGCAACTCCTTGAGAAACCTCTCTGACGGGGAAAGTTTGACCACTGCGTCCTCATCATCACTATAGCTCTTCAACTTACTCTCTTCTTCTTCACTCGGTGCTATTCTTGATAAACTCTCAAGAAGCTTAACACTCCAAGCGCTTCATAGTGACCTGATTCAGAAGAAAAACCAACCTCAGATTCAACTCAATACAAATAAATAACCTTTGTAAAACTGATGATAATACCATCTCGAAGGGGCTGGCAAACATCATCAGTGGTGAGATCAAGTGTTGAAAGTAGAAAAGCAACACTCTGAAACTTTCTTGGATCCAAACCTCTACATTCTTGATTAAGCATTGGGAGATCACAGCTAAGACTTATCATCTGCTTCTTATGTACTAGTTTAAGCCATGTTGTATTTGTCTTGAATTGAGATTGTCTCTTGTGTTGTGTGGCAGTCGAAGGGAACTTTTTACGTGGAGAAGATGTAGTAGAGAATATGATGGAGAATACAGTAACAGAGGAAGCTTCTTCAGTGGTGGAGCCTTTCATTGGTATGGAGTTTGAATTAGAAGAAGCTGCAAAGTCTTTATATGGTAATTGGGTGTAATCAAACTTTCCAGGACAAGAAAGATACAAAGATTAGGGAACTTAGCACAAAGCTAGGCAGAGAGAGGAAGCGTTGCAAGAACAGCTTGATATGGTCCTAAAGGTGATGGAAGAACATATTAATCATCCATCATCATCAACAATGTTTACCAAAATGTCAGAGAAATAGAGTCAAAAACTTTCACCAAACCCCTCAGCTGAATAAAACAACAAACACAAATTTTAAAAGACTGGAAATCAAATAAGAAACATTAGAAATCACAAAATATCATCTAGTGCCATTAAAGGTCAGTTTTTCCAATAGCAAAACAACATACAAAACATAACGTAACCAAAGATAACCAAACACACCAGAAGATATACAAATTCATGGATGAAGGCCTTTGGTCTACTAAGAGCTAAAGCTGTTTCACTTCCTATATCTCGGTTAACCCCAAATATTGAATCACCACGCCCAGCAGCAAAGTGATGGCCCATGACCATCATCTCACCAGACACTAGGATGAACCTTTTGTCGTGGGGCTTTGTTCCGTGGCTAGAGTTGCACTAGACTTGCACCAGAATACAAGCTCTCCGTTCATTAGAAACGCATCCACAATGGTCACCCCCGTGAAGAGCCTCATACCGAGAATTGTCGCTTGTGGGTCCACGGTAGATTTCCTGCCATAAAATAAACACTTTAAAACCAAGCCAAAAATCTATGAAACTATAAATTAATATCAAAACTTATTTACCCCCTTTCGAATATTCCAGTAATCTGAAAATATAACTAAGGTTGCTCCTATAGGCTGCGTTCAAATCTCCTCAAAGCTGCATGTAAATCATTACCAAGATAGATAATCTGCTATCTTAATCTTCTTCTCGTTTCTTTCTTTGGGTTTATCTGTTACGTTGTTAAAAGAATCTTCTCCAACTCCTCGTTGCACTGTCACTCCATTATCTTTTATATATTTAAGGCCAGATGTCAGTAGCATAGTATGACACTTGTATTTCTTTGAAGCTTGACGTAAGCGGTCATGAGGAGATGCATAAAAACACAACAAAAGTTTAATAATGTAATTGAGAGTTCGAATTGAACAAAATTCCAAAAAAGTAAAGAAGAAAGTTTGACTTACCATGATCCTCTTGGTCTCGGACATCTCCTACCATTTTATCTTCTTGTTCTGAACGGATAGGTCCATCTTTCTTCTTATCTTCCTATGAAAGTTTAACCCATTTCCTGTCGACTTTGTAACTCCCGACTTTGTAACTCCCGCTCTCCAGTTGGGAGACTGAAATCAAAGTTAAAAGAATTAAGGAAAGGGATAAAAATGGGAATAATTGACAATTAAAAAAACTTACCATTTTGAGAGATCTCCAACACAAAAATTGGTTTTCATAAATGGTATTGTCAGCTTCTTTCTGGAATCTTTCAAACCAACAGGAAATAGCAGGAGGAGGAGGCACTTCTTTGCAGCACATTTCATACAGCTTTGGGCCAAAAATATCCTTCAGATCAGAGGGAGTCAAAGCGTGATCCGGATAGGCATGAACGCTCTTTTTTGCAGTCTCAAGTATATTCTTGTTACTAGGTTTAAACCTGCTAAACTCAACTCCGGCTTCCTAAACATTTTTGAGACCGAAGTATCCCAACAACAACGACCAAGCACAAACTCCCTGTATCAAAACAATACACAATTTCAGAGTTGCAAACATGTAAGCAAAACTAAACCAGAGAGAGTGACAAACCTAGAGGTATCAGCATCTACATCAGCTTCGCTTTCTTTCTTGAGCTCCAAAGTGTTGAGGTAGTTTTCATTCTCACAAGGCTCAAGAACACTCTTGCCCTTGACAATGAATTGACATCTTTAAGACAAGGAGTATTATGGAAACAACAATGAAGAGTATGATAATATTTTTCAAAAATCAAAATCTGTGCAGTTCCAAAGTTAATTGAAATACTAGAGTTTTAAAAAAATGGAAGATTGTTATAACTCACAAAAATTGCTTATCCTATACTATTTAATCATTATGATATCAAACATCATATCTGGACGTTGTGGAAGATTGTTATATATATATATATATTCTGTGAAAACTCAAGTTCAGATTACATATTAAGTCATGGTCATGCCAATAGTTACATACTTTCATATCTGATAACTGAAACCATATCCATTCTTGAAAGAGATAGATTGGCTACATCTTCCTGGTTTGTTGGCTGGAGCAGTGTGATGTTGACGACTAATTGAAACCGGCCGAGCTTGGCTGTGTTCCCGTGGTGAAGTTGCAGAGCGTTTGAGTGATGAAGTCACATGTTGACGAATACCTCACGAACCCGCATATCCGTGGCGACCTTCATGATCTGTGTATCCGGTTGAGGTGCAGTGCCACCATAAGCTCTTCCACCACCAGCTTTCATCTTTCTCACTATCTCCTTTACATGGTTTATGGTCTCCCCAAGATTGATGAATTGCTCCATCATATCGATTTTCATCTTTTGGATTTCATCATGCATTTTCCTGTTGAGGTTGATCTTTAAATCTTCAATGGATTCTCCGCTGCTTCCCATGACTTAGATCACAACAAGAATTTTTTTTTTTTTGGATAGAAATTTTTGATACCACAAAGGGGTCTGGATCAAAAACGAAAATGTGCTTTGATGCTAATGAAAGCCCCTCTTCAAAGCTAAGAGAATTCGCTCTGATACCAAATAATAGGATCTCAAAGACTTAAAGAACAAGAACACAAGTTTACTACAATTTTCTTTTCATTTCCCATTCACTAAGACAAGTATTTCTTAAATACACAGACACATTCACGAAATAACTCCCCACTAATACATAACGTGAGACTTCCCACTAATGTAGGAGAAACACTATGCCACATCCCTATCCCATCCTTGGCCATGGTCTTATCAGAGCTCATATTGTTTTATTACAGAAATTGAGGGAGAAGAATATAAGATCGAGAAAAAAAACAGATGGAGAAACAAAGTCTTAGTGTTGAACTTGAACCCAAATTGTTTGTTATCGTTTCTATGCGATGAACGTTTATCAGCTTCCTTCTCCGCAGAGATAACAACTTTACTGTACTCAGTATTTCAAGTTTCTACATGTTGTTAATGCATTTTGATAGTCAGATTTGTCACATGAATAAAAAGCCATTGAACTTGTACATGCTCTTAAGAAATGAAAAGCTAAATCTTCTTATCCATGAAGTCGCATTACACAGTAACGAGCACAAATCAATACCAAGATGTTTCCTTTGCAAAAGAGTTGCTAAATACATAAGTTCAGTACATTCTCCTAGACACCAAAGGGTTCCACCACTTCCTAGAAATTCAACTCACTCGCCTTCCTTCAACTCTTTCAAGTGCACTTAACGACCTCCTCTGCCACGACCAGCACCACCACCACGCCCACGACCACCACGTCCACGGCCTCGTCCAACAGGTTTCCCTAAGAACCAACGAAAGAAAGAGAATAAACGGATTTGATAAAAGAATCTTAAGCCTTTACATCAAAAAAACGAAGGAAGCATCATTACCAGCAACAGGCTTCTTAGGTTTAACTCGAGGAGTGTCTTCCACAAGCAAAGTCTCCAGGTTCAAGCTATCAGGAAGAATGTAGTAGCGTATGTTGTTACCCCTCAAGCTTAGATGGTCCATCGTCACTGGATTCTTCCCCTTGAGAGTCATTTTAACCGTCTTCAAGTGAGTGTTCATGCTCACATCAACACCTAAAACAAAATCACCGTGCTTAAAACTTCAATCAATAAACTTCTGACTAGTGAATCTAATCTGAATGTTCGCTAAAGCTACCACGGAATGCGATTAAGCTAACGGAGTAAACGGATCGATACTAGTAAGAGAAAAAAAGAAGTTACCAGTGATGGTTCCATGGACCACAGTCCCGTTCTTCAGCTCGATCGACACAGTTTCATTGTTCAACTTCATCAAAAACCTACTCGATCCAATAATACACCCAAATCGAGACAAAACAACAATACAAATCAGCTAAAGCGCTCAAAGATCGGGAATCGAATCAGTACTTAATGAGAATCGAAACAGTACCTGACGAGCTTCATCTTTGGGTGCGAAGAAGAAGAGATTGGCGACGAATCTGCAGAAGCTGCGAAACCCTCAAACCCTTCTTAGCTAGCGGGCACGGATCCGACTTCTATTTTGGATCTATCAGCTAAATCATGATATAACATTTTTAAAACATAGCTGGGCCGTAAAACGCGGCCCATTATTCCGGAATACTTGACTGTGGGAATGATTTTCCGGGGCTGACCGGATGTTAACCAGAAACAGATTACAAACCTCCCTTTTATTTGCAATTGGTTTAGCTAACCGGGAAATTGATGAGACGCGAACCGTAAATTCCGGAAAAGGCGTCTCTAACACAAAAGCGCGCGATCGCTTGATAAACACGCGCTGCGCGTTTACGAGATTGATTCTTAAATCGAGAGTTGACTGACAGATCTCCACTCTCCACGGTAGAGAGACTGCTCTCCGGCGAAACTGCTCTAACCCTAACTCCGTCAATGGCGGATCCGAGCTCCAACACGAAGAGATACACTCCCCCTGGTCAAAGGTAACTTCGCTTTTTCTCTCTATCCTTCCTCTCGTTCCTGCTAATTGGATTGATCGTTACTCTGTTCGTCTCCGATCTTTCCTTCTGATCTCTCTTCTCCGCCTTGCAGGAATCCATCTGGTGTTAGCAAGAAGATAGGAGGTATACTATCTCTCTCTCGCTCTATCTCCGTCTTCTTTGCTAGAAACGAATCAAATGAGTTCGTGATTCCTAGATTATCTAGTTCTGTGTAGATCAGAGAGTTGTGGAAGAGAAGTAATCTGATTCTGTAGATACTCTAATTGATTTGCAAGCGACTCTTGTGATTGTGGATAGTTTGTAATCTCAGGAACCGTTCTAGGAAAGTAAATCAGATCTTGATCTCTCTCTCTATTAGCGATTCTTTAGAAATGAGCATCGTTCAAGCTTAGGGAATACAAGAGGCTATATCAGGTTTTTGCTTGTTATGATCTTTGTTATTTGCTGAAGTTTTTAAGAGAAAATATGCAGATCGTGCAAGTAGCCAGCAGAACAAGGATGGTGAGAGAAGTCAGCCTCTGGCTTCTGGTTCTCAGATGGAGAAAGCTTCCCAAAAGATAGCCACTCTAAAGGACTGCGCTGCGAGTGAAGCTTATCAGCTTTTAAGCCAACGTATGAATCCAAATTACTATTTAAGCATTTATGTCGTAATATCTTTGTGTGATCATTTTTTTCTGTCAAATGTTGCTTTGCTAAACAGATGATGAGTCAGTTCTAGTTTACTAGTCAAGCTCCTTGGTTAAAAATTTTGGAACTTTATGAGATGAAGTGTTTTAAAGTCACTGCCTTTCTGCACTCATTTGATGTGTCTGTCTTATTTATGTACTCTTGATTTGTTGATTGAACAGGCTGGGCAACTGCAATGCATCAATACAACGACCCAACGGTGGATTTATCTGGTGGGTTTTAAGTGCATTCAAAGTTTTTCCTAATTCCTTTCTGTCTTTAGACTTCTGCTGCTTGAGTTTCCAGATATAGAATCAAAAAGTATCTACATTCCCACCTTGATCTCTGCATTCGTGGTGATTAAATCAGAACTGCTTTGCAAGTTTCACCTGTTTTAATCTGTTTTACAGAACGGCCAATCATGTACTATGGAGGGAGTGTTTGGGGTAAACTACCTCACCAGGTAGAACCAACACTTTGATCTCTTTCCTATGATTTTAAGCTCTCTTTTTAAGACGTGTTGACACCATTTTCTCATATATTGTGACGAAACGATCGCAGATCTTGGCTTCAGCAAACAATACATTGCCTCCAAAGATCTCCCCAGCGGATTACAGAGCTGAAGTGCGCCGAGGATTGCTGACTCCAAGAACTTCAAGTTCCAGCAACTAGTGATATGGTGTTTGGTGCTTGTTGAGATGGCACAAGCGATGATGTATCAATGACGTTCTTCTTCTTTTCTGGTAGGACAAAAATGATATCTTTCTGGCTCGAGTCTGTTACTTCTGGTCCCTGAAAGTGTAAAAACCCAAACCAGAAGGTTTGACTAACAATGACGTTAACATTTTGCATAATTGGTTTGCAAATGCATCGCTCCTTTTCTGTCTTTCGAGATCCTTGGTGTCTTTAAACTCGATGGACTTAGGTAGAACTTTTATAAGTAGTACAAGTAGTTACTATCCAAATAGTATTTGGTTTTAGTCTTTTGGTCAACTGCATCCAAATATAAACACTAGTAAAACCCGAAACAGAAATAAGTACATATGTTAATTTAATTATACATGTTTTGGTCTTAAACCCCTGTTAATCAATTAGTAAATGTGGCAAAGGCAGTAACAATTTGAAACTTGGAAGTGAAAAGGTTTAAGTTCGTAGCAAATTACAAAGATTGTAACGTGTTCTTTAAGGTAACGCATACATTTCAATCCTTTTCCGACGAAACTAGCTTTCCACGACACAAGGTTTTTTCTCACAAAGAAGTTTTCTTTCTTGTTCTACCAAAGAATTAAAAACGAATTCTAACGACATGATTATTTTAGAATTTGTTGAATTCTCAACTGCTTCTTCGCACACACTATCTCAAAAACTTAAAACATATAAATAAATCATCAGCGTCGTCATCATCATGATCTTGCATTACTTTCCTCTCTCTCTCTTTCATCTCTCAGATCCAAAAACAGAGAGAGAACAACGATGAAGCTTTATTCCTCTGTTTCCTTCATCTTCTTCGGCTTAATCTCTCTTCATCTTCTACCTCTCTCCACTCAGCAAGCTACGGAATCATGCAGTTCAACTTTACCTCTCAACGACCTCACCTTTGACTCAACCCTCCTTCAATGCGTCGAAGCTTGGTCTCCCCAGAATTACATCCTCCGAGTAAGTCCCTATTCTTCACTCTTTTCGATTCTGGAAAAAACAAAATTAAACAAAAAAAAAATTCGAAAAATGGCTGCAGTATGCTAAAACGGTGGACAACACATGGACCTTCATCTTATCCGCTCCCGATTCAAGCGCCTACATAGGGATCGGATTCTCCACCAACGGTCAGATGACCGGAGCCAGCGCGGTTGTCGGGTGGATACCAGCCGACGGCCGAGGACAGGCGAAACCGTACTTTCTCGGAGGGAAATCTCCGGGAGAGGTGACGCCCGACCGAGGCGATCTCGTGATCGTCAACGGCTCGCTGAAGATCGAGTCGGTGTCGTCGCGTCTCTACATGAGCTTTCAGCTGACGACCGCGGAGACGCCGAGGCAGAGCCTTCTTTACGCCATGGGACCTCCCGGGTTCTTTCCGAGTTCGCCGGGTTTTGGTCTGAGGGAGCACCGCGACATGACCACCACGACTATCAATTATAATACAGGTAAGCTTAGAGCCATCATTATTAGTTTGTTTAAATAATTAAAAGTCAATATTGAATTAATCCGTTATTTGACTGGTTAATCACTTAGTTCCATGAATCAGAACATTGTCATTTATTTTTATCAAAAACCTTTATCATGACGATTAAGAACTGGTACAAGATTAGTATTCGTCTGAAATAATTATGTTGGGAGTCGTTTTCACATCATACCCACTCTGTTTTCAATACGGCTTTGTCCAACCACTTACTATATTATTACTGCTGATTAGGATATTTGACTAATTTTCTAAACACACAAATTCCGATTTGTTATTGTAATCTTTCGGCCAACGAACAACGATATTTAATTATTTATCACTGGGATATGATTATTACCATTGTTATGAGATTATGGGTCTCTCTAGATATTGTAGCTTGGAGTAGTATTTAAGTTAGCAAGTCTTTTATGTCAGATAACGAAGACAAAAAGGATTTACAAGTTTTTTCTGAAAAAGTTCATATTGGTATTGATGTTAGTGGAATGCAGTGAAAGTCACGTTACCATGATCTTTTCATTTAATATTGAAAGAATCTTTACATAGACATTATTTGTTTTGTATCTTAACAAAAACATTGTTAAATTATAGAACATCATTCACTATATAGTGAAAAATATAATTCAAGAAACAAAAACTATAGTGCAGCAGATGGTATTGGGTAAACTCTATAATTTTGCATGTTATGTTCCTGGTTTCACGGACTAATGGTTTTTCGTTACATTGATGAATAAAAAGGTTCGCAAAGTGTGGTTAAGGGTTCACCACATTCTCAGCTAAGGAAGACACATGGGCTAATGAACATGTTCGGCTGGGGAATATTAATCATCATCGGCGCCTTGGTGGCTCGACACATGAAGCAATTGAAACCCACTTGGTTCTATGCCCATATAGCTCTCCAGACCACTGGTTTTCTCCTCGGTTTAATTGGTATCATTTGCGGGTTGGTTCTTGAGAACCGGACCGATGCCAACAATGTCTCCAAGCACAAAGGCCTTGGGATAACAATCTTTGTCATGGGCATTCTCCAGGTTCATCTTCTTTCACACTCAAAATTCAATATACTAATAAATAAAAAAAGGGGTGATCAAATGAAGATCTGTTTATTACATACAGGTCCTAGCGTTGCTGGCTCGACCGGACAAAGACTCGAAATACAGAAAATACTGGAATTGGTATCATCACAATATAGGAAGAGTTATGATAATACTTGCTATCTCCAACATCTTCTATGGTATTCATTTGGCTGAAGCTGGCTCTTCATGGAACGGTGGTTATGGTTTTGTGGTTGCTGTCTTGGCTTTGGCTGCTATTGGGTTAGAAGTTAGAAAGTTTAAGAACAAGTGAATTCTTGTTTAAAATATCTCCTTTTCATCTTCTTTGCTACAGTATTTGTCTTGGATAGGACAGTGTGATGTACTGATCATCTATTTGACTAATCACTTGATTGAGCTCTTCTTATTGTCTATTTGGTAGCTATTTGAAGAATATTTTGTGGTGTTTTATTTATTTTTTCTTTCTATCATTTAATTATTATTTTTTCATAATTGCATTAAGGACATACAATGTTAGTGAACTAACTAAATGACACATCACCATACACACAGAAGACCCAAGTGATAAGCTTTTAATTCAATTCACCAAATATATAAGTTGGATCCATCCATCCATCCATCCATTTGCATAATTTCAAACTCCCAATAGTGTGTTACCCCAGTTTGTTTGGGCCTTATTATAGGCTACAGTGACGGGCCCATTTATAGTTGATAAGGAAAAAGCCCAATAGTTGACGACTCGGTACCAGTCGCCGGTTTTATGGTTATGCAGCCGGGATCGATTGAAAGGAAGACGGAAGAAGAAGAAAGAGGAGGAGGATGTTGAGAACTCGGCTTCTCTGGTTTACGCTTGGATTCTCCGTCACCGGAGCTTCGGTGGCTCATCTCGTGTGGCGGGATCTCTACGCCGAACGTTTCGCTATTTCCTCTGATGTAATTTTTCCTTTTCATCTTTGAAGATCATTCATCATCGTTTTCCCAGGCTCTCGATTTCTTAATGCCTTCGAATACTGCAGATGAAAGAGAAATTCGCTGCCCTGGAAGGTAGGGTTTCAGGTCTGGAGTCTGCCGGTCATGAGAACCCGAGTCCAGCTCAGGTAAATCTCTTTCTCCATTGGTGACTACGATTGATCGTTAGTGAAATATCTTGTAAATCTGGTGAATCAATAGAGCTGTTTGTGTGTTTTGAGTTTCATTGAAAGCTATTGGGTACGTGGGGTCATTTCATTGTTCATTTAGTTTCTCCCATGTTAGAAAAGAATAGTTTCAGTCATTGAGATTTTCTCCACAAAGCGTTTTCCATTTACTTGAGTTTTCTAGTTATACGAGTTCTCATGTCAATCTACAGAGAAACAAACGTCTTGTCCATCTGAGTGCAAGTCTCATGCTCACAGATAAACCAGAACAATTTTAGTGTCTGATAAGCCAAGGCACTGTTGTAACTTGGGAGATCAGATTAGTGAGGGATCATTTTTATAAGGGGGTGTATGGGTGGTACATTGTTAGACTGTGGATTCTCTAGCGTTTGGTTGAGAGTTGTATTTTTCACAGCTTCTGTTTGTTATTAGTGTTACATTAGTAGTAGTAGCTCATAGTGTAATGCTGTTGCATCTTGAAACGAACCCACTTGCGCTTTATTCGATCGTGTAGCTATCCCACTCTGTTATAAGGACAAAAGGAAGTCATATAAGAGAAACAGATCACAATAGTTATCGTTTCTGTTGCTATCAACTTCTGGCTGACTTTGGCGTCTTCTTGTTGTAGGTTGAGAGCTAGACTCATGGAAGCTTCGTACCCCAACTCGATCAATAACTTGGATTGCTCTTTAAGAGTGTTGCGATCTTGATTTCAAACTTTCAAAGATACTTAGAAAATCTTCAAACCAAGTTTCAAAAAGACTCCCCTTTTGTATCAAGACCTTTGTTGTTAAGCAATACTTGCATTTATGTTACAAAATCATCCGGCTTTCTTATTTGTTACAAAAGAAATAACAGAGTACATTCGTTTCCTTCTAAAGCAGGGTTGTATATGACAATTGCAATCTCAAACCCTGAAGCTTGAAACCAATTTTTATACAATCTATTCACATCATCCTAAACGACAATACTACTCAAGTATCAACAAACCATTTGCTAAAAACATCCAGAGAAGACTGAAACTGAAAAAAGAGAACTAGTAACTCTATGAAAACCTGCATCCTATCATGATCCATTACGAGTGGAACTCTTTACATCCCGTCATTTATTCTGTTCTTCATTGATCCCCGACTACAGAAGAGTTTTTGGTCAGAACCAAACATAGATGGTCTCTTTAAGATCCATCACGACTTCCTTTGATGGGGAGGGGGAGGGGGAGGGCGAGGGAGGATTGAATTCGCCAGCTCTTCGTTTAACTTCACTGGAAGAGCTGGCATCTGCTTCATAACTTCTGGCATGTCATTCAAGCTGCAACACCATTGTTCAATGAGCAAAGCAAGCAAAGATTTGAGTCAATACATTACAATAGCTCGCTCCAAAGAGAGCCAATGACATAGAAATGATCTATAGATATATATGTGAAGATGTATTATTACTCGTTCAATATTGCGAGGATATTGTCTCGAGCTTTGCACAAGATATTGACGTTATCATGTATCTGCAAAGAGGAGGAAAGAATCTCTGAGAATCATACAATTTGGAAATAACAAGTGCCAACTTAAGCGGACATAGTCCAAGCAATGTATCGATCATACTACTTAAGGATTGCTCAAAAGCCAACAATACAAGTCAAAGAAACAAAGCTGAAAAGCTGGGAAATGGAGGTTTCTTTCACCTGAAAAGCTGAGAAATTTGATGAAACTTGGTTGAACATCTGAGCATTTTGTTCAAGAAGATCTCCACTCACACCACCAATAGCTGCAAAAAAAGACAATTCAATTATGTTTCTTCTAAATCCAAAATCCAATCCAGATTAATTAAGCCTCAAAACAAAAAAGGAAGAAAACAAGATTATTAGATAAAGCAAAAACCTTTATATGAAATGCCATCATCAGTATCCAAAGGCATCATAGGAGGAGGAGCATATGAAGGACCATTCGGATGCACATTCAAATGAGACGAGGACTTGGCTGAAGTATCCGTAGTTTTCTCCTGTCAAACATATTTGTTAAGATGAGATTGGTTAGCTGATGTAGACGCATCATAAGACAATCCAAAGCTAATCTATGGTCTGTGCATCAAAACTGCACATAGGAATCAAACTTCACATACTTTCTTATCTTTGCTCTTCCTTGAAGAATGGTCTTCTTTCCTACGCTTTCCGTTTTCCTTCTTCTGCAACCCATCAAAAATGGTAAGAAAAACAATCACTACATTCTTACTAAATGAATAAAGCCAAAGGAGACACAGAAGAAGAAGAGTAATCTTACAGTCATCCATCTACAACGGAGAGCAACATCTCTAACAGTCTTATCCTTCATTTTCATAGCAATCTTCGCATACCGAACAATCACAGGCTCTGACGCGTACCTGTGTAAACAAACCAAATTCTCAACCGTTTAATCAGATTATAAAAAAAAAAGCATCAAACTTTCACATCTAACACCCAAGAGAAAGAAGAATACTTTGCGAGCAAATCTTCCAATAACGATTGCTCCTCATGAGTCCAATCCGTAGAGATCCCTGGATTATGCCTCAACGCGCTTATCGTCTGCGAATTATTATCCACCGTCCCGCCTGCGTTATCCACCGAATTCACACCACCGCCGTTCGTCGCCGCCGCAGCAGATGAAGACGATACCTTCTGCGCCGCCGCCGCCGCCGACGACGAACCTTCTTGATTGTTCCCCGACGGATTCGCACTCGCCGCCATCAATTACCCAATCTGTAGAGATACACAAATTCGCTTCCTTTCTTCAAAAAAAGATTTTCGCCGGAGAGTGACTTGCGCCGGGATAGGAACAGGAGCTGGAGCTTTCCCTCGAAATATGGAATCTTTTATTTTTATTTATTTTTTTGCAATATTTATCCTTCTTTTCTATTTTTGAGATGTTTCGATTACGTTGATTTTAGTAATTACGAGGCTTTTTTAGCAAAGATCGGAAACTTCAGGGGTCTAAAATGTAATAATCTAAAAGAAGAAAGCAATCCGTTTGTTTTCTTCCTCTCTTCTCGAGGTCCCTCCTCCTTTGTCTTCTTCTCTCTCCGCGCTTGAAGGTAGGCGTCGGAGACTTCCAAAAAAGATCTCTCTAATCGTGTCGGTTATGGCGTCGTCAGGTTAGTTAATTCGAAAAAAAATTATCTTCTGCCTTTCTAAAAAATCAATTTGATTTTTTTTTTTCGGATTGCAAAATGATACCTTTTCTTAATCAGAGCAATTTAATGGAGGTTTGCTGTTTTGTAATGATTGGAGTTCTGTTTTTTTTTTTTTGTTGTCTGAATATTATAAGCTGACGTTGTTATTCAACATGTGTAGGTGGTAGTCCTCCTCCTAAGCCTTGGGAGCAAGAAGGAAACAACAACAACACTTCTGGTCCTAAACCTTTCAGGCCTCCTTCAAATAATACCAGCACTGCTGCTTCTGTTGAGGCTTCCGGCACTGCGAATCCCGGTGAGCTAGTTTCGTCTGTGAATAGGACTAACACAGCTGCTAGTATTAATGGGCTGAGTAGACCTGTTCCAACTAGACCCTGGGAGCAGCAGACGTATGGTGGTATGTTTTTATACGTTTTTTTACTGGTATTGAGAGGACATGAGCTTTACTTGTTTTGTTGTATGTAATAACGCAATGTTATGGTTCAAACCTAGGTATGAACTCTGGGTATGGTTCAGGGTTAGGTGGGTATGGGGGAGGAATGTATGGTGGTAGTAGTATGTATAATAGAGGAGGTATGTATAGTGGTGGTGGTGGTGGTCTCTATGGAAGTTCAGGCATGTATGGTGGTGGTGGTGGTGGGATGTACAGCAGCAGTTTTGGTGGTGGTTATGGTATGGGTATGGGGACGGGGATGGGGATGGGAATGGGAATGAGTCCTTATGGTGGTCAAGATCCAAACGACCCTTTTAATCAACCTCCATCTCCACCTGGCTTCTGGATATCATTTCTCCGTGTGGTATTGTTCATCTCTTCATGTTCATTTTGTTTATATAAGAAATCAAAGAAGATGACAAGTTTAGAGCATACTGTATAACATTAAAGTGTTGGTGTTTTGTTTGATGTCAGATGCAAGGTGCTGTGAATTTCTTTGGCCGTGTAGCGATGCTGATTGACCAAAACACTCAGGCCTTTCATATGTTCATGTCTGCCCTTCTTCAGCTGTTTGACCGTGGTGGTATGTTGTATGGAGAATTAGCAAGATTTGTGTTGCGTATGCTTGGCGTGAGAACAAAGCCTCGAAAGATGCAGCAGCAGCAGCAACAAGGGCCTAATGGACTCCCTTTACCCCATCAGCCACATGGAAACCAGAACTACATCGAGGGTCCTAAAGCTGCTGCACCAGGTGGTGGTGGTTGGGACAATGTATGGGGCAACTAACTAAGTTGCTATGGATACACACCTTGAGAATCAGTTGGTTATGGATGGACATACAAGTCGTGCAGCAGTCTCCAACGCAGATGGGGTTGTACGAAAGCCAAATGTTTCATTACAGATAGAGTTTCTTCTTTTTTTCTTTACCTTTCATCTCCCTCTTCTCAGCTTTGCTGATTGTGTGATAGACGAGTTGCAGATATAAAGGTCGAACTCAATAAAATGGAAAGTGAAGCAAGTGTGTAAAGACATGCCTTGTGGTATTTATAAATAACTAGGGGTGTGTCCGCGCTTCGCGCGGAATTTTATTTCTTTATTGTTAAGTATGATTTTTGAATTATGTAGTCATCTTTATTTATTAAGAGCATTATTTTGTATTTTTGTTATATTATATAGTAATAGGTGATATGTTAGTAGATTTTTTTTTGTCAATAATGTGTTGTTGTGTGCATAGTAGTACTTATTAGTGGTTAAGTCTCTGATTTAAAGCATATTAAATTTCAATAATTTTGTATTTAGACATTTTTTATCTAAGATTTAGAGTTTCAGCGTTAAAATTGTATTTTATTTTTTCAATTATTTGAACGTTATTATTTTAAGATATTTTGTACCCTTTTCCTATGTTTTGACATTGAGCCGTCACAATTTATGTATTTAGTTTACTTTTCCGGTGATGTGTTTTCACAATCACCGGAAAAGGATTCACCTTTGTTCTTCCTCATCTTTTTCTCGTGTGAGATTATCTAATATTTGTTATAGATCTCTGTTTTTAAGTTTCCAGTTGTTCGGTTGTTTCTCACGGCATTGTAGGCTGTTCTTGTCAATATTGGATGCTTCGTTCTTCCTTAGATTCTGGCTGATGTTAGGAAGTGCATCTCCTTGAGTTGGGTCAGAGTTTAGTCGTCTTTGATGCTGTGTTTTCTCGTCGTTGGCTTACCGTTGATAGTCCATGTTTGTCTTAGTTTTCAAAATCGGATTTTTGGTGATTTGACTTTTATGCTCTTTTCCATAGCTCGAGGACGGTTCTACGGTTTGCTGATTTCTTTTCGTCTATCCTTCCATCTTTGCTCTCTCGTCTCGTTGCAGTTCTCATCACTGTTCGAGTCTCTGGTGGCTCTGCCTTTCGCCATGTTTGCCA
Source organism: Brassica nigra (assembly GCA_016432835.1). Taxonomy (NCBI): domain Eukaryota; kingdom Viridiplantae; phylum Streptophyta; class Magnoliopsida; order Brassicales; family Brassicaceae; genus Brassica; species Brassica nigra. The sequence goes on from CM028245.1 coordinate 53,733,534, forward strand.
CTCCAAGTTTGGATAGTGTTTTCCTCTGTGTATGTTCTATAGGTTTGAAATGTTAATTCTGGTCTCAAGCTATTGTGCTTTGGTTTTTTGGTGGTTGGCTTCATTCTTCCTCTTTCGGGTTGTTTCTCTTCTTCTCCAACTTCTCTGAGTATAAAGTGTGGTGAGTTAGTCTCTTTTAGCCAGAGTTTTGTGGCTCTTCACATGCATGGGCGTCTTGTTTGTGCTTGTTTAGTTTGTGAGGTACTTTTTACCTCTTAGTTGATGATTATTCTTCCTCTAATCCGCTTTCTTGGTTCTTTGCATTGACCTTTAATCGTGCTCCTTTGTGTTCGAGGGATTGTTTTATCTCAAAGTTTATCTTTTCTACCATTTTCTAACCTCTTCTTCTTATTGCCAAGAAATTATACTATAAAGTGAGGTCTACTCTTTGTTTTTTTTATCTCTTTTCAGTTATAGATTTTTATTGAATTAGTGTTACTTTGGATTTTACTTTTCTATTATGATTACGGAGGTTTTATGTTTAGATTATGTGTTGTCTGTAATTTATTTTTCTTGTTTTGGTTAATAATAAATAAATATATAATTTGTAAATGAAATAATAAAATAGTAAAAAATAACAAAATAGTAAAATTTATGTTATTTTAATTATGAATAAAATAAATATTTAAAATATATTTATATTATTTTACTTTTATTCATCTTTCATTTTATGACTAATAAAATAGATTATAAAAATTCAAAAGATGATGGTTAGTGTGAGAATGATTAAATGTGCACAATTAAAAATGATGAACCAAATTGCAACAACTTAAAAAATAAGAACCTAAAATATGAAAATAAAAATAAAAGAGACACTTGTCAACAAACCCCTTCCATATGTCATATGAAGAAAAGTCTATTATATATATATAGATATTATTCGATTCTCTTCTTCCTTTAGTAGATTTGAAATAGGCCTGCATCCGGTCTTGGTTGGTCGGTCTTGTCGGATCTTATTCGGATCCTGGAAATTTAGACCCATTTAGATACCTATAATTTTTCGGTCGGTTCCGGTCGGGTCTTGTCGGTCCGGTCGGTTCGGATAATACCCATAATTTTCGGATTCGGTCGGGTTCGGTATTTAGGATATAAAAGGACATAAAATATTTAAATTCTATCAAATTTAGTCAAAATTTATCATATATATCTAAAATTTTACAAAATAACTTAAAATAAACTATTAATAATTAAAATAGAACATTTTTAATTCTATATTTTACATTTCAAACTTCACGTTACTTAGAAATGTTACAAAATAATGACAAAGATTGTTAATAAAAAGATATTTTAAAGTTTTAAAGTCGGGTCTATTCGGGTCGGGTCTATTCGGGTCGGGTCCTTTTCGGGTCCGGGTCTATTCGGGTAGAAAATTTTCGGACCCAATAGATACTTGTAAATTTTCGGTTCGGTTTCGGATCGGTTATTTTCGAGTCGGTTCCGGGTCGGGTTTTCGGGTCCAGGTTAAAATGCCCAGGCCTAATTTGAAACAACAGTGTTCACTGATCAAACATTTTGATTCTTTATTACAACATTGAAGCCATTAAAAGATTGATGCTTCATCCTCGTGTATACAGTCTCCAATCTGGTCCTATAACCATGACTTCTTCTCTCCTGAGTGCGACATCTCCTCTGTGTAACTTAAACATCTCAACTGCTGTAGGCGTCAGCCTCGCATTCCCGTTCATATACAGTATCCGGAGACTCTTGCAACCGCTCCTGATGGCAAGCAACCCTTGATCACACAAGTTCCTACAACGGTTCACATGGAGTTTCTCCAAGTTACGGCACCACTTCCCCACGGCTTCCCATCCCGAAACCCTGACTTCACGACACAGAGCCAAGTTCCACTCTTGCAGCAACGGGCAACCTTTTGCTATTGCCTTGATGGACTCATCACCAACCGTTCTGCACATCCTCAGGTTCAAGACTCTGAGTTTCGACGCAATCCCAGACCCAACGGGAACCAAACCGTCTTTTGGTATGTAGCAAACCGCACCTGAAATGTTTAGAAACTCGATCCCACCTCCGCTGACGATCCCTGCTATACCGTCCGGCTCGAGCTGACAACAATACTCAGCATCCACATAGCCTAGAGTTGGAGAAGAGCCGCTAAAGCCAACACCGGTTATGCTCTTGCAGTTTGATATCTTCACAGACTCAATCTGCAGGGATGCTTGTGACAATGCTCTCACCCCATGATCAGAGACCAGAGGGCAATACGAGAGATTCACGCATCTTAACTGCAAGGAACCCCTTGCCAGTGTTTCCAACCCAATGTCACTGATATTGCATCTGTAGAGACTAGCCACTCTTAGATTAGGACAAAAGCTAGCAACTGTGGAGATCCCCTCATCACTAACCCCATAGCAACAATCTAAGTGGAGACTAAGCAGTCTTGCACCGGGATACCTGAGCGAGGCCAGACTCGAATCGTTCAGCACCGTGCAGCCAGAGAGCGAGAGATGCTCCAACCACTGAAACCGAGTGAGAAGCCTGTGGAGATGATCTGAGTTCACAGCAGGGTTTGTCTGAGAGAGACTCGAAGGAAGGTTGAGAACAGATAACGAACACTGGAACTGGAGAGAGCGTCGGTTGGTGTTTTGGATGTTGAGAAAGCGATGACAAGTCAGACCGAACGAGTCATGGTCATCAAGATTATCAAGTCGCTGGAAGATAAAGGAGAGACAATCATCAGGGAGGTGGAGGATGGAGGTCTCCACATCATCAGGCTCGGACACATTCTCCATCTCTTCACTTCAATCCCTGTACGAATGGACAACAAAGTCTTGATCTTTTATTACAGAACACTAAACTCAAATCTGTTTGTCAAGATCCTGAATGAAGATTGGATAAACCTCTATGTTGATCCAAATGAAGCAATCCAGAGTACCTTTACTTCAATTTGAACCAGATTGATAAGTCTTGTCCCAGGAGTGGTTCCAAAACGGCATCACCAGACTAACAACAAACAAGATCAGCGAACATAATACATTGAACAACAGACTCGTAAAAAGCGAGACTTTGAGACTCAGAAGAAGATCTGGATTGAATTTGAATGGAGAAGAAACAGAGACGTCGCGGAGAAGCATATGCAAACCCACACAAAAGATCCAAACTTTATCGATGAAACTGATCGTTAAGTAAACAATGATCGCTCAATCCATGATCCAGTTGCCACACAGAGAGAGCTGAAGACGAACTTTTTTTTTTTTTGACAATTTGATATTTTTATTTACATCCTTGTATTCTTATTAAAATTGAGATTATGAAGTTGCGTCACCGTGCCGTAGCTTTAGCATCGCGTCCCCTAAAACGTATCGTGGCCGTTGATTTTTTATACAGACAGCAGGTGGCGTTTGTGTTTGATGAAAATGCTCATGGTCTCATAAGCATACGGTTTTCTGTAACCTGAAGATTCATAAGTTTGCATTCATACTTGGGTCTATTGTCGAAGTGATGTGATTCATATCATATGCTATTTTTTTTTAATTTGCATCTTCGCGTTTTGAAACCACTCATCAAAAGGAAAAATAAAACAATTGTTTATGAGTGAAGTGTCTCCTTGGATGTTGTGAAGTGGTTGGACTTTTGCATATTAATTCCTCCACAAATGTAGCGCATGGAAGTCTTCATCTTCGAGTTTATGTTCACATATATGTTCTCGATCATCTTTTTTTTTTCATTGGGCACTAAAAATGACAGTTAAAACACACAATGGAGATAGGTAGGTACGTAAATAACCACATGGTGTGTTGTATAACAATCTTAAAATGGCCAACCAAAGTCTTCTCCTTCTCTTGTCCTGTTTCATACTCACTTCGCTCTTCTCATTACCATTCATCTTAGCCCTCCTCCTCATCTGGTTAAATATTATCATTCATTCATTCATGCTATGCAAAAGCTTACGTGACAAAAGCATTTGAAAATTAATAAACTAATTAATTCCCATGATGACAATTGACAAGCTATGGTGAAAACTATTTGATTGTTTACAAAAGCCCACCGAAAAAATAGATAAGACAAAGCATGCTGCGTTTCTTGTTCTACTTTAATCTACTTTTTTTCTTTTCTGATACTGTTGTTATATACTACTATTACATTTTAAATTCGATTGCATAGAAGTATTTCAGAACCTGAAAATCACAATATTTATCAAATAAAAAAAGTAAAGTTAAAATGTGATCTTAGTTGTTTTCCTGGTAGATAAAGGTGTTATGACATTTAATAATGATTTTGCATAGAAAGAGAAGATAGTGTTTTTTTTTTAAATACAGTAGGCAGGACAATGAAAGTCAAAAAGATTCTTTTGAAAGAGAGGAGGACCCCAGAACTGTTTCATGTAATTATTGCATTTCATATACGTTCTTCCCTCCCTATAGTTATTATACTATTAAATCCTCTTTTTTATTCTTCTTTAATTAAATTCGAAACAGTAAGTAGAAGAAGAAAGAGTACATTGGCATAGTGTCAGTAACACTCATCATCCTCAGATAGTGCGCATTGGCAGAACCAACACACAAACTCTCTCCAAGAAAACTCCCAAATATGGAAGAAGTACTTCACCACGCCCTCCTCATCTTCTCCCTGCTATCATGCGCTTCCTCTCGCTTATCCTGCGCCTCACCGGCCAGTTTCAGCCGCCGTCACCTCTCCCAAGCTACTCCTGTAACCGATCCTTCCACATCAACTCCCGGCGGCCTGCCTTTCTTCCCAGCCGACGGCTTATCATCCTCCCCTCCCCCTCCTCCTCCTCTTCCTCTTCTCCCGATGCCTCCTCCGACGCCTCTTCCCCCCTCCGCCCCAACTTACGCCACATTTCCGGCGAACATCTCCGCCCTCGTCCTCCCTCGCTCCTCGAAATCTCACGTCGCTTCGAAGACGCTCCTCATCCCGGTTATCTCCGCCGTGCTCGCCGTCGCGACAGCCGTCGGAGCAGCCTTGTTTCTCTACGGACGGTGGCGAGGGCAGAACCGTAATTTCAAAGACGGTCCAAAGAGCGTAGCTGCTTCAGACAGTAACCAAGCTCCATGTCCCCTTCCAAGAAACACCAACGAAAACAAACTCACCGTCGCTGCTTCAACCTCCTCCGACGTTCTCTACCTCGGAAACGTCGCCACTGCTTCCGGTTTCGTCAAACCGGAGTCACCAGAGATCTCTCCTCTCCCTCCATTATCGTCTCGTAGCTTCCAGCAAGCTAACACTCTCACGTCTGAAGAAGAGGAAGAAGAAGAAGACGACGACTTCTACTCCCCTCTCGCGTCTGTAGCCACCGGTAAAGAACCACGAGAGCTGAGAAACTACTCTCCCTCTCCCTCCTCAACCTCGGATTATTCTCCAGCCACGTCACCGTCCGTTACTATAGTCAAGAGACAACACGTGGCGCCGTCTCTGAGAATGTTCACTCTCTGGAACCAGAATCTCGGCTTCCCACGAATCTCCTCTGCTTCCACTTCACCGGACAGAGGAGGTACGGTTCGAACTCCCGACGCATACGCTCGCTCCTCCATGTACTCTTCGGTCTCCACCACTCCCGATCGTTTCTTCTTCCGCAAGGTTCTCGAAACCTCCTCTCCGCCGAGATGGAACGACTTCAGCCGAAACGTCAAGTCTCTGTTCCTCTCCTCTGCTTCTTCTCCCGCTAGAGATGATTTCTGTATAAACATCTCTGAATCTTCAAGAAAGTTGAAGTCTTCGCCGGCTGTCCCTCCTCCTCCTCCGGAATGGCCACCGCCTTCAATGCCGGCGCCGCCTCCTCTTGTACCGCCGTCTCAGTCTTTTATGGTTCAGAAGTCTGGAAAGAAGCTGTCTTGGGATGGAGCAGCAACAAAGATGAAACCTCTGCCATGGGACAGAGTCCGACCACGGAAGAACACGTGGGACAGTCTCAAGTTCAACTCTTTGAATGCTAATACGAAGCAGAGGAGTCTCAGCTGTGATCTCCCGATGCTTAATCAAGAGAGCAGAGTTTTGGATCCGAGGAAGTCTCAGAGTATTGCGTTTCTACTATCAACACTTGATCTCAACGCAGATGATGTTTGCAAGTCCCTTCGAGATGGTATTATCATCAGTTTGCAAAGCTTATTGTATTTGAGTTGAATTCTGAGTTGGTGTTTCTTCTTTTTGAATCAGGTCACTATGAAGCGCTTGGAGTTGAGCTTCTTGAGAGTTTATCGAGAGTGGCGCCGAGTGAGGAGGAAGAGAGGAAGTTGAAGAGCTGTAGTGATGATGATGACGACTCAATGATCAAGCTTGCTCCATCAGAGAGGTTTCTCAAGGAATTGCTTAATGTGCCTTTTGTGTTCAAACGTGTTGATGCTTTGCTCTTTGTTGCTACGTTTGATTCCAAGATTGAACACTTGACACGATCATTTGGCGTTATACAGGTATATTATATAACAAAGGTGAATGTCTGTGTTGCTGTAAGCGTATGTCTCATAAAGCTATCTGATTCTTTTTTGCAGGCTGGTTGTGAGGAACTACGGAAGAGCAGAATGCTATTGAAGCTTATTGAAGTTGTCTTAGAGACAGGAATGAAGAGCGCGAATGCTCAAGACTTCAAACTTGAGGCGTTGTTAGATGGTGGAACCACTCTCCTGCATTCACTTGTACAGAACATCATAGAATCAGAAGGTATCAAAGTGTTGCAAGTTGTCAGAGATCTCAGTTTAGCACTTGTAGATGTGAAGAAAACTGCAGAGATGGACTATGGTGTTCTAAGAAGCGAGGTTTCAAAGCTTTTTCAAGGAGTCCAGAGAGTTAATGAGGTTCTGCTACTGAGTGATGAAGAACAAGAAGAGTCGAAATTCAAGGAGTCAATGACCAAGTTCTTGGAAACCGCTGTGAAGGAGACTCAAAAGATCGAAACAGAAGATGGTTCCACGCTCTCTGCAGTGGAAGAGATCACAGAGACTTTCCATGGAGATTCAGCAAAGGAAGAAGCTCAGCTATTGAGAGTGTTCGTGATCCTGAGAGACTTTCTGTCAATTCTAGAAAAAGTATGCAAGGAAATGGAGGTTGAGTAGAGAAGAGAGTACTCTGGCTTAGGTTTCAAGTGCGAAGGAAGATCCTAGAATCTTTCCAAGACTGATGATGATCCATTGTGTTGCCTCCTTAAATTAGTTATGTACTTATGTTTGTATGAATCGTTGGTTCATAAGTGAAATTTTACTTGATTTCTCTATCAAAGCAAATATCTCAATGGATTTACTTTACATAACAGGAAAAGCAAGAAAGATAACATAGTTTAAGAGTTGTAGTTTTCAGACCAAACCAAGCCTACCATCAATCAATTTAAATAAGATGTTACATACATGGAAAAAGGCTGTCTACTTCAGTGAGTCTAAGACTATACTTTGATACCAGGATCATTCCAAAACCATAAACTGATCTTCCCTTACGTGCTTCAATCATTAAGTGCTCGAACTTACTAGGGAAATCACTTACCAGGGATTATGCTGCAAATTTTGTACTCTGAATATCTGGTGAATCAAAGCTACACTTGCTCTATAAGCCGTCAAGAAGTCCATCAATCGCCTGGAAAATCTTAGAGGCTACAGTCTTATCGTCTGTTATAATAGTAGTACCCATCTCTGAGGTCTCTATCATTCCACCGCTAGGAATTGTTATATAGATTATACTCTTGTCCTCTGCTCCATTCTCACCTCTGCTGTGTTCTATAGATCCGATTATACTCATCTTCATTAACGCATCCAAAAGTGTTTCAGGAGCCACAGTGCCCCAATGCCTCAATGGCCGGGCCTTTCCTGAACTTTCTTCCTGATCCAACCCGGAAACCAATCTCTGTTTCCCATTTTCCATCACAAGGTCACCTTTCAACCTCGCAATACCAAAGTTTTCACGCTGTCTGAGTTTCTTCCAGCTCAACTTGGTGGCTAACTCTGCCGTTATCTCCACGTCTGCATTGTCTGCAACTCTTGCCACACTTAGCGTCCTGTTCTCAGAGTAATTCAGGATAGATTTTGTCTTCACTGAAGAAAGATTGATCCTCTGGTTGACAACATCAGGGACCTGTTTACAAAATGTGATGAATACATACATACAGAAGCAAGTTGGAAAGAATCATCAACAAAGCGGAGGAATAAAGTCCTTACCAAAACAATCTTTGGCTGCAGAAAGGAAAGAAGTGTTGGGAGCTTCTGCAACCTGCAAAAGAACTTATAGTATTTGAGCAATGTTGACAAGCAAGTTTACAGTTATACAGACAGGCAAAAATCGTACCTGATTCCGGAAAGAAATGAACACTGAAGAATCTTCATAGCGATTGGTCTGAAGGGGAGAAGTCCTAAACCTGAACTTATACCGTCCTGCAACACATATTTCTCATTAGATATTTAGACTAGAGATTCACATTGGATCATCTTATGGAGCAAAGGAAGAGAGGAATAGATTTTAAAAAAACCTCAAGAACAAGTAATGATTTTGGATCTCCACGCCAACGCTGAAGAAGTTGGACAGAAGGACCAAGCCGCAAACTCCAGTGAGGAGCAAACACTATGCATGGTTCTTGCCAACTTTTTCTGTTTGCATTAAGATAAATAATAAGTTAGAGACTTACTTTGTATCTGAACTAGGCAATGACTACCTATCAGAATAGTAATCATAGAGATAAAAATATGAATACACTACAAGGAAACAACAAGTTCTTACACTAGGCTAGGTGAGTGAATGGCAGGAAACAAATGGATCTTCTTGTCTTTAATGTATTGAAGATGACCAAATGATGGTTCTCCTGAAATTAACTGCGACATCAATCAAAATCAAAACATAATATAAAATATATTATTTGATTCATCTTTCAAATAAAAAATTAACAGTGATTAAGAAGTCAGATAAGTATATACCTTCTCCTGACGTTGCTCACACAGCCACTCTGGTATGGTGTTTGCGTATGCCAATAGCTCTTCTGCCACAGAAGATATTACAAAGATTGGAACCTAAGAAAATAACAACGTCAAATAAGAACTTTACCATTTTAACTGTGATTCAAATCCTCAATAAATTAAAAGTGCAGAATAAAAAGAAAAAGGTAAATTAAACCTTTAGAGAAGAGGACTCAAGTGAATTTGACAATAGCTCAAGAAGCTGCAGAACTATCCCCACTCGAGTTATCGTTATTAAGGTTGAGCCACCAGCATCCGCAGATTCTGCAGCACATGAGCAAACAAAAGCTAGTTTCTCTAGCTCTTCTAAGCTTTCTTCATTGTCTAGTAACGAAGCAGCCAAGCTCCCGTCACTATTCTCACTGCAGTAAAGAAAATATCATTGACTCATAAGATCCAAAAAAAAAAACAACATCATATCATAAATGTAGTAAGAGAGTCGTATATGAATGTATGTACCTGATTGTTGATATACAATCACTCTCAGTCATTTCTGCGGTTTGGAGGCATGAGAAACCAGAGTAAATCATCACATCTGTTCCTTTGAGTCCATCGATGTCGAAACTTTTCGCATGATGTGAAACGAAGATGGAGTCTGACACATAACTTAGACTCCCATTAGGTCCGTTGATCAACCAGTTGCAAGCTCCTATATCTATACCTGAACTTAGGGCCTTAATGATCAGTGTCCCATTATAACAAACTTCTTCTGCAAACTTTACAGCTTGAACCTTCTTCATGCAACTCTTTACGTCATCTAAACTGAAGAAACGAATGAATTAACGAAAGCAATCAACTTGAGAATCCAGGAACCAATAAGAATTACCTGTACAGACGCATCCAGCTGCCTAGATCATCACCACTCTCCCCAAAGACAAGATTCTTAAGCACTGCTGGTACCTGTTCACCATCTAAATTCTTTGTCCACCGAGGGAAACTGGAGTCCTCAGGTCCATGAAAGCGTCTGAATTCCATGTGCATCGAGACGAGGTCTTCCATCATGAGCTGACCAATCTTAGCTGTTGCTTCAGTCATATATATCTACATCTTAAGAACTCAGCACAAGGCAAACCCCAAAGCAAAAACAAGTTCAATTTCACGAAAACGTTATTACCTTGGCACAGAATCTTGGGTTTTGCGTAAGGAATGGCAATCCAAGCAATCCCATAGGGTTGGAGATGAGAACTATATCAATCAAAGAAACCTCCCACAAATGCAAGGTCTTCACGGTTTTGTACCACGGCTCTGCGCATATCAAGTCATCAGAAGTCATCTGTCTCTCCAGTCTTTGCTTCTTTTGAATTGGATTATCACCATCCAGAGGCTCTTCAGATGTTGGATATGCACGAGCTTCAATACCCACATCACATGGAACAGGAGAGAAGATTGTGATAGCTAGAAGGTCCAAAGGGCAGTCGATCAAGATCCTGAAACCACTTAGGTTCAGCATATGACAAGGCGGGTAGTGAAAGCCATGTCCTTTGCTCAGACAAGTCTACAAAACACACACACCAAAGCTTACATATTACCCAACAATTCAGACAAAAGGTATAGACTTTACATTAAGTTGTATAATAAACAAGAGAAACTAACCAGTTCCATGGAGATAAAACAAACAGTTGAATCTGTCGAAAGCTAACGTAAGCACTTATACGAATTGCCTCCAAAGGAAACAGAACAACATCAAAGAGGTTCAAAGTCACAGCTTTTCTAGAGGATAAAGTCGAGAGAGGGAGAGACTAGCAGATGAGGCAGAGACTGAGAAAGTGGCGGAGGTTAAATTAATGGAAGGCGGAGACGGAGGTTGATGGAGTAGGAAGCGGCGGTTTTATTTCGAATTGCTTCGGTTCGGTTCGGTTTATATAAACTAAATTCAATTTAGATCGGTTTCGGGTTTATTTAGAAAAGGTTCGGTTCAGTTATGTTCGGTTTATGTAAACTAAATTCGATTTCGATTCTTTGGATCGGTTCGGTTCAAATGCTTTGATTTCGTAGCGACTGTGTTGCCGATCAGTTTTCTCCTCCGATATGGATTCAGCTGGAGAGGTCGTCAACGACGGCAAAATCACTCTCGAGGGTTTCACCGTAGCTGCTCGAGCTTTCGCCGATAAATGGAAAAGACATAACCTTTCGTTGCCTCCCTGGTCATGGGTTCCTCTGATCAACCGAACTCTACTCAAGGTCAACGTCGATCAACACTATTCTCCATGTACCAACCTTGCTAAAGATAGCATTTTTACCTTAGATTAGTTCGTTTTGTTGTGTTATCAGAAGGAGGAAGGTTACTTATCGCTAGAGAAGATCATCATTCTCAGCTCACTTGTTGTAAAAGTCACAACCTTTCATCTTCTTCCTTCTTTTATGTTTCTCACCATTATCTTCTGTGTGTAGGAAAGTGCTGAAGAGGAGTCTCTAGATGTAACAGCTGATTGGTCGGAAAAGGAAGAAGCAGTTGATGATCATCACACGGTCTTGGTACATAAAAAGCCATTTCTCTATCTATGTGAGCAGCAGAATCTTTGAGATTGGTTCTTTTGCCTGTTACTAGGTACAAAACGTTGAAGATGAAGCGCACTACTATGATTACCATATCGTTTACAGTGCATCATACATGGTTCCTATGCTATACTTTCGTGGATACTCTAGTGGTATGTCATACCATCACCCCCTGCTAATATTTGGGTTTGCTCTTTTAAAGATAATCATCTTTGTTTGTCGCTTTTATTAGATGGAAAGCCTCTTTCTTTGGATGTCATCAAAAGAGATCTGCCCTCCAGCTCTGTTAGTCTTTTGTTGGAATCTAAGTGGACTTTTATAACACATGAGGTATCTCCTCTCAGAATCAATACCACAGTGTATGAGTTTATTATATACTTTTTTGGTTGCTTGGTATAATCCAGTTTTTATGCAAAACAATCTATTGCAGGAGCATCCGTATTTGAACAGACCGTGGTTCAAGCTACATCCCTGTGGAACTGAGGAATGGATCAAACTGCTTTCCGAAAGCAGCAGCCCTGATGGTTATCAGATGCCGATTGAGCTGTACTTGGTTTCATGGTTCTCTGTTGTCGGGCAGGTGGTTGGTCTTAAAATCCCTCTTGAGATGCTGACTTAGAGATGTTCTGTAATCCACAACTATAGGATGAGTCAATGGCTCTAAACTAAAGCCCTCAAGAACGAGGCGGTTATTATGGTACATATTTGTGAATGATCTTTTCACATATGTGCTTGAGTGACAAAAACATGATACAATTGCATTACATGGATCGCTCTTTATAAAAGCTTATGGCAAGGGTGATTGGTTTCAGCTCAGGTGTAGTAAATGATAAGTCAATAAAAATAAAATGTTGAAGATGCGTCTACTGATTTTAAATAAAATCTCATTACTCATTACATTAGGTTAGCTTTCAAGTTCATATGACTTTGTTCTCTTAATCTTTGAAATATGGTGTTATTCGTGTAAACATCTTTGAAGTTTACTAATCTAATAATTTGAAAAGTGTACTCTCAGATAAACTGGTATGAGAAATATAAAAATATTATTCTATTGTTTATCAACATGCTGTTTATAGTTTAAAGTCTCAAGTGGTATTGAATATTAAGGAGGAGCTAATATAAAATATTTTTTCCTAAATTTACCAAAAACATTAATATCATTATTATCATTCAGCTCAATCAGAGATATTTAACTGAAAACATTTTGACCAAAAAAAAAAGTTAATTGAAAACATTTAAAACAATTTCAAACAAAAAAAAAACTTAAAATTGTGAATTTTGTTCAACAAAATTTCAGTTGACTCCGACGTGGACAATAAAAACAAAACGCTTGGTTTATTAAAAAAAACAAAGACTAGAATTTGCGTCATTACAGAGTCTGTAAAACTCTCTTTTAAGACAATCAATCTCTCTTTCCAACTAATCTCCGACCAAAAGCAAAAGCATCTGCAGAACTTAGATTCTTCAATGGCAGAGTAAGCTTAACTCTTTCTCTCTCTCCGTACTCAATCTACCTTTCTTTTGACACTCCTCTTACCCCCGAGCAGATCCGAGCCAAAAATCGAGTACACGACCAACAACGTCGAAACCACCGTCAGAATGACGTCACCCGCATCTTCCTCCGTCGCTACCACAAGCGTCCACGTGAGCGCACTCGACGGACTCGTCAACGTCAACTCCCTCTTCACCATCGCCGTCTTCGTGGGCCTCTCCCTAGCCGCTCCGGGACAGCACAGCCTCGAGCAGCGGTCCGGCTGCGACGCGAGCGACGACGTGGCGAAGAAGCTGCTGGTCTTCGAAGTCGTCTCCTTCAGCTTCTTCCTCTTCTCCTCCCTCGTGGCTCAGGGTCTCAAGCTCGCTCTGAACCTCCTCAACAGCAAAGACGTGGACGAGATTTTCAGGGCTCATATCAATATCAAGGTTTTGAGATGGGGGATGATGGCGTCTGCGGTTGGATCTGTGATGGGTTGTTTGTTTTTGATGCTGTCTATGGTGAATGTGATTCAGATCCGTTTGGGGTTGCTTTCTTGCGGTAGTCAATCTGCGGTTCAGGCGGTTGCGACGCTTGTGACGTTGGTTTCCTCTGCTCTCTTGGTTTATATCTCTACTGCGTTTTACGCTTTCTGGCATTGAATCTTGATTTGTATCAGTTTCATCCAAGAACAAAGTTTATCTCTCTCTCTTTTTGTTTTTGTTCTATGGTTTTGATTTAAAGATGGCAAGATCAAAGAGAATTTGATATAGAATAGAGAGTCATAGTTCCGGAGATATTTGATATTATATGATACTTTTCGTGGGAAAATAGTTCATAAACCAAGTTGTGTATGTTTGTTGTTTTATTCAGCTGGGGGGTTTGGTGAAAGTGTTGGACTCTAGTTCTCTTACATTTTGGATAACATTATTGATATTAATGGAGAGATGATTAGCATGTTCTTCCATCACGTTTAGGACCATATCAAGCTGCTGTTGCAACGCAGCACAACGCTTTCTCTCTCGGCTCAGCTCGGTGCTAAGCTCCCTGATCTTAGCTTCTTTCTCGTCCTGAAAATGCTTGTTATGTACAAAGATTCAGTTCATGAGTTCAGAGACATAAAGGCAGGGTCGGTCTTGGGCAAAACCGAATGAAATATTAGTCTATAACCTCCCAAAATATTGAAGAAAATTATACAGGAATAGATTCTCAAATTTGTAAAAAAAAAAAAAATTGTTTGAAACTTTTACTAAATCACTTATTACACCCCTAAAATCTCAGGGCCAGTTTTGAATAAAGGGGAAGTGTATGTACGTACCGGCGTTTGAGAGATCTGTGAACTTCTGCGACCATTAGTAAGTAGAGACAAGAGAGGATGGTTATGTTCTTTCACAAACTTGGTGACAACCCATTTTCCGGACTTGTCTTTCTTCACCACGATCAAAGCCTTGCATCCTTCTCTTGTGATAGCACGAGGCTTCCTGCTCTCGCTTCTCCTAGGTCTCGATCTACGGAACCCTTCTTTGTTACACACGAGCCTGCGCCACACCACGGTCCCGTCTCGCATTGACCTCCTGAAAGCATCCACTCTCATAACGAAACCGGTGCGGGTGGCGTAACTGTCGTAGAAAGACTTTGCAGCTTCTTCTGATTCAAACTCCATACCGACGAAAGGCGCCACCACCACTGATGAAGACGCTTCTTCTGTTACTGTATTCTCCATCATCTCTACTGCATCTTCTCCACGTAAGAGGCTCCCTTCCACTGCCACAACACAAACAATCACAATTCAAGACAATCGATGCAGTATATATATATATATATATATATATATCAGAGTTGTGTTGTTGAACTTCTTTTAAAGCTTATCAAACTCTCAAAACTTTACATCAATTAAACGGTGATCTATACGAATTTAGCATATTAATCCATAAAAAAAGAAGCAACATAGACCAAAGGGAGCTGAAACTCTACGATCATCGGAATAGATTAACGAGGATTTTTTTTAATAAAAGATTGAATAATAGGAAGAGGATTAAGTTGAAGCACTTACTTGGATGGAAGATTAGGACACTCCAAACTTAGATGGAGTGGTGATCTGAGAAACTGAAGTTATGATGAGTTAGAAAGAAAGGGAAGTGTTGAGGAAGAAGAAGACAACAGAAACAAAGTCGAAGATCTCTCTGTTTCTTGTACGGTTTGATGATGACTTGACTTGACTGGTTTTTAGGTGGAGCACGTGAACTCCATCCATTGGCTTACGACAAATAAGAAACGGCATGTAGTTTATATGTTTTTTGTTTGTTTGACTTCAGATGAAAGCTAAAAACATCATGTAGTTTACAGCTTCTTTTTCTTTTTTTTTTCCTGTTCTATGTTGTGCATGGCATGATCTTATTAAGCGTAAATGTATTAATTAATAAGTGACGTGCATCACAATTCACAACCATATATTACAAAATAATAAAAGAATCCTCAAAATCAAAAACAAAATAGCGGATTTGTAATAAGATCCGTGGAGTTACATGGTTGGTTATATATGTTTGTTTCAAAACCCCCACAATAGCAAATTCATCCACAAATATTTTGTGGAGAAACATTCAAAACAAAGCTTGATCCATTTGTTAATTCTCTTTCGAGGTTTTGCCCTAATCATTCCGAGGGAGAAAAACAATGATGATGATGATCTCAAACCCTAACCCAAAAATGGGTTTTGTTTGTTTGTTTACAAGCTTGATTCTAAGGCGGCAAATCCACCACCTTTCATCATTTGCTTAAACTCCTTAAAATCCACCATCCCATCTCCATCAACGTCAACTTTACTTATCATCCTCTTACAATCCTCTAGCGTTCGTCCTTGCTTGAGCCCCAAGGAAGACAACACGGATCTCAGCTCTTCCACAGTGATGAACCCGTCCCGGTTCTGATCGAACACGTTGAAAGCCTCTCTGATGTCTTCCTCCTCGTCTCTATCCTCCATGATCGACTGGTACAACCCTCCAAACTCTTCGATGTCCACGTACCCGTCACCGTTGAGATCAATCTTCTCGATCATCTGCACCAAGTCTTTGTCGGGGATGTAGATTCCAAGATTCTCCAATGAATCATTCAGCTCTTGCTTGGTGATTTTGCCGTCGCCGTTCCTGTCGAACATTTGGAATATCCGGGAAAGCTCTGCTTGGTCCATCTCTTATTTGAGTTTATATTTGTTATTGAAGATTTGAAGAGAGAATGAATGAGAAACAAAAAGTTAGAAGATGAGTTTATAGAGAAGAGATTAGGGTTTAGAGAAGCAAAAGGACTGGCTCTTAAAGAAAAGGAGTGGTTGCCATTTTAGAAAATTTCATTACAACTGTACTGATCGTGGTCTGCACCAGTTTTTCTGTTGAACTGGTCTTAAAATAGTTTTTTTTTGTCCTTCGAAGATACACAAGACTATCTATAGATAGATACACACGGAATGTACACTCTCTCTTTAATATCATCATCATGACCTTCAAACAGTTAGGATAGTTATTTCAGGTTATATCTTTAAAAGCTCACAATCTATGCATCGTTATAGAACACAAGAGTTTTCAAATGCTTATCAGTTTGAAAATGTCCGTTCCATCTTTTTAAGCTTTATATTATCTTATATAAGATGTGATTTATTTTGAGTGAGTTTTAGATATTTGTTTGTGTTTGGTCAAACCTGATATACCACGCTGTTTCAAAGATAGAAGAGACAACTAAAACAATAAAAAATTACTTTTAAAATAGTCAGGTCTTAATCACTGTTTAATAGTTTAGTTAGGTAATTACTAAAAATCGTAGTTAATAAAACAAAGTTTTATATCATGCTGTATCGTATCATGTATGTGACCTAATAATATTGTATATATTCAGTCATAAGTATAAAATTTAATAAATCTCCACGAATGTGATTCACACAAATAATGGTTCACCGCAAACTGAAAACTTGTTGGAGATTGGTTTCCACGATTTAAATTAATTTGCTTAAAATTTGATTGATTTTGGACTGGACTAAATTTCAATTCAGGTGGTAGTTATTAGCGACACACGAAGCAGGCCCAAGAGAGACTTTATGAGATCACTAACAATACATCTGAAAATGAATTTACTGATCATGTCAAATTTCGATTCATTCTCAACTAAACAACATTATCTGATGACTTTGATAATCATGATCTGTGAAGTTAAAACTTTTAGCTCCAAGTAATAATAATTTGAAAACCAAACAAACAAAAAAATTGTCAACCAAGTATTCTAGCAATCGTCACTTAACTACAGAAAAAGTCCAGACAAATCTACCAAACCATCGGTATCAAGAGGCCATATTCATTCTTTTCCCTAAAAGCAGAATCTGCGATTCTAAAGCTCAAAGTCATATAATGTTATCTCAGCCACACCAAAGACGCAGAGCTAGTTTACCCGACTGATAAGCCAAACTCCACTCCAAAGCACACAGTAGCATACTAAAACTGACAAGGTTGATTATATGATCTGTAAAGAGAATCTCCTTCATGTTCTGACCAATCACAACATTCTCTATGCTCTCTTCTCATTATCTAATGCTAGTTATGCCAAAACTACTTGGCAAACTTGAGCCTAAGAGCATAAAAAACTAAGAGACGTTTCTTAAATAAGAGACCCGGAATAAGAGACCGTGGATAATGATGCTCATAGAGACCACAAAAACTTATAATAAAATGTAGCAAATTCGATACATTGTGGTGCTTTAAGCTCCTGAACTTTCAAAATTAGATATAGCACCATAATCTTAACCCCTTCAACTGAGAGAGAGAGAGAGAGAGATCTAACCAAAATGAAACCAAGAAAGGAACTTTCAATTGAAAAATGCAAACCCATACTTAAAGCAGGGAACCGTTTAAACAAAGTAAGTTTCTTCACCACATTACAAACAAAAGTTCAAGAAAGGGAGATTACAGATTCGAAATCATAATCATCTGCGAAATTATTACCAGAAACGCAAATAACAACCAATAGAGAAGAAACTCACAAAAAGCTATAGACTTTACGGGATGTCCCAAGGCTTGGCCTCAGGGACAGCAACAACCATACCTTGAAGCTCCTGCGTCAACACAACCTGACACCCGAGACGCGAGTGCTTGTTCAGCACACGCGACCTCGAGTTACGCTTCAGCACGTACTCCTCGTCGTACGTGCGAGGGGGGAGCTTCTCGAGCCACTCCTCCGCGATCTGGACCTCGCACTCCGCCGAGCAAGCGTCGATGTCCTCCAGCCGATGCGACAGCGGATCGATCAGTCCGGTGTGCGTGAGGGCGCGGAGGAGAGTCTGGCCGGAGAGGCCGACGATGTCCTTCTTGTCTCCGTCGGCATCGATCGCGGAGAGCTTGACGATTCGATCGGAGACTTTCTTGGATCCAGACGAGGGGGAAGGAGGGGCGGTGGATGTGGCGGAGGTGCGGATGGTTAGGGATCTGGTGAGTGGAGAGAGGCGGCGGATTTGAGAGGAGAGTTTCAGGAGATTCGTCGCCATCGTCGTTTCTCAATCTTCGTCCGTTGCAGAATTTTTTGTGTGTTTTATGGTAAGTGAGGGTGAATAACGCTAGTTTGAAATGGGCCAAATCATAAAGCCCACTTGTATATTTACAGGCCCAATATCATCGAATATTTCCGGTGATTATTTTTTTGTAAAAGCATTTCGAGTGAATTTTGCTTCCTCATATAATATAGAACCAAAAAAAAAGAAAGCAATCTTTAGTTTAGATTACTAAATAGAAGTGGATTATAATAGATTTTCTTCCATAATGAAATTTAGAAGTAAATATAGAGGTGGTTAGAGATATGTTCAAGGTGTTTTCAAATAATATTATTTTATTTCCTAGCAAGGTCAAGATAACTTTGACTATGCCATACAACAAAGGTTTTTTTTATTCAACCCGAAAGACGGGAATCAGATCCATTTTACAAACTCGATTAGTATAAAATAATCCAAATCAGAAAATTATAATCTAGTTTCGTCTGTCCACTAAACACGAAATATTTCACTATATTGCTTTTAAAATTAGTAAGAATCAGCCACCATTCTTAATCGTTGATGCCGGGAGTTTTCATGTCTTCTCCAAAATAGTTAGTTAGCGATGAGCGTCTCGAAACTTATAGCCGTCGCTATCCATTAGTGCTAGACGTACTAAGAGAGGGAGGTTACCCTTAGCAAGATGTAATTCTCATGACAATAGTGTGTCATTGCGATCTTAAAGGACTACATGAATTAAACAGGAAAGCTAGAGTGAAATACTATAGAATCACAATATATGAATCACAATCAAACTTAATAAGAATAACTCTCTTATTAATCTCTTGAGGAAAATAACTCAAAACCTCAAGCTCTCTCAATCTCACAATTCATAATCTCACACACAATCTCTGAACTCATAAGTTATGCAACACCCTTTCATCTCCTTATATATAAATCAAATTTCCTAAACTCATTAGGTATAACATATTTGGATATTTTCCAATCCTTTAAACCATAACTCGGTAGGATTAGAAGTTAACTTATTTCTCAAATTTCCTTTTTTCTTCAAGCTTAGTCCAACATTCTCCCCTTTAAGCTTGAACTCCATTTTCGATAAACCTTCAACACTACCTCTCATCTCCCAATCTACCGTTAGGCTCTCAAACGGTTTCTTGGTTTGTTCCACCTCGTGAAGAATCTTCTCGACTTCTCATTTGTTGACTTAATGACCAGCTTCCTATCTTCTACATGTGTCTCGTAATCCCGACCACCTATACTCAACAACCTTCTTTTCAACATGCTCACTCGACGCTTGGTGCAACTCCAAAGCTAAACTCTGAATAGCTGTCTCGCTCTTCTCCTCTTCCTCTTTTGACCTCTCCAGCTCTGACAAGGTCTTACTCTTCTCATCCTTGAAAATTTCAAGCTCAGTCTTTAAATTTATTTCCTCTTTCTCAACCTTTGATAACAACTCTTCCGCAGTCTCGAGTAGATGTTCAGATTTCGAGAACCCGACGTTGCTTAATCCCCACCGCCATTAGCTTGGCCTTATCCTTGAGATCAGTCACCTCACTCTCCATAACCTGCAGTCCTGTATTGCTTCCTTCCAGCTGTTTTATCAAAGACACCGAGAGTTTGAGGCGGATTTCTTCATCATGTTGGCTTCCTCCAACTGTTCCTCCAGTTCTATGGCTTTGTTACACCACCGGTCGAAAACCGACGCATAGGACTTTGCCAATTTTAAAACTTCTATCTCAGCATCGCTTCTTAATGATCTTATCTCGTTCTTTAACCTCGCTTCACAGCTTCGCTTTCTCAAGCTCACTTTTCAAAACAGCTATCTCTTCGTTAGAGATGGTCTGCTTCTCTTGAAGTTGAATCAAGTATTACCTTCAACCATATCAACTCGATGACAAGATGTCCACTTTCTCGCATGAATGAAAATCATCTTGCTAGTATTTTCTGCTTGATTCAGAGGCGGTTCTTGGCGTTGTTAGCTGCCTAAGCTAACTTTCTAGCTCGTTACCAACAAGAAGAACAGAGTCCAAGCATGTTGATTCTTGACAATCTTGAGTTCTTTCTTAAGTTCTTCTTCTTTTCTATGAAAGGCCTCTAGCCTTGCCTCAACGGTTTTGAATTCGCAATCCAAAACCTGTTTGCTGGCCTTCGACTTCACAAAACATGTTGTGCATCCAAGACAACACACGAGAGAGGCCACCCGTACATGTGACTGATATCTTCGCCATGATGTCTCGATTAATCTCTTCTCCTTCACTGTCGGCATCAGTGGCTTCAACAGCCAAGGCTTCCTGAGCAGCATCACTAACCTCATCATATGTACAACTAGTAGTGACTAAACCATCCTCCGTGTCTTTATCTTTCTTAACAGTCCTCTCACTTTCTTCTCTGTTTTCCTTCCTCCACATCAGAAAAACCTGCTGCTGGTGAAGCTTTCTTTCTAGTTCTCAGTGGCTCCTTTGTGTCACTTTCGTTGTCTGAAACATCATCACTATCTACCAAAAACTGAGAGCTTTCTTCTATAGGTTCATCCTTTGCTATCACTTTTTCTTCTGTTTCGCACCGCTTTCTCTTAGTGACTTTGTTTGATTTCTTTCCCCACCAGCGTTGTTTCCACCATGTTCTTCATCAAGAGGTGCAGACTCTGATAACTTTCTCCTGCCAGCAGCCATCATAAATGCAGGAACCACACTGTCAGTCTTTGATAACAACTGTTGGGATTGCGAAATCCCGTGTCCAACTCTATATTATTCCATTAGTATGATATTGTCCACTTTGGGTCTTAGAGACTGCCCGATGGATTTACTTTTGGTTTCCTTCCCAAAGGCCTCATACTATTAGAGTTGGACATCTCTTTATATATTAGACACTCCTTGTCTAATTCTCCAATGTGGGACTTGGATTGACATCTCTCATTCTCCCCCTCAATTCAAGGACCACATACCTTGTGTCATTTCCTCCACGAATCAGTATCCATCTTGTACCGTTAATCGCAAGGTTACTTTGAGGTGCTTTGAGGATGATCCCTTTCCACATAGGAATTCCCGGATCTTCGACTTAGTTTCGCCACGCACTGTAGTCTCTCTGAAGCTTCCATACCAACAGCTTTGACAATATCATTAGGGTGTAGAAACATGTTCAAACCTTTTACCAGCTTGTTTTTCAACTCGACGGACCGAGTTTCTAGAACCGATAACATAACCACAACTCCAGTGTTACCAGATCCTCCTATTCGCCGAACAACCGATATAATCTTCAACATCACGTGGAGACTCACACTGGATAATTAACTGACGTTATTGATATCCACGAGCAGTAACGTTTGTAGCAACCAACATCGAGAACTTACCCTTTCTAAATCCAGTAAGAGTAATCTTATGTTGTGATTGTTGAATGTCACCATCCAAAGTTCTAGCTCCGGATAATAAACCAGAAAACTCAGAAGCTTGATCTTTAGTCTTAGTGAAACAGATTTTACTACCTCCATCTATACCAACGGTCAATATAAGGAATCAACCTTGAAATAGCTTGCTTATTGCAGGGAAGAGCAATGTGTGTAACACTATTACTGGTCTTTATTTCATCATTACCAACAAGATCAATAGTCTTCTTATCTTGTTTCAGAAACGTAGTAGCAATGTTGTGCCTTTCGTATGATCCTTGATACGCACTGTGGGTACCAACACCTCTCTTTAGTTTAATCTCATGAGAACCGTACACATTTTTTTTTTTCTCTTTGCGGTCCGTTGATCAAAGACTTCAATATAGATAACATCAAAACATTGTTTTAACGACCAAGATGGGCCCTTCCAACAAGATCAGCACCACCAAGAACCATATCAAAAGTCGTGGCTTAAGCTTCTCCCACAACGGATCCGTGATTCTGAATTTCGATACACATTATGGTTATCGATTTTGACATCTTCCATGCTCAGCTTCACCTTCTTGCTGCTCTGTTTTATTTTCCTTGTTAACTCATCATTCTGCCTCAGATCAGATACTGTGGTCATGGTTCCATAATTTAGCCAAAGAATCAATCCACTCACATACTTTAACAACTCCGATCTCCTCCTCTCAGACGAAGTTTCTTTGCCAGCTTCTCCTTTGTCCTCATCGGTTTTAGCTTCATGGTAACCCTCTTCAAAGCTTTCCCCCTCTTATTATGCAGCGAGAGAGATTTCTCATGTCTTCGACTTCCTTCACTAACTTTGGAACTTTCAGATTTAATATCTTATGACCACCGGATACCCTCTTGGCTTCCTCTTTGTCTTCGTTTCTTTCCACCATCATTATCGCGAATCATGTCGGTACACTTGCTTTCTTCTTCTTCTTCTTTATCGACTTGCATGTGGGAGGATTCTTTGAACCGCATCCGACTCCTCGTCATCTCTTTATCCATGTAAGACTCGCAAGTCTAACTTGAATACATTCTCCGCCATAACCATTACAATTACTGTGATGTTTCTCAAGGTTTTGAACAAGAAAACTTTATTAGAGATAGATCCAAGATCGAACTTGTAGCTCGATACCAAATATAGAATCACAATATATGAATCACAATCAAACTTAATAAGAATAACTCTCTTATTAATCTCTTGAGGAAAATAACTCAAAACCTCAAGCTCTCTCAATCTCACAATTCATAATCTCACACACAATCTCTGAACTCATAAGTTATGCAACACCCTTTCATCTCCTTATATATAAATCAAATTTCCTAAACTCATTAGGTATAACATATTTGGATATTTTCCAATCCTTTAAACCATAACTCGGTAGGATTAGAAGTTAACTTATTTCTCAAATTTCCTTTTTTCTTCAAGCTTAGTCCAACAAATACTTTGATTTGTAAATAGAGTCTCTGATCGGACTGATCGTGATATATCTTCAGACACTTTTTACAAAAGATCATTCAGTATAATTTGTTCAACATAAAACACTCAAATTTTTATTTCGGAGTTAAAAAAAAAAAAGCACACAATAAAGTCATTACATAAAAGGCATCACATTGTCGCATGTGTTACGAAGCTTTTAAGACACAAAACCTAAACTTAGACATTCGAGACTTTGCCGCATCTCTCAATCCCCATGCCAATTCTTTTTTGTTCCCATGTGATAAGGTCCACCTACTTTTCCCCTATGACGCGTCAGGACACAAATGCTCAAAAACGAAACCACCCACATTTAACTATACCCCACGTGGCTCACACTCATTCGCTGACCTATCGACGCCACGAGAAGCAGAGGATCACTCCCTCTCCATATCAATAATTAGAACAAAATAACTTTGATCCACTCTGTTTCAAGCTGTCACCAAAATGTCGTCTTCTTCTTCTTCTCCTCCTCCCTCCTCTGCTTAAACCCATTAGTTTAAACAACAAGTGGTCCAAAAAAACGCTATGATTCGTATTCTCCAAATCTCGATCCTCTGCTCCCTCCTCCTCGCCGGGATCTCGATCCCCGCCGTGATCTCCTCGTCCGAGAGCGAGACGATCTACGAGATCCTCCAGGCGAACGGACTGCCGTCGGGGATATTCCCGAAAGGCGTGACGGAATTCGCCTTCGACGGAGAGACCGGACGGTTCTCCGTCTACTTGAACCAGTCCTGCGACGCCAAGTACGAGACGGAGCTTCGTTACGACACGAACATCACGGGGACGATAGGGTCTGCCAACGTCGGCGATTTGTCGGGGATATCGGCTCAGGAGCTGTTCCTGTGGTTTCCGGTGAAAGGGATCCGAGTCGACGTGCCGAGCTCGGGGCTTATCTACTTCGATGTTGGTGTTGTCCGCAAGCAGTACTCGCTGTCTCTGTTCGAGACGCCGAGAGATTGTGTTGCGGTTCGTGGTGAGAACGAGGTAATTGTTATAGTTTTTGCCGATTGAAAGTCTGAGTCTTTGAATGGTGATTGGCTCGAATGTTTATTTAGTTGTTATGTTCTTGTCTATCCACTTGATGGGTTTCGAAAGTGTTTGGATTTTGATCAGATTCAATGAATGTAGACGAACTAAATGTGTCTGTCTGTCTATTATTTGCAGGTTGAATCGTCTGTGTTGTCATTGCATCAAGTAGATCAAACTCTTGGAAGAAACGTTATTTAGCCCGGAGAGTTTTTTTTTTTTTTTTTTAAAGAAATGTTGTTATACTATACCCACCACCACAAAGATAGACAGATGTTCTCATCAAAATTCTTGTATTGTTCTTTTTTGGTCTCAAATCTTAAAAGCTTGATTCAAATTCAAAATGCTTTACCCTCCTCATTCCAGTTTTGTTTTCTGTATTGCATTCTTTATATTCCTGAGGGGGAGAGTTAGATGGGAAAAGAAACAAGATCTGGTTTGTTTTGGAAAAAAAAAGATGTTGAAGGTATGGTCCATATTTTGGTTGAAGTGATTGATGATGATGATAACAGTGATATGATATGAGGTGATGAATGTTCTTCTTTATTGTAGTATTTTTTGGGTGTCTATTGTCTAAACAGATATTATCCTATATATAGCCAAATAAGTGTCATAGAACAATCATTTCGCAGAATAATATCTGGTTGCTTTATTTTTAGTAAAATGGATCCCTGGCTAATGAACCCTGACCCTGCTGAAGTCCAAGTCTGTCTCCAGCTTGGCTTCCGAAGTCACTGTCTGAATTTACTAGGCGTGTCAATGAAACAGTAACGCAAACTTAGTCCAGTTATGAGAGATTTTATCATTTATCACTTGTCTCAACCACCTTCTTAACTATTTTTTATAGGACGTTGATGATTAAGAGGGATTATTAGTTTAAATATTCTGATCAGTTTAAGCGGGTGAGACACTAAGATGTTTTGGGTTTTTACTGTTTGTCTTCTTGTCAAGGTGTTAACAATACTACTTTAAATAACTCATTACATAGTTTAGAACAGAGTCACTCAGCTGAGAATGCCACCAGGTCATCAACACCTGGATGGTGAGATATTTAGTTTAATATGATGATTAAGACCCATGACTTGGATGAACATAACGAGACTAGAGTATATAGTAATATATTTCATGCAAGAGTGAGCTGTACTAGTGATGATGTATATTAGATTAGGATCCAGATAGTTTAACTTTTTTTTTAAAGTCAAACTATTTGAATAGAAAATGTTACCCTACGAACATTAAGCATATGTTAAATGATCCATCTAATCAAAACTTATACAATTATTCTCGTTGCTCTCCTAATAAATCCTATTTGTTATATTAATGAGATGAATCAATGCAATGCAAAGAATCTCAGGTTCTTACAAAGATAGTACTTTTAACAGTTTTGATCGAGTCATGCCTGGTCAATGTGGGGGCACCCATGTGGTCGTCTTTAGTTCTTCTTGTGACGTGTAGGCTAGGCTCATCCATTATACTACCGCATCTCTCGATCAACTCTCTAGATTCTAACTCCATCATGTCTTAGATGGTGTTTAGGACACAAAGATTAACGAAAACTTCCAACATTTAACGAACTTGTATTGATGGGTTAAAAACCCACGTGCTCTTATTAATTGTTTGCTCTATTGAAAAGGCAACAACTGTATTGAAAATGTGAGCCTACAAACAATAAACCTCAAGTTTCATGATCTATCTAATCCAACTCCATTAGGTTATTCATGCGATCATTCTCCTTGCACTATCCTACTATCATACGTTCAACTTATAAATGCGCCTCACCATTTCAAACCTTTTTCAAAAAAAATACAAGAACTTACTGAAATGAAAAACTCACACGCTCATATAGTGATACTGCTTATGGTTTTGGTTGAGTCAGGCTTGGTAGAGGAGGCTACGGCACACCCATGTGGTCGAACATTTTTGTCGGCTTTGATTCAACTCGTGCCGTGTAGACCAGCAGTGGCGCCGTTTAGCACATTATCGCCGAACGAGCTATGTTGCGCTGCCATCAAGAGGCTTGGTCAACCTTGTCTATGTGCTCTTTCAAAGGGACCACCTATCTCTGGCGTTGACCGCACACTCTCTCTCCGGTTACCTGGAAAATGTTCTGCCAATTTTCCTCCGTGTAACTAGTTTTCTACCTTTTGTTATTAAAGTTTTGTAATGCGTTTACTTGAAAATCACGATTTGCTTCGGTTTTTAATTAGACTTAAGAAACTTTTCAGATATGTATCACGCTTGCATGTGTTGAAGTAGAACTCGCATGTTTGCAACTTAAAAAGTTAGTGTAAGACTGAAAAAGACAATGATTGTCTGCAAATAAATCTTTTTTTTTCATAAGCTTCCACCCGTTTGCCAAAGAAAAATCCTATCATGAACTAAAAATATTATTATAACCTCTCGTGTTTATATGAAATTCACATATTTGGCAAAAAAAAAAAATATTACAAAGACAATTATTTAGATTAATACAAAAGATGGGGTAAAAAAGAAAACAAGAAAAATATTACTGTTTTACAGTTATAACTTGGTATAACAAATGTTCAGCATAGTGGAAACAACTGAGGACGTAAAATAGGTAACGACCAAAGATAAGCATCTAAGAACTTTATATTTCCACCATTTGAGATCATTCCCAAAATGATATTTCTCATCATTTTCATCGGCTTTCCGATGTTGATCCTCCATCTCTGCACCACCGTTCGGGGTTGTCCCACAAAGAACCCTCGTCGCCGGTTTCCTAATCGCACGACGACCCGTTTTCCTTTCCTCCGTTGCTGCGGCCACCAAAGCCTCGAGGGAAGACTTGAAGTGGCATGGACTGCGTTTCTTCTTACCATATTTGCTTCCTCTTTCTTTGTCTTCTGGTTTTATTTAGTATTTGAGTTTTGGGTTTCTGAATATGCAAGTTCTTCAACGTGGATTTATAAATAGGAGAAGTGAGTGAGTGATGATGGATGATGTGTAAAGCTTGGAATCAAAGGAGCTTTTAATCATTGAAAGAGGCAATGATTACGAGCATCATTAAGGCCTATGTGGTGAGTAGGAGAGATTAGAAAATATTCCATTTCCATCTCATAGTATTATAGTACTAAACAAGTTTAGAATAGATCTAACTCCAAGTACCGATGCTTAATAATAGAGAAAATATTTGAGATGATAAAATAACTTTTCTTACTACTATTGCAGCACCTCATGTCACACATAATCAATATATTTCATTGGACTTTGAAGTCTTCTAGTCGGTAGATTTTCTTTGGACGTTTAGTGCCTTGGAGATTCCTGACTATTTAGACAAACTCTCCATTAGTTAAGCTGGAAACTTATATATTGGCATTTTGTTCGATCATTGGCCACACCCACACTATGAGAAGCCTATAGGCTATGTATATAGTCTATAGAGATTAGTTAGTGTATTGTGAACATTTATATATATTCAAGAGGGTATTAATTTAATATGTTGCTTTCGTATGCAAATTCTAGACCTCAAGTCTACGTTAAGCTGGAGAGAATACTATTTCTTTATCAAAAAGTTCGTATCTAATAATGTGTGATCTATTCGGCTTTAGGTTATGTAGCCTCGTGGTAACCATCATTGCAGTTTACATGTGACCCGGCCCCATTCAGACTCTCTTTTTTGTCTTTCAACTGCTTACTGACAAGATCGTACCTAATTACAATCGAAACAACCAGTCGTCTAGTAATTATTGTCAAAATTAAAGTCATCCTACGGAAAATAAAATAAAATAAAATGAGATAATTTATCTGACGAAAGGATATTTAGATGTAGATTCTAAAATCACCTAAATTTCATGGTACGATCTCTTAGTGTAAATCACTAATAATATTTGTTATCGGTACATCTATGCACATCTTATGGCCGATTGCAATCTAAATGGATACGTATTGGGCCATCTGGGCCTTAGTTTTGTTTGTTTTATTAAGGTTTAAATATTAATCTCATCATCTTCTCTCAAGCAGTTTCCCGCGAATCTAAACTTCCTCGAAGAAGACCAAACCTTGTCTTCTCCCTCTCTCTCTTTTCTATCCGCATGAGAAAATCAAGCAATCCTTTTCCCTCTTCCAACAATCTAATCTATCGTCAAGCAATCATGTTTATATATTATCTCTTCTCCATCTTTGGTTTCTCCAATTCAAGTAATAACCTCGCTACCTTCAAATCTCCCTCTCAGTTTCTTCCAATAACCCCGAAATGGATTCTCACGGGAAAACCCACCAGGACGACGTCGTCTCTCCCAATTCCATTCCTTTTTCAAAGTACTCGAACCGGGTCGAGTTAAAGACTCTCCTCGACGGCGGCGCAAGCTCGATTGGGAAAAGGGTCGTGATCGGTGGATGGGTGAAGTCTTCTAGAGCCGTAAAGAAAGACTCTTTATCACCGCCTCCGCCGCCGGAAGTTTTCGTCCCTCCGCCGTCGAGCGGCGGGAGTCAGGCTTCTCCGACGCCCAGCGTGAGCTGCACGGAGATCATCAACTCGAGGATGAATATTTTCAGGAAACTTTTCGATGTCTTGAGCGGCGGTGGGAAGACTTACCCGATCTTCGATAAACACGAGCTCGCCGGTGGGAAGGCCACGTCATCACCTGAGTATATTTTGCACTTCCAGATCAGTGATGGCTCCTCCGTCTCCACTCTCCAGGTATGTTTGATATTAGTAAAGTTATTGCACGGAAGTTGTTCGATGAAATGCCGATGAGAGCGTAATTTCTATTTTTTTTTCTTTCTCAGGTTATTGTTGATTCTGTGTTGTCGAGTGTTCCAGCAACTCAGCTTATGGCTCTTGGGACATGTATTGTGGCGGAAGGTGTGTTGAGGGAACCATTGTCTGGTTCTGCAAAACACGTGATTGAGCTTGAAGCAGAGAGGCTTCTTCATGTAGGAACAGTTGATCCTGATAAGTATCCACTGTCCAAGAAACAGCTTCCTCTTCATATGCTTAGAGACTCCTCTCATTTCAGGCCCCGCACAACCACGGTAAAACTATGTTTCGAGATTTATTTACAGTGAATCTTTCAGACAGCTGGTTTTGTCTTTGATATTAGATTATATTCTGTTGTTGGTGAAAGGTTGGGTCGGTGACTCGAGTCCACAGTGCGCTAACCTTAGCGAGCCACACGTTCCTTCAGAACAATGGGTTTCAGTATGTTCAAGTACCAGTTATCACAACCACTGGTGTTGGCGAGATGTTTAGAGGCACTACTCTTTTAGATGATAAAGAAGAGAAGAAACATGTTAGTGAAAAAGATGGATTCAGCGTTGACTCAGTAAAGACTGCGGTGAAGGAGAAGACTAGGCTAATTGATCACCTTAATAGATCTGACAGCAACAGAGAAGCTGTGGTTGCTGGCGGACACGACTTGAAGAAAACGAGCGATCTTGAGATGAAACAAAAACCAATGGCAGCGGTAACTCTGATCAAAGCTAAGGAGGTTGATTTCTCAAAAGATTTTTTTGGTTGTGAGGCTTATCTGACTATTTCTGGGAGGTTTCATCTTGAGAGCTATGCTTCTGCACTTGGAAAAGTCTATACCTTTGGACCGAGATTCATAGCTGATAAAATCGACGATACAAGGCATTTGGCGGAGATGTGGAATGTGGAGACTGAGATAGCTTTCTCCGAATTAGATGTAAGATAAGATTTATTTTGGTAGATGCCACTCAATGATTATTGGACCAAATGGTAACTTGTTTCTTTTGGATGTTACAGGATGCTATGGATTGTGCTGATGAATTCTTCAAGTTCCTCTGCAAATATCTTCTTGAAAATAGTCACGAAGATATGAAATTTATATCTAAACGAGTTGACAAGACCATCACCACACGTCTTGAAGCAACAGCGTCTAGTTCTATTTTGAGGTTCTCATATACTGAAGCAATTAGTGTTCTGCAAAAGGTAAAACACCTTCAAATCACATATTGTTCACCATGTATTGATTTGTGTTGCTATGATATCATAATGATCTCGTTCTCTACAAACAGGCAGCCACTAGAAAATTCGAAACCAAGCCTAATTGGGGCGTTGCTTTAACAGAGGAGCATCTCAGGTATACTGTTTTGCTTATGAGGATTGCAGTTAAGTCTTTGTTTCAAGATCTTCCTCTGAAATTTTGGTGTTCACCGTCTAATGTTGCAGTTACCTAACTGATGAGATCTACAAGGGTTGTGTAATTATACATAGCTACCCGAAAGAGGTTAAACCGTTTTACACGCGGTTGAATGACGATAAGAAGACTGTAGCAGCATTTGATCTGGTCGTACCAAAGGTGAGAAGAGAAGCAAACAAAACTTAGGATATTCAGTGTTCCGTAACGTCACAAAAGTCTTCATATTCTTTTTGCAGGTTGGTGTTGTAATCACAGGGAGCCAAAACGAAGAACGGTTTGATATTTTGGATGCGAGGATCAGTGAATATGGATTGAAAACAAAGGAGAAGTACGAGTGGTACTTAGATTTAAGGAGGCATGGGACAGTGACGCATTCAGGAATGAGCTTAAGGATGGAGCATATGCTTCTGTTTGCCACAGGACTTCCTGATATCAAAGACGCAGTTCCTTTCCCTAGAAGTTGGGGCAAAGCAAACAACTAAAGCAGCCTCAAGGTTTTATGTACAAACTCAGTTACATCGTTATGTAATCTATGAACCCTACTTGGTGGAAAAAAATAGAAATTGTATCCCAACATGTTTAAAATGATTATAAAGATTGTATACTTTGGAAGAAAACTTTATCAAAGTTATATTTATCAGTTAAAGAGACTTGCAATCTGTTGTGAACACTATCTTACGCTTTGGGTTCTGTTATAAATTTGAGAAAATGGTGAAATCATGAATTTGTTGAAATCCAGTTCTAGTGTAACTATATGTACATATATAAAAAATATATATTGATAACAGATTCAATGGTTCGTTGGGTAGAATCATGGCTTTCGTAAAGCAGAACCCGCGCCCATTACAACTGCTAAGACAAGACCTAGACCTGCTCCAAGTGAAGCACCCACAGCTGCTGCTGACATCGACGATGACTTGCCTTGTGAACCATCTACGGCACGGCTTCTGGCTAAATCCACCAACAGTCTGTCTCTAGCAAATTCCTGAAAGTTATATAAACATTGCAGCGAACTTGAGCATTTATTACATAGACATCAACAAGATTACTTGCAACGAATGGTTGAACCAAGATTAACCACCCCACAAACTTAATTCTATGGCGAGTTATATGAAACCTACATAGGAGAGTGAAGGTTACCTGAAAGCAAGCTTCTTCTTGAGTTTGAAGGACGCGGTGGACAAGCTGGCAAAGGGAACTGACACCGTCCACTGGGAAAACAGTGTCTTTCCTCTGGAAAGGCTTTTTGACAAGGTCAAGTGGAGCGAATATCAGCTTCTGAGCGCCTAATGATCCTTCATTACCAGCATTGACAGCTGCCCAAGGCAATGAGGAGTTCCCGGAGCCAGAGATAACATAAGGGATAGAGTTGATAATCCCGGTTGAGTTTGGTGACGCTTGATATGCCTGGAGAACAGCTTCTATCATGGTTTTCTGCTGATGTGCACTGACTGAGAACTTGTTTGTAATGGCTAGGACCCAAGGGATGCCGAGAGATTTCACTTCGTCTAACAGAAGAGCAAGTGCTGGCTGCTGTTGTGTTGTTGAGTTCTGGTAACGTGGTACTCTGTGAGACAGATTGTGCACAAGAATAATTAAATCTATCTTTTTACTCAGGTTGCGAACTCCTTTCCATAGTTCTTCTCTGAAGCGAGAAGCCTCTAGCTGCA
Organism: Brassica nigra; assembly: GCA_016432835.1. Classification (NCBI taxonomy): domain Eukaryota; kingdom Viridiplantae; phylum Streptophyta; class Magnoliopsida; order Brassicales; family Brassicaceae; genus Brassica; species Brassica nigra. Next base: position 53,765,656 of record CM028245.1, read on the forward strand.
GCTCCTGCAGGTTCACACCCACTGTGTCGGAGTAGCAAACACCACCAACAATACAATCTTGAACATCGGATTGTATCTGCAGATTCTCCACATGGGTCATCGAACTCAGCATGCTTTGGCCTAGTATCGCCCGGAACAGAGAGGTTTTACCAGCACCCTACGCAGACAAAAATATCCGGATTAGGACACACAAATATATGAGAACATGACATGTTGTTCAAATGAAACAGTACCTCAAGCCCGAGTAACCGCACCCTCCGTGTTCTGACCTCAACCTCCTTAGCAACAGTAGCGAAATCACTAGTACAGAATATATACAGGTCCTCCAAACCTTCAGGACGAACAAACTTGTCCTCTTGGAAAAATCCTAAACTAATTCCTTCTTTCACCAAACCTGTGTTTGAATCAACAGGCGAGAACATAGGAACCAAAGGATCTTCAACTATCTGATTGCTAGGAGGTCGTTTCAGAGGAGCTCCAATGGTCACTCTAATTTTCTGTAGTTCAGTCTGTTCTACATTATCTGAAGAATAAGCAGGTGCTGAAGGGAAGGATTCCACAGAGGTTGAACACCTAAAGAGAGTTAATTACTGATATTTAGTAACTGTATCACACATACTTGTCATCAAATAGAAGAGGGGAAAATGTGATAACAAATTATACCAGTTGCCATTCACTTGTGCATGAACAAAAGAACACAAATGCAACCCATGACCGGTGATATCAACTTTTAGAGGTTCTGCATTCTTATCACCAGGAACGCCATTCCAGCCAAGAGGAGCCACAGAAGTGGCGGTTTTTATAACCGGTGATTCAACGATATGCCCAATTTCTACACTACCACCAACAGCAAGGCCAAGCCACTGTTGTAAATGTGGAAACTGTTTCTGTTGATCCACTCCGAAAAATCCATCAATATCCATGCAGAGATCATGTATTCTAACAGCATGGAGAAAAGGCATGTCAGTGAAAAAGCATGCCAAAGCTAAAGACACCAGCCAAAGTATGAATCAAGGAGTAACCGGCTTAGGGTAAGAGGAACTATCACCTCTGGAAGCGAGACCTATATGATTTCATAGAATGTGACTGAAGACGTTCTCTCAGTTCGGTAATCACAGATCTGACCTGAAAATATCTTTGCCAGAAAAATGCAACCAAATAAGAGAACCTCAAGGTCATCAACCACAAACTGAATGTGAAGATAAGCGTGCAAATGACATCTCTAACTAACCACCTAATGTTAGTAACTTAGTAAGAGAACTCCAAAATCAGACCTACTTGGTTCTAGTATGCCTTTTGTTTAGATAAGTTCACAACTTGAGATTAGTAAACACTTGCTAGCATATTTATAAGCAAAGGAAGGTCGTACCGATGTCAATTTAGAGTACTCTCCTTCTGAAAGTGTTTCCACAGATGCAGTTCCCAAGAGATATAGCTGTGATACGCAGAGTAAACTTAGTAAGCTGTTTTGAAAGCTTATGAGAAATTAGCATGGCCAATCTTGGCATATTGCTGACAAATTCAAGTAGATTAAATCCTATAGTATTCCTCAGGCATAACACATTTATGTGTATAAGTTGTAACATCTACCTCTCCAAATGGTACGTAAGAAGGTAAAGAAGGAACCCTGCGCCAACCATTTCCAAAGCCATTGGACGAATCGGTCTTTCCTTCACTCTTCCCATTAACTGTTTGCCCGTTACCACTATCTGGCAATGGCTTGAGGGATATACCATCCCCACCCTCTTCAATTTCAAGAGACTGTGGTTCCATAAGTACGTCCTCAATAGGAGCTGACACTACAGATTCATTTGCAGTAGAACTCTCTGCAGGATCCATTTTCTTTCCTCTATACCTATCCAGTTGTTTTTTAACAGCCTCAAGGGGAACAAGTCTTGAAAGCCTCCAGAATGAGTTCTGAACAGGGCCAACGCCGATGACTAACTGCTCCTGCTCTTTACCTTTTGCCTTTTCCGCCTCTGATGTTTCCCCAGCCATTGATATTCTTTGCTCATTGTAGTGATGAAAGTAGGCAGGAGATAGTATTCTAGGGACCAAGTCTTCAGGTATACAGTAGCTCTTGAAATAATGATGCCACCCTTTTTCATGTACGTAACTGCAAAACAAACAAAGTGAAGTAAAAAATATTAGAATGCTCTGGATAAGCCCAGCCGTGTGTTTAACTAGTACTCCAAAAAACATACTCTCGCAACGCAGCATTCCCAACAGGAGGCTGGGAAAAGGTAATACATTTGACATGAATATTTTCATTTCCTTTCTTTGTGGAAGAGGCAGCAACAACCCTCAATATGGCGAGTGTAGCTAATGCAGCCACCTATGTAAATTAGAATATATAAATATAAGGAGAAGCCAGATGTAAATGAGCTACAAAGGTAAGAAAAATCAATCAGACTTACAGCTCCACCAAGTGAATGTCCACATAATACAAGTTTCCGTTGCTTTTTCTGAGCAAGTCTATACAATTCCAGAGCAGGTATCCCCTTAGCACGAGCCAAGAATCCCTAGTTATTCAAAATTTAAGGGGGTAAGTCTTGAAAAATAATAACTAATTGTAAACCTTGAATAAGATAATATAGGAAAGAAGTTTCCAACAACAGCACCACAACTAGCATACCCGATGTGCAGCAGGTTTAGGCTTATCTCTACGTAGCTTAGCCTTTGAATCAAGAGGATTCCGTAGACCCTCTCCGTTATTCTTCAGTGAATCACTATGTAGAGCTTCAGATGCTGCGATGCATTCTTCCTCTGCGACATCATCTTGAAATATGTGACCTTGAAGTATATTTGCATCGGCCATGATGTCCCTAGAACACGCCCACGAATTTAAAAAAAAAAACAGAACTTTTAAATCTGGCCTAAATTTGTTTTACAAGGAAATAGAAACTCCAGGACTTACTTATATTGCCTAGTTCCGACAAATGATGCAAATAATGTATCACCAGCCTCAGCGAGTAGATACCTGCATTAAGTAAGTTTCAGCTAGAGTATTAGGAACCACACCCATCTAGTAGAAAACAGAACAAAAATTAATTTTATAATTTCAATATAAAGCTGCATATGGAATATCTATTAACAAACAAATGTATATACATTGAGATTCTTCTTTTTGCTGATATACCCTCATCAAAAGGCATATCCATATTAAAGCAACCATGATTCGAAAAAAAAAAAAATTATGTAAAACAAAACCTGTGAGGAACATGATCTGATGAAGGTTGAACTCGCTCCAAGGAAACGAATTGGCCGCCAAAGTCTGCTTTAAATTTGTTTACAGCTCGAACCATCTCACTTGCAGGTCTCTGTCATAATAACAAGCGTCAACAGAGTTTCACGATTTTTAGCCATCTCTCACCAAAAAAAGCAACATTGAAGTAATAACTTGAGAACAGAGGATAAGAAGGAGGCAGAACACATAAACTAACCTTCTAACTAACTAAGTAACTAACAGAACACATTAGTTAAACTGTAACTAACTAATACTTTGAGTGTTAGCCCTTTAGCACAAAACACAAATGTTACTTCTAATTAAATTGATTAGAATTACTTAGGGATTAATCACCTTGTAAACACATTCGGACAGAACCATGCAACAGAGCAAGTCCTGTAAATCTTCGACCGACTCTGACTTGAGTGCGAGGCATAGATCCTGAATCTGCTTCTTGCGCTTCTCGTACTCACGCCGGATCTTTACCCTCTGATCGGCGTCCTCTCCGTTCCACGGTGGCCACCGGAACCTCCAGTGAAGCGGGCCCCACGAGACGCGTAGGAACCTCGCTCTCTGGTCTCTGATCCACGATTCCACTCGGCTCTGTATAGACTCCATTGCTTTTGCTTTTACCTCTGGTGGTAAAATTAAAACTCCTTGTGAGACGACAGATCGAAACTAGACAACGCGATAACTGTCGTCGGGATTCGAAATACGCGTCGAATATGCGCCTCCATCGCTAAATAGTTGAAACTGTCGACGTTTCTTGGGCCGTGTTGCTTATTATATAACCTATTGGGCTTTAAGCCCATCTTGTAGAGTTACTTGCGGGTCGTTCATTTATTGGTTATGGGTGGTACTTGTCAAAGTTTGGTGGTAACTTGGTAAGTATAGTAACTACGTTCAGTTTTTTGTCGCCGGTATTAAACAGCTAACAAATTTTTTTTTTTTGAAGTAGCAGCTAATAAAGTTTGAACGTTTAGGTTTAGTCATTTGTCATGAAAAAATATGTTGTTGAAGCAATGAGAAACCGAATTTTTCGAAATACAATAGCATATCGTCCATATGTATGGCTTGATGAACACAGACAACTAGGGGTGGGCACGGAGCGGATATCCGGAATTTTAAGGATATCCGTGATCTAATCCGTCCCGTACGAATATGCGATTTTTAGATTCGATCCGGTCCGTTATCTTCCGAATATTCGGTGCTACGGATATCCAGAAAATCAGTATATTTTACCGGATATCCGATCCGATCCGTCGATCCGGTAAAAAAAAATAAAAATTCATTTTTTGAAAAATATTTTTTTAAAAGAAATTTTTAGTATAAAAGAATAATATTTTTCTTACAAGATATTTAAAATTACATATTTTTAAAAATTTAATGACCAAATTATTAATTTAGTGGATAAAATAACTAAAGATATATATAGAGATATAAAATTTTATATAATTTTATATATACATGTATATACATATGTACATTACGGATCGGATCAGATATTGTTTTCTACAAAATGCGTATTTGTTTGCTCCTTATTTGACGGATATTAAATTTTAGTATTTGCTTCAATTTGTAAAGTTACGGATATTCGGATTTTTCGGATCGAATCGAAGCGAATAACGGATCAAATCAAATTTTACGGATATTTTGTCCACCCCTACCGACGACAACAACAACAAATGGTGAATCTTTTAATTTTCATATATGTGTTTGAGGTTTTGTTGGTTTGTTTTTTTAAAAAACAAAAATTACTAATTATTTTATTTTAAAAGGACAGCACAGACTAAAGTATCTTAAGAAAATATCTACGAGAATCTGTGGAAATAGACCACTAATTAGAGCGAGACTGTAAACGCAGTTCTTTTGAGCAGATAAGATGACACAAGTAATGGTCCATACAATCCAATAACAACTCAGAATATAACGTGGGAGATAAGAGAAGGTAAGGTGGAAAAAAAAAAGTAAATGACCTAAGTTTAAAAAGTATGGAGCTCCATTATTGTGCTAGAAAAAGGAATGGAGATAGAGAAAGATCACCTTCACAAAACAAATATACTACCCAACAAAGCCAAAACTCCCAAACTGACCCCGAGGTTTACGTTAGTGGTCATCGAACCCGCGTTCCCTGGACCTCCCGCCTGTCCCGGGGGAGTGGTCGATGCACCTCCCGGAGCAGCGGCGGGAGCGTCAGAGCCAGTTAATCTCAGCACGGATGTAGACCCCAGATTCGCCGGAGCAAAAGGATGCACTCCAATACGACCGTTGGTCACATTCCCGCCGATCTGCCAAACCTGGTTCACGCTATCCTCTCCCGCGGGAACCTTAACCGAGGTGTGAATCACGACCCTGTTCCCGCTCAAGGCTTCGGCACGTAGATCCCAAAAGTGGAAGGCGAGTCTCCCTTCGACGAGACTGCTATAGCTAGTGATGTTGTACGTCTTCAAGACGGGAGCCTCGCCGGGTCCGGATCTGAGTGCGACGAAGGCTTGAGAACCGACCATCCCACTCCCCGTGGGGTTGATGGCCCAAGCGATCCAGCCGGTGGGACGAGATGGAGTGGCCACGAAAGCGACGGAGAGAGATGAGTTGGTTGCATTGTAAGTGTAGTGGAGGTAGGAGTCGAGTGCGGGAAGGTCTAAGCAAGTCTGAAAAGGAGTTTTCTGGGTGGTGAGTACGTTCTGTGTAGAGCAAGTCTGTGAAAACGCCGGTGAGATGAGAGAGACGAAGCAAGTAACGGCTAAGACGATGAGAAGAGAAGAGTGGGAAGCCATGGCTGAGTTCTGTCTGGTCTGGACGTCTGGATTTTGATAAGACACAAGTACATGTAACGTTTGGTTATATAGACGGTAATAATATCCTGAAGTTATGGATATGATTCAGTGCACCGCTTCCTACGATGAAGGAATCAGGTGAAGCCGGTTAAGATGATGCCACGTGTTGAGATGACTGCACGATAAGTAAAGTCACGTTCACGATGTAGATCGGTGTTTGTTGACAAAAATAAAGATCGGTGATGATTTTAAACTGGAGGAAGAATTTGGGTAGATAGCATGTGTAGAGTGCGTGTTCTTTTGGAAGTTGACTGCGAGTGGCGTCTTGGATATCTTGTTATACTAATATTACTATAGTATTATTTGTCAACTTACGTTTTTGTGTGCAGTCAAGATGTGTTGAAATGTAATCATTTGTTAATCATATGCGTGATTTTTACCTTGAGCTTCGCTGTGAGAGAAAATTGAAAAAGTGTTTTGGACTGAAATAAAAGTAGACGGGACTTTGTATATGAATTTCAGATAATCACAAATTCTGCTTATTTGTTAATCATATGAGTTGTGTTTTTAATTGTCATCAGTCAAATGAGTTGAAATGTTATTTTTAGTTAATTATCCGCATCACTTTTACCTTGGTTCTCGCTATATGTTTTAACGCGCATAGTTCGTTTGATTTATTTGTGTGTAGAGGTTTGAAGTTTCTCCACCGTGAGATTAACTAAGGGGTAAAAGTAGAGAGGATTTTGTATATGAAATTCAGAAAATCGACATAACCAAAAGGTGGACAATATGGAAAAAGGAAATGAGAATATATAATTTGTTTATTATTGAAAAGGTTATGCTAGTTACAACTTATTACAATGCAATTTGGAATTCTAAAAGGAAGTGTGTAGGGGTGAATTTTATGATCTTTTTCAGACGGCAATGTCAATAATGTTGAACAAAGGGAATAGTATATAAGATCATTTCATGTGGACTGGAAATAAACCAAATTTCATTTCCTTATTTGTTTGGTGTTTTCTTTTTCTTTCATAGGTTGTTGGGCAACTCTGAATATATATATCAATCCCCGTCTTCATCAATTGCTCTTGTATCTTATACTCCTTTCAATTTACTCTATAATCATTATTTAATTAAATTATAGACCCCGGCCCATGTTGTCAATACCAAATGCTGCAATATGTTCCGGGAATTCTCTTTAATATATATCCACTTGAGAATGTCGATGGTGTTATCGTAAGTAAGACAATAGAAATGGTCCTCTCTCTTTTCCGAGTTTTCATAAGAAGACGAAAGATGAAGAAGACATAAAAAGGCTGCTAACATAAGCATTAAGGCACACTTGACGTTTATACAACTTTTTTTTAATTAAACGTTTATACATCTAACTTCCCCTATGTTCTGGTTCACGTGGTCCGTGGAAAATATAATATTCTCCTCCTATTTATAGCATATTCTTTATATAAATATCTTTCATAAAAAGGTTCGATTAGATATATATTTGAAATGAGTTTTTTTCAATACTATGAAAACATTTTAACATTCACCGAGTCATAAAATGTTCAAGCATGTTTGAAATGAATATCGCTGTTAATTTACACCGTTTACTTCGACATATAATAAAAACAGCCTTGTTTAATCATGGGATACTAGATTTTTGTGTGTCCTAGTTTTGGGCAGGATTATGGGGCGAGAAAACTGGTATATAACAACAAGCAACAAATATCGACTAGACCTCATGGTATACGCTATTAAGCATTAATTATAGATCTATGAAGAATCATAAAGATCATCATAGCTATATCTAGCTTATATAAAAGTACTCGACACCCAACTATACCAAAAGTATTAATAAATCCCATGCAGACAAGAGATCAAAGCAAATACGTAAGACAAAAGAAGTATCACAGAAATGGGAAGAAGATGGGTTGAAAAGGGGGTAGAAGAAATTACACACACTCTAGCTCTTAGATTTGCCTATGAACGTCATTAGTCTCTAATCATATTCCAGCACATTTGCATTGTGGCTAATTATATTAGCCTCCTAATATTATTAGTCTTTAATCACACTATTTTTATGCGTAAGCTCATTTTTTCCACGTATACTATTTATTTGGTATGTGTTTAGACAGTTTCTAAAAGTATTATTATTGATATTACCTCACAAGTATTTCAACATAAACCATTCTGATAATCTTAGAAGCAGTTGAGGAGAAATATATCCTACCGTACAATGTTAATTTGCAACAGACACATCTTAAGATTTTTTCAATGGGTTATACATTCATTTATTGGAATTGCATGAAAGCTGGAGAAGGCCAAAGTGTGTTGATTCGCGTGTTCAAAGGATGTGTATTGATGCCAAACATTGAGAATGGGTCACACAAGAAAACTCGTCACTCGTGTTCCAAATGGGTTCAAGTAATTTGTTGTCCATAATACAAAAAGAACTTGATGAATAATGGGCATAAAACATTCATCTGCTTATGATGCATCAGACCCGTCCCTCCCATAAAGCATATGAAGCTTCGGCTTTAGGCCACAATTAGTTTAAGTATTTTTAGGGCCACAAACATTAATTCATGTATAAACTAAATACTAATTGATGATTCATTTTATATGTTACATGTGTTTGAAGACTTAGTTAGATAAACTATAAAGATTTTCAATCTTATATTCATTGTTTTTCCTTTAAACTTCTAATAATTTATATATACCTTCTTAGTCTCTTTCTATAAAAAAAAATCATTGCTGATCTTATAATCGTGTTTTTACCTTTCCTAGTTATCAATATTTTTCAAAACTTATATAATTAATATAAACCTATAAATAATACAACAACTACAAACCTAATTTATTTCATAACAGATATTATGAATAAAACTAAATCCATTTTTCCTATGTAAAAAACATGATATATCATATTTAAAAGGGTTAAAAATATTTGTTGTTTAAAATATACATAAAGGCCACAATTTTCTATATTGCATTAGAGCAACATTATAGGTGGGACTTGATAGAGATCCCTTAGAATACTTTATGATTAATTTGTAGTTAAGGACAAACTTAAGGATTTTGCCTCAGAAATTAGATTATTGGTGGGACTTATGAAAGTCCCTTAGTGATTAAATTTATTTTTATTAATTAAAGAAAAATTATTTTAATAATTAAAGACATTAAAAAGAGAAGTTTAAAATTAAAATACATATAACATTAAAATTAAAAACAAAAGGGAAAATATAAAGGAGTGAAAAAAATTACAAAAAACAAAAAAATTTATGCATAATTGACACTTGAATGAAAACTTTCATAAGGAAAGTTTTCATGGACACGACTTCCATAAGCTTGTTGAAAACTGAAAACTTGATTGTTATTGGTAAGACAATAGAAAATTCACATTAGAAAGTTACTAAACCGAGTTCACAATAGAAATCCGAGTCATTACACATAATTAGAGTCTTTCGTTGGAGTACTAGATAAACACAAGTACTAGATAAACACAAGTACGAATAACATAGGGGAGTCTAAGCCACACCAACGTTTAACTTTCTCTTCCAAGTGCTCAGTACCTCAAGGATCTCCTTCGTTGGAGCATACACACACAACAATGGTGATGACATCCCATCTCCAACCACGTTGATGGCAAACAAGTCCCCGATGCAGCATTTGTTATCATGACAGAACTTCCTCCACCCTCTGATGTAGTAGAAGCCTCCTGATTCGCTAAATCTCAATGCCACAGTCCACGGCTTTCCGTCTATGTTCACTAGAATAGCCTCCTTGCATTGTTTGTTCAGAGCCTTACAGCCCGTTGCCTCCACAGGAAGAGCCTAAGACAAAAGAACGTCAACACACACACAAATTTCAAATCAATTGTTAGACAAACTAAACACTCACCAGCTTGTCTTCGTGGACATTAGTTTCCGTTACCTCAGCACGAAACTGTAGTCCCATGAGTAAGCGATTGGGACATTAGAAGCAGCTGTTCCTGCTTGAAACATACATTAGACAGAAACTTACACAAGACATAAAGAAACACAGGACAGAAACATACATTAGACAAGAAAGAAACTTACTATTGGACTGCTGTTCTTCGGCCACGGCTTCTTCCTGTACTTGAGGTGCTGTGTACTGAATGTCACAGCAACTAGGACCGAAGGGACTCACATGGAAGACCATCTCGCCGAGTTTGAAGATCACTATGTCTCCAACTCGAAGGTCATGTGCCTCCGTGAACTCTTTCCAACCGCGTGTGAGTCTCCTCTCCTCTGAAGCACTTCCCGTATTGTCCGTAGCGTCGATCGAAGTGTCCATGTGTTCCGGTGGTGTTCCGTTGATGTGCGAGAAAAGGCAATGGGTATGTTCTACATACCAAATGCAAAACTCAAAATGTGACATAATCATAAGACAAATAGAGACTGTGTGCTTACCAAGCCACCGGAACCCGGAAGGATAGGCTGAAAGAAATGAGGTTGATGAGAGTGTGCCATCTGCAATAATGAGAGAGATGTGATAAGAGAATAGTGGACTTTTTTGTTTCAAACAAACTACACTCTGTGAATTATGTTTCAAACAAACTAAACTATCAAACAGCAAATAGAGCACACATCAGTACAATCAGACCTGAGAACAATACATATCAACACAAAACAACCACTCAAGCTACAACGTTACAACGGTACAATCGACAATCAAACAATAGAAATCAATACAAAACTTTAGACATTAACGAACCCTAGAATCTATCAGTTTGCTTTCAAAACAATAGAATCTATATCAACTATATCAATAGAATCTATCAGTTTGCTTTCAGTTTGTGTATTGATCTTTGCAACCATTCAACTAAATCAAACAACCTAAAATCTACACAACACAACTAAAATATTCAACTTTCATCTCGGATTTAAAGACCATACCTTGGGTGGAGTGAAGCCGACTCGCCGTCGATTTGGAGTGAAGAGACGAAGCAGACGGGAGAGAAGAAGCCGGTGGAGTGAAGAGATCTCCTCCTCGATTTCGAGTGAAGAGACGTAGCCGACGGAAGAGAGAAGAAACCGGTGGAGTGAAGCCGACTCGCCGTCGATTTGGAGTGAAGAGACGGGCACGGGAGAGAAGAAGCCGGTGGAGTGAAGAGATCTCCTCCTCGATTTCGAGTGAAGAGACGTAGCGGAAGAGAGAAGAAACCGGTGGAGTGAAGAGATCTCCTCCTCGATTTGGAGTGAAGAGACGTAGCCGACGGAAGAGAGAAGAAACCGGTGAAGTGAAGATATCTCGTCCTCGGGTTGAATTGAACGGATCGATTTTTTGATCTCGTTTCAGATTGCGAAAGTCCCGAAACCACCGATTCCATCGTCCACTCCCGTCATGCCACGTCTCCTAAAGGACGAGGCCGAAAATCCCTTAGATTAGGCCCGTCCCACTTCTTTTAATTTCGTTTACATTTATTTTCGACCCAATAAATCGAACGGGACGGGCCTAAGGGACCCCGATACAGATGCTCTTAGGCCTCCAAATATTTAGGGACGGCCCTGTGATGCATAATGGGCATGCATAAAACATTCATTATTGTCTCTTTAAACAGTGCCGATAGGGGGACAAACAATGACTGTCCTAGGTTCCAATCCGTCCCCCCCCCACCATTTCTTAATAGACAAGGGTCCAATTAGGGTCCAATATATTTATATGACAATATTTTTATTTTCATTATAGTTCTAATTTAAAATTTCTTCCGGTATTCTGAAATAAATTCTGAAAGAAAAAACAAGTACCTATCATTTAAAAAAAAATTATTTTGTAGATTTTAATTTTTTTTTTTGTCCCAGGTCCTATGACACACTATTATTGAATCTGCTTTGCAATGGTAACCTCTTACTATACTTTTGTAGCAAGAAGTTTGCTTGCTTCACGATAGCTTTGAAGATATTCTTACAAGACGTGAGGTGATTGCTCACAATGCATCGCCAAAGAAGAGGATTGTTGAGCGTGCTTCTCAGTTGAATGTTTTTGTTAGCAACAGATTGGCTAGGTTGAGCCAAGAAGACAAGTAGCCAAAAAAAAAATTATTTCTCTGAACATCGAAGTCTCTTCTCTTTTTATTATATATCCAGGATTGAGAATATTCTAAAGCTACTAATGTCCATGTGCTACCAATGAAATCTCGCTTAGTTCTGAAAAATATACCAAGTGTTAGATCATGACCGGACGCATCCAACTTCAGATAACAAGAGAGTTTCACTGGTCGTCGCTGTATTTATTTTTACAACTTGTTGATCTGCGTGCAACTTTACGTTCATTGTAGGGTTTGATATAAAAAAATCCGTATTACATTGACCGAAGAACCGGTTTATAATTTAAACGAATCCCAACGACACCGTTTTACTCCCCCGGGTTTTGCCCAACTCTCCTCGGGCCGACCCGGTTAAAAAAGACCTTTGCCTTTTCCATTTCCCCTCCCTTCGAGAAATTTCGCGGCTTCGTCTCGTTTCTCAAACACTCAATTCGATTCCCAGGAGATTTCTACGCACCCACGCGGCGCCGCCGGAGAGAAACATAGCGTGGACTAGGAGAAAAAGAGAAATCTCTTTCGTTATTCCATTCGAATTGTGCTTAGAGATGGTGACAGGAGCGGTCTCCGCCATGGCGGCGAAACAAGCCGAGCGGTTAAAGGAAGACGGCAACAATTGCTACAAGAAGGAACGTTTCGGCGCCGCCATTGATGCGTACACCGAGGTACACGCCAATCCGATTCTCTCGTTTCATCGTTTTAGGGTTTCGATTTTACTTTGTAATTAAAGCGTAAATTATATCCATATCCGGTTTAGATTAACTGTATTCGGTTTAATGTTCTTATCATTGGTTTGTGTGATTTGTGAAAGGCGATAACTTTGTCACCGAAGGTTCCTGTTTACTGGACGAATCGAGCTCTCTGCCACATGAAGCGAAAGTATGTATGTTTTTTTTTATTGCAATCTGATCAGTTCTTATATGTCTTGGAGAGTTCATCTTGTTGTTTTTATGTTTATGCCTTGTGTGGGGTGGCCAGGGATTGGACCAGGGTTGAAGAGGATTGTCGTAAAGCTATTCTGCTTGACCATGATTCTGTTAAGGTTTTGATTCTTTTTGGTTGTTATTATTCTTGACAGTTATGTTTTATTTGTTCCGTTTTATTTGTTCCGTTTTTGGCATTTTTTTGATCCTTTCTTCTCCATCATATTGGGGGTTGTGCACTTGTGTTTCTCTGTGGCAGGCTCACTACATGCTAGGACTTGCGTTATTGCAGAGGGAAGAGTATGCTGATGGAGTCAAAGCGTTGCAAAGGGTATGGAGACTCTTTTCTACTGTAAAATTTAACAGTGGAAATGATTTTTTTGTTGTTGTTTCGAAGCAATTTAAGAATGTCAGGGACAGGGATTAGTTGAGTCTGTATCCGTTTCTTTTGAAAGTTATCTTAACTATTGTGGACATTAGTTTTAGTGAGAAAAAAAAGACATGAGGGATGGGTTAAGTTGTTGTAATCATCAACTACTACAGAACAATAGTTTTGATAACTTCATGTGGCTACGTTTCGTATAGGCTTTAGATTTTGGAAGAGGCGCAAATCCAACAGGATATATGGTAGAAGAGATATGGGAAGAGCTTGCTAAAGCAAAATACATGGAGTGGGAACTGCTTTCCGCAAGGCGCTCGTGGGAATTGAACAGTTTGAAGTAGGTTTCTGTCTCTCTCTTAATTCAGTTCATACACTCTACCTGGAACCATGTTTAACTTTGGCTTTATGGTAATATTCATGTTCGTCTTAGGGAAACCTGCGTGGCTGCTCTTAATCAACAGCGTGCTTTAGATATGTCTCGAACAGAAGAGTCCTCGGAAGAAGACTATTCTTCCCATACTGAGCAGTTGAAAGCTCTTGATCGTGTGTTTGAGAAAGCTACAGAAGAAGACAAACCAACTGAGGTGCATTAAGTTTACTTCAAAAGCTGTCTGTATGATCCTCTCATCTATTCTAGTCTAATCTCAATGCCATTCTGTCTCGTGTTTTATTTGCAGGTGCCAGATTACTTGTGTTGCAACATTACTCTTGAGATATTCCGGGATCCTGTGATATCTCCAAGTGGGGTTACATATGAAAGAGCAGCAATCCTCGAACATATTAACAAGGTGGGCATTATCATCGCTCTCTGCTGCAGCATTAATCTCTCTTTCTCCCTTTACTGTTTATAATTCATGATAAGGTTTTGGTCGTTTTAAACCTCTTGCTAGGTGGGAAATTTTGATCCTATAACGCGTGAGAAACTCGACCCATCCAAACTCGTTCCAAATCTGGCTATCAAAGAGGCAGTGGCTGCTTATCTAGAGAAACACGTCTGGGCTTACAAAATGGGTTCTTAATGGTTCACCGTTTTCAGTTTCGTGTGTTTTCTGCTTGCCAATGGGTTTAAGTGTAAGATACTCTTACCTTGTATATATATTTATTTTGCAAACATTGTGGCCTATAACACACACACTTTGTTTTTCCATGGGGGAAAGTCCAAACCAGAACATAACGTAGTTCCTCCACAATCTCATACGCCACATGTGGCAGAAAAATGTGATTAGCTATCAATTAACTCTAAGAAAGCAAGAGTTGCATTAATTAATCTGATCACCCCCATAGATTGTGAATTAAAATTCCGTGGTTTATTTTGTTAAAAGAAGAAAAGTAGTGATTATTACGATAATCATAATTATTATTCTTATTATGCAAATGGATAGAATGATGGGATAAATACATTAAAATTTCGAAGTAATGAATGGACTTTCACTCAATTCTTCTGCCTAACAATCAGGCGGATATCTTGGGGTACTTGAATAGATAGAGATAACTATTTTCATTGTATGTATGATTCCACTGGGGACACGTAAAGAGTAAACCCACCATCGTGGGTTCTTAGGATTCTCACCTTTTTCTTTTATCCATACGTAGAATAAAAGATGTACTTATTGTAAAACGTTACTTGTTGTGGATAAAAAAAGTTGGAAGAATCGAATTCTTTCTTTTGCTTGGCTTTTTCTGTGAAAGTTTGGTGAGGAAACAAACGCAAGAGTGGTTTAGGATGATTCCATTATTCCTTCCTCTCCTTATTTAATATTCTCATTTTCTCCCATATCTTTCCACCCCTAATTATTACGATTCACGAGTTGTGACAATATCGTGATTCAATACTAACTCTCAAGCAGTCTAATCCAACACACCAAAGTACATGTGATTTTATCATTGCTTACTTGTCTTTTCTTGGCAAAAAAAAAAACTAAAATATATAACCTATATATATTCAGAACGATAGGTTTTATATAATTCTGAATATTCTTGCAGTTTTTTTGTACATTTCGTTAGTATCTTATGACGAAACTGTACTTATCTATAAATAATTATTAAAATAAGTATTTTCTAATGCGGAAATGGCATACGGCTTGAGAGATCACATTACACTACATCAACTAATGAGGACCGTGACTCTGTAATAAACTCTTTTGCCAGAGAGTGGAATAAATATTGATTTGTTTTCTAGTTCAGCGTGCTGTGAAGAACACGACATGACAGCCTTTCTATGTAGTTTAATACTATTATATTCATACAACAACTAAACAGAGAGCTACACAGTTACTTGTTGACCAAAACCATTTCGCTCATGAATAATGCCAACATAAGTTTTATTGATTCCTCAGAAGAAGAAAAAACATCAAACTATTCACACAGGTTTCTTCTACTTACAACCTCATATACGGAAAACCATATATATATATATTATTCAAATCCTAAAGATATGAATAATTTACAAAAATTTCTGAAAGCCAAATTAAAAAAAAAAAACAAAAGAGCATGGAGTGTAGATAATTTACATTGCAGATTTGTAGAATCATATTCTCTCAAGCTGTGTGAGTAAGATTCATAGCTTTTCTCAGCCTATCCAAGATCCCATTTGCTTTCCTCTGCGCCCTAGAGGTTCCTTCACGCGCAAGCCTTGTGATCGTTCCATGACTACTCTCCTCTTCCTTGATCTCCTTCCACTTTGTCCTGTCGCTGAAACATATCGTATGCAGTATCACAATCGCGTTCTCTTTGTTACGTTTGCATTCGCTCTCTCTAGTTATCCTCAGCAGCCAAGTAACACCACCGAGCTCACCAAGTTCCTCCACAGCCTTCCAGTGAGTGACAAGCATTGCTAGTATAGCTAAAAGCTCGTCCATATACAACCCCTCCGAGATTTTCTTACCTAACACCCTAACAGCACCATCTTTAACCGCTCTGCTCCTGTTCTCATGAGCGATGCAGAGAGTGAAGATCGCAGCAGCTACGTCCTTGATAGCTGATGGATTCCCTTCTTCTAAAAGATCGATAAGCGGTTTCAAGATTCCTGATTTGCCTATAAGAGCTTTGTTAGAATCGAGCGCAGAGAGTGTGAAGACCGTAGCAGCTGCATTGCTTCTGGTTGCCACCGTTCCACGCCTCAACGCATCGACCAAGAGAGGAATCACGTTAGGGTTTTCGCAGACGAGTTTCTTGTTACCGTCATCGTGTATGGACACGTTCAGCAACGTCGTGATCACATCTTCTTGAAGCTGCTCGTCCTGGTTCAAGGTGGAACCATGTAACAGCAAGGGATTCACCAAGCGGTTGATTCCCTCCGAAGACTCCCCGAACAGGGCTCTGAACTCGGTCCCTTTCTTGGTCAGACGTCTCAGCTCCTTGGCGGATATTTTTTGATCTTGAAGGTTCGAAGAAGAAGACGAGAGTTTACAGAGCAAGGAGTTGAATATCTCACGGTCTGATCTAGTCACAGCTTTCTCCTCGTCTACAAGGCTGGTCTGATACGACGTCGTCTCTAACCCAACGGTCTTGCACCATTTCGAGATCATATCACGGATTAGGAGGTTGGGAGTTAAACCCGTGTGAGGTAGAACTTGCTGAGTCTTGGGACATGTTCTGTTCCCTGAGCTCAACCAGTTCTGTATGAATAACTTATCATATGTCTGCAAAAAAACATAAAAATGTAAACTTTCAATTCAATTTTCATTTTTTTTTGGATCAAACAATTCAATTTTCATTTATAATTCGATTTGTATGAATATTTTCAAACAAGCTAATGACTTTAAATAATAAAATGCAAAAACATCGTCAAAGATTGTTAATTTCAATCAATAATTTTATTTTTTTAATTCTTTGCCGACAGAACCTAATCAGAATGTGACGTCACTGACCTGACCAGAAGCTAAAACGACGGGATCACGCATGAGTTCGTTAGAGATAGGACAACGAAACTCCTCAGGACAAGAGACCGTCTCGAGCATCTCCAGAGAAGAAGACTTCGCCATCATCTTCCTCATCATCGCCTGTTTAAACGAAGACAGAACCTCCTGCAACTGATCGATCGTCCGAACGCTCAGACCATCCTCTTCCTCGATTAGTTTCTTCATCTCACGTTTCAGTTCCTTAGCTTTAGCAATCGCCGTCGGATCCGAATCGAAAACATCGGTTTTCGCCATCTTCCGTCGGATCCACCGCGGGATATACTCTCACCAAACACTTATCGGATTGTGTTTATGTTGCTGAGTTTTTTGAATTAAATTCTCTCATTTGATATTTTCTGTGTGAGAGAGAGAGAAAAGGGTAATAATAATAAATATATGAGGAGGAGAGAAGAGAAGGAGGAGAAGTGTTGTAGTGTAGTGCCACTATAAAATTGTGGCCGCCTGCACCGAAATGGAACACGTCATTGTGTATTCGAGTTATTATTAGTAATTAAAATTTTGAAAAATTATTAATAGAGTTTTGAATAATGCAGCACGTCGCGACTAAGGTGTCAAACTACAGCCGACACGAATAGTCTCTCTCGTAAACTCACATTACACGTTATTTTTAGTTCTAATTATTCTTCGCTATTTATTTCGTTTTTCTCACCAAAAGAAGCATAAATACTGTATCGAGCAATGTCTTAAATAACCTAACGTGGAGAGCATGAACAAAGATGAGGATAGTTAACATTTAACAAGACTATGTGAGGATTCACCTTTAATGCGATAATCCTTTGTTACACTAGTAGAAGTTTTTTCTGAATAATAAACAGTAGAGGTTTTTTTAAAAATAAGGTTTCAAACTTGAAAAATTGATTAAAATACCACAAATTAAAAACCATTTTTTTAAAATGCCTTCAATCAAAAATATGTTAATATTTGGATTTATAAATTAGTGATTATTGTTTAGAATTTAATATTAGAGAAGTGGGATTAGGTTTATGTTTTATAAATATTTATAAAAATTAGCCTAGTTTTTTAATCATAAATTTAAGATATTTTAGTTTCAAAAAAAAATTAAGATATTTATGAAAATAATTATTCATTAATGAGAAATTGAAAAAGTGGTATCACAATTGTCTTAAAATTGAAATCTCCCTTTAAACTTTAGTTATATTTAAACCAGACATTAGAATAACTCGATGTATCTCATCTCAATGTAACTCAATATAACGACTACATCGTCGTAGTTAGATTTAAAACCGCTATTTGTTGGCCTGTTTTGCACATATGTTTTGTTTTTAATGAATGATTTCGTATCTTATGAAGTCTTGTTTCCCGTCTATTGACTAAAATTACAAATTCTTTTAGAAAAAAAAAAACCGTAGGTGTGATGTTAAAATTCCTGATAGACCAATCAGATTTTCTTTTCGTTATAGAAAATATATATACTACTACAAAAATGTGTAAATTGTATGATTGTATCAAATATAGAATGTACTAGAATTATTGAATGGAAAGACGGTGAAGAAGTTTAAAGATTTGAGAGTCGAAAGGAGAGTTTGGCATTTTGGGAGGGAGGTGTAGAAGTAGAGTCAAGTAGTGGGACCCATTGAGCTATTCCAACATGGCAACATGGTAACAGCTGTCTTTCCGCGTGGATTCTATTGTACTCTTTCATCTCTCTGACACTCTCTGACACTCTACCGTTTGTTTGGCCTTTTTACCCCTGCCGTTTCTTTTTTTTTTTCCACCCACTCTGTTTTTTTTTTCTTGTGTTAGAAAATATGAAAATAGAAAAGAAACGAGTTTTATAATAGCTTTCGATGCGTGATTGGATGAATTAACGTTGACTAAGACCGATGAGGTCTTACAGTTAACTTCTTTCTCAAAATTGAATTTTCAACAACTTTATCGTTACATTCTAATACGGAACAAGATGACGCCATTGGAAAGCAAAGTTAAAACTTCCACGAAACCAAAAACAAACATTTTTTTTTTTATCAAGTATGTGAATCTTCATTAAATCAAGGGAGAATTTGCCAACTAACCAAATTTTATCAGAAATTAAGAATATTTTTTTTTTTGCCGTCTTAAAGATTTATATTAAAGGGTCGAAGCCCATAAAAAAACACAAAAGAAAGCCCAACTACAAACGGACCAGACTGGACAAAGCCCAAACCACAAAGCCGAGCCTCTTCTCTCGCCACGCGTCGCACCAAGCAAAAACAGACGCCCACGTTTGAGACCCACAAAGTACACATGTCATCTTGACACTAATCATGACCCAGCCGGCATGCATCACCGGAGAAAACGAAGACCACCAATGGTTTCGCCAGAGCTCGCCGAATTATGCTGCCGCCGCACCCATCTGTTTCACCAGGGCTCACTTGATCGGAGAGCTTCATCGAGACAATCTCGAGATCTCATCCAAACCACTGGTGTCACCATCGTCATCGCCTGAGCTTTCTTCACCGGAGAGCATCCATCGGAATCCGAGATCTCCTCCGTAAGCAAAGCCTTCACAACCATCACCTTAAGAATATAGCATTGATTGTGATATAATTAAGTCCATAACAATTTTTAACCAGTTTTGTCCGGTACTGCCCTTTATTTCTCTATGTTACCGGTGACAAAAGAAGAGAAATGATGTCATCGATGATTTGCAACATATGGACAAGATAAAAGCTGTACTGTTGAAAATTAAATCAAACATATAACATAACGACATTCAATTAATCATCACATACATAAGTTTAATTTCAATTAATCATCACATACATAAGTATAATTATAAACCCTAATTACAACTCCACCCCACGCTTAAATACTAAACCCTAAATCCTAATTAATAAACCCTAAACCCAAATATAAAATACAATATATACTTATAATATTTTAATATAATTAAAATCTGAAATATTTACAATAAAAATAGAATGGAACATATCACATGGTATAGTACATATTTATTCAAATAGAATAATATATTAGAAAATAGATTTTGTATATTTGTGTACATCTAAGATTGATTCTAATAATCATATGTATCCAATAAAACATTAAAGAAAAACAAAATTATAATTTATGCATGTGAACATACTCTTTAATCATACAAGATTATGCAAATGAAAACATAAACAGAATGGACTATACTAAATAGTATAGTACATGTCGAGTAAATTATCAAATGGTCTAAAAATATTATTTTATTGCATAATTGCATCCTCCACTTACATATTATGATGGGCAAAGAGGTTAGAAACGTTTGTTGTCTCTGTTTCTCTAGCTAATAGTGATTTTATAGTGGTCAGTCTACTTATTTAAACATTATATAAATTTAAACTAAATTAATTGTTAAAAATTAGAATGATGTACATGTACCTTGAAAGATAGTTTAGAATACATTAATACAAATGTAGAATGTGGTTAAATAATTTAAAACAACACTAAAGAGCATAAGATTATGTATATAGAGCATTTAACGAAAATCTCAATATTTTCGTAGGGGTTAACCTACAAATTTTGAGATAAATTAAAAAAATATGACAATATTGTTTTATTGCATAATTGCATCCTCCACTTACATATTATGATGGTCAAAGAGGTTAGAAACGTTTTTTGTCTCCGTTTCTCTAGATAATAGTGATTTTATAGTGGTTAGTCTACTTATTTAAGCAGTATATGAATTTAAACTAAATTAATTGTTAGAAATTAGAATCATGTACATGTACCTTGAAAGATAGTTTAGAATACATTAATAAAAATGTATAATGTAGTAACATAATTTTAATCAACACTAAAGAGTATAAGATTATGTATGTAGAGCATTTGACGAAAAACTCAATATTTTCAAAGGGGTTAACTTACAAATTTTGAGAGAAATTCAAAAATATGAAAATATTGTTTTATTTCATAATTGCATCCTCCACTTACATATTGATCAAAGAGGTTAGGAACGTTTGTTGTCTCTGTTTCTCTAGATAATAGTGATTCTATAGTGGTTAGTCTACTTATTTAAGCATTATATGAATTTAAACTAATTTAATTGTTAAAAATTAGAATGATGTACACGTACCTTGAAAGATAGTTTAGAATACATTAATACAAATGTAGAATGTGGTTAAATAATTTTAAACAATACTAAAGAGCATAAGATTATGTATATAGAGCATTTAACGAAAAACTCAATATTTTCGTAGGGGTTAACCTACAAATTTTGAGAGAAATTCAAAAAATATGACAATATTTTTTATTGCATAATTGCATCCTCCACTTACATATTATGATGGGCAAAGAGGTTAGAAACGTTTGTTGTCTCCGTTTCTCTAGCTAATAATGATTTTATAGTGGCCAGTCTACTTATTTAAGCATTATATGAATTTAAACTAAATTAATTGTTAAAAATTAGAATGATGTACATGTACCTTGAAAGATAGTTTAGAATACATTAATACAAATGTAGAATGTGGTTAAATAATTTTAAACAACACTAAAGAGCATAAGATTATGTATATAGAGCATTTAACGAGAATCTCAATATTTTCGTAGGGATTAACGTACAAATTTTGAGAGAAATTAAAAAAATATGACAATATTGTTTTATTGCATAATTGCATCCTCCACTTACATATTATGATGGTCAAAGAGGTTAGAAACGTTTGTTGTCTCCGTTTCTCTAGATAATAGTGATTTTATAGTGGTTAGTCTACTTATTTAAGCTATTTAAGCAATATATAAATTTAAACTAAATTAATTGTTAAAAATTAGAATGATGTACATGTACCTTGAAAGATAGTTTAGAATACATTAATAAAAATGTATAATGTGGTAAAATAATTTTAATCAACACTAAACAGTATAAAATTATGTATATAGAGCATTTAAAGAAAAACTCAATATTTTCGTAGGGGTTAACCTACAAATTTTGAGAGAAATTCAAAAATATGAAAATATTGTTTTATTGCATAATTGCATCCTCCACTTACATATTATGATGGTCAAAGAGGTTAGAAACGTTTGTTGTCTCTGTTTTTCTAGATAATAATGATTTTATAGTGGCTAGTCTACTTATTTAAGCATTATATGAATTTAAACTAATTTAATTGTTAAAAATTAGAATGATGTACATGTACCTTGAAAGATAGTTTAGAATACATTAATACAATTGTAGAATGTGGTTAAATAACTTTAAACAACACTAAAGAGCATAAGATTATGTATATAGAGCATTTAACGAAAAACTCAATATTTTCGTAGGGGTTAACCTACAAATTTTGAGAGAAATTCAAAAATATGACAATATTGTTTTATTTCATAATTGCATCCTCCACTTACATATTATGATGGGCAAAGAGGTTAGAAACGTTTGTTGTTTCCGTTTCTCTAGCTAATAGTGATTTTATAGTGGTCAGTCTACTTATTTAAGCATTATATGAATTTAAACTAAATTAATTGTTAAAAATTAGAATGATGTACATGTACCTTGAAAGATAGTTTAGAATACATTAATACAAATGTAGAATGTGGTTAAATAATTTTAAACAACACTAAAGAGCATAAGATTATGTAAATAGAGCATTTAACGAAAATCTCAATATTTTCGTAGGGATTAACGTACATATTTTGAGAGAAATTAAAAAATTATGAAAATATTGTTTTATTGCATAATTGCATCTTCCACTTACATATTATGATGGTCAAAGAGGTTAGAAACGTTTTTTGTCTCCGTTTCTCTAGATAATAGTGATTTTATAGTGGTTAGTCTACTTATTTAAGCAGTATATGAATTTAAACTAAATTAATTGTTAAAAATTAGAATCATGTACATGTACCTTGAAAGATAGTTTAGAATACATTAATAAAAATGTATAATGTAGTAACATAATTTTAATCAACACTAAAGAGTATAAGATTATGTATATAGAGCATTTAACGAAAAACTCAATATTTTTGTAGGGGTTTACCTACAAATTTCGAGAGAAATTCAAAAATATGAAAATATTGTTTTATTGCATAATTGCATCCTCCACTTACATATTATGATGATCAAAGAGGTTAGGAACGTTTGTTGTCTTTGTTTCTCTAGATAATAGTGATTTTATAGTGGTTAGTCTACTTATTTAAGCATTATATGATTTTAAACAAATTTAATTGTTAAAAACTAGAATGATGTACATGTACCTTGAAAGATAGTTTAGAATACATTAATACAAATGTAGAATGTGGTTAAATAATTTTTAACAATACTAAAGAGCATAAGATTATGTATATAGAGCATTTAACGAAACTCAATATTTTCGTAGGGGGTTAACCTACAAATTTTGAGAGAAATTCAAAAAAATATGACAATATTGTTTTATTGCATAATTGCATCCTCCACTTACATATTATGATGGGCAAAGAGGTTAGAAACGTTTGTTGTCTCCGTTTCTCTAGCTAATAGTGATTTTATAGTGGTCAGTCTACTTATTTAAGCATTATATGAATTTAAACTAAATTAATTGTTAAAAATTAGAATGATGTACATGTACCTTGAAAGATAGTTTAGAATACATTAATACAAATGTAGAATGTGGTTAAATAATTTTAAACAACACTAAAGAGCATAAGATTATGTATATAGAGCATTTAAGAAAATCTCAATATTTTTAAGTAGGTTAGCATTATTTTGAGAGAAATTAAAAAAATATGACAATATTGTTTTATTGCATAATTGCATCCTCCACTTACATATTATGATGGTCAAAGAGGTTAGAAACGTTTGTTGTCTCCGTTTCTCTAGATAATAGTGATTTTATAGTGGTTAGTCTACTTATTTAAGCATTTAAGAATATATAATTTAAACTAAATTAATTGTTAAAAATTAGAATGATGTACATGTACCTTGAAAGATAGTTTAGAATACATTAATAAAATGTATAATGTGGTAAAATAATTTTAATCAACACTGAGATAAGATGTATATAGAGCATTTAAAGAAAAACTCAATATTTTTAGGGGTTAACCTACAAATTTTGAGAGAAATTCAAAATATGAAAATATTGTTTATTGCATAATTGCATCCTCCACTTACATATTATGATCAAAGAGGTTAGAAACGTTTGTTGTCTCTTTTTCTAGATAATAGTGATTTTATAGTGCTATTACTTATTTAAGCATTATATGAATTTAAACTAATTAATTGTTAAAAATTAGAATGATGTACATGTACCTTGAAAGATAGTTTAAAATACATTAATACAAATGTAGAATGTGGTTAAATAATTTTAAACAACACTAAAGAGCATAAGATTATGTATATAGAGCATTTAACGAAAAACTCAATATTTTCGTAGGGGTTAACCTACAAATTTTGAGAGAAATTAAAAATATGATAATATTGTTTTATTGCATAATTGCATCCTCCACTTACATATTATGTTGGTCAAAAAGGTTAGGAACGTTTGTTGTCTCTGTTTCTCTAGATAATAGTGATTTTATAGTGGTTAGTCTACTTATTTAAGCATTATATGAATTTAAACTAAATTAATTGTTAAAAATTAGAATGATGTACATGTACCTTGAAAGATAGTTTAGAATACATTAATACAAATGTAGAATGTGGTTAAATAATTTTAAACAACACTAAAGAGCATAAGATTATGTATATAGAGCATTTAAATCTCAATATTTTCAGTAGGGATTAACCTACAAATTTTGAGAGAAATTCAAAAATATGAAAATATTCTTTTATTGCATAATTGCATCCTCCACTTACATATTATGATGGTCAAAGAGGTTATAAACGTTTTTTGTCTCCGTTTCTCTAGATAATAGTGATTTTATAGTGGTTAGTCTACTTATTTAAGCATTATGAATTTAAACTAAATTAATTGTTAAAAATTAGAATGATG
This sequence comes from Brassica nigra, assembly GCA_016432835.1. Classification (NCBI taxonomy): domain Eukaryota; kingdom Viridiplantae; phylum Streptophyta; class Magnoliopsida; order Brassicales; family Brassicaceae; genus Brassica; species Brassica nigra. Next base: position 53,790,825 of record CM028245.1, read on the forward strand.
TACATGTACCTTGAAGATAGTTTAGAATACATTAATAAAATGTATGTAAATAATTTTAATCAACTGAGATAAGATTATGTATATAGAGCATTTAACGAAAAACTCAATATTTTGTAGGGGTTAACCTACAAATTTGAGAGAAATTCAAAAAATATGAAAATATTGTTTTATTGCATAATTGCATCCTCCACTTACATATTATGATGATCAAAGAGGTTAGGAACGTTTGTTGTCTCCGTTTCTCTAGATAATAGTGATTTTATAGTGGTTAGTCTACTTATTTAAGCATTATATGATTTTAAACTAAATTTAATTGTTAAAAATTAGAATGATGTACATGTACCTTGAAAGATAGTTTAGAATACATTAATACAAATGTAGAATGTGGTTAAATAATTTTAAACAATACTAAAGGCATAAGATTATGTATATAGAGCATTTAGAAAAAACTCAATATTTTCAGTAGGGTTAACTCTACAAATTTTGAGAGAAATTCAAAAATATGACAATATTGTTTTATTGCATAATTGCATCCTCCACTTACATATTATGATGATCAAAAGAGGTTAGAACGTTTGTTGTCTCCGTTCTCTAATAATAGTGTTTTAGTGATGGAGTCTACTTATTTAAGCATTATATGAATTTAAACTAAATTAATTGTTAAAAATTATAATGATGTACATGTACCTTTGAAAGATAGTTTAGAAACATTAATACAAATTTAGAATGTGGTTAAATAATTTAAAACAACACTAAAGAGCATAAGATTATGTATATATAGCATTTAACGAAAACTCAATATTTTGAGGGTTAACCTACAAATTTTGAGAGAAATTCAAAAATAAAATGTTGATTGCATATTGCATCCTCCACTTACATATGATGATCAAAGAGGTTAGGTTTGTTGTCTCCGTTTCTCTAGATAATAGTTTTATAGTTTTATTTAAGCATTATATGAATTTAAACTAAATTAATTGTTAAAAATTAGAATGATGTACATGTACCTTGAAAGATAGTTTAGAATACATTAATACAAATGTAGAATGTGGTTAAATAATTTTAAACAACACTAAAGGTTATGTATATAGAGCATTTAACGTAAAACTCAATATTTTCGTAGGGTTAACCTACAAATTTTGAGAGAAATTCAAAATATGAAAATATTGTTTTATTGCATAATTGCATCCTCCACTTACATATTATGATGGACAAAGAGGTTAGAACGTTTGTTGTCTCTTTCTCTAGATAATAGTGATTTTATAGTGGTTAATCTACTTATTTAAGCATTATATGAATTTAAACTAAATTAATTGTTAAAAATTAGAATGATGTACATGTACCTTGAAAGATAGTTTAGAATACATTAATACAAATGTAGAATGTGGTTAAATAATTTTAAACAACACTAAAGAGCATAAGATTATGTATAGAGCATTTAATAAAAACTCAATATTTTCGTAGGGGTTAACCTACAAATTTGAGAGAATAAAAAAATATGACAATAATATTGTTTTATTGCATAATGCATCCTCCACTTACATATTATGATGGTCAAAGAGGTTAGAAACGTTTGTTGTCTCCGTTTCTCTAGATAATGTGATTTATAGTGGTTAATCACTTATTTAAGCATTATATGAATTTAAACTAAATTAATTGTTAAAAATTAGAATGATGTACATGTACCTTGAAAGATAGTTTAGAATACATTAATACAAATGTATAATGTGGTAAATAATTTTATCAACTAAAATTATAAATTATGTATATAGAGAATTTAAATAAAAAAACTCAATATTTTCAAAGGGTTAACCTACAAATTTTGACAGAAATTCAAAAAATATGACAATATTGTTTTATTGCATAATTGCATCCTCCACTTACATATTATGATGATCAAAGAGGTTAGGAACGTTTGTTGTCTCCGTTTCTGATAGTGATTTTATAATTAGTTTAATCTACTTATTTAAGCATTATATGAATTTAAACTAAATTAATTGTTAAAAAATTAGAATGATGTACATGTACCTTTAAAGATAGTTTAAATCATTAATTGGTGTAGAATGTGGTTAAATAATTTTAAACAACACTAAAGAGCATAAGATTATGTATATTAGAGTTTTATTGAAAAACTCAATATTTTCGTAGGGGTTAACCTACAAATTTTGAGAGAAATTAAAAAAATATGAACAATATTGTTTTATTGCATAATTGCATCCTCTACTTACATATTATGATGGTCAAAAGAGGTTAGAAACGTTTGTTGTCTCCGTTTCTCTAGATAATAGTGATTTTATAGTGATGGAGTCTACTTATTAAAGCAT